>BGPR01000457.1:56936-80114 GCA_013235015.1 Araneus ventricosus
TTTCCGATGAAGACGATAAAAACACAACAGACGTTGATTGTTTATATTTCAATGATGTGAATTCTAATTTAAATGAATGAGTAGGGTGTATCCAATGTAGAAACTGTCTTACGGGGCCCATGAAAGCTACAGGGGCGCGGACGAAGAAAACAACTGCTTTGCAAGTGAATTTTGTAAATAGTGTTCTAAAATTGTCATATAAAAATGTCTGCTACTTTTCCATTGAAAATCTAATTTTTGTAATTGCCCCTAAAGTTAACATGTGTTCCCGGTTTTACCCTATTTGTCGTTTGACATTTTGTATTAAAATATCATTGATTAAAAATAAAGTGAAACTATGGCTTTTCTGGAATGACATATTGTATTCGATTAATAAGAATATTTTGATAAAATTTGGCAAGCTCTATGTCGAGTAGTTTAGCTCCAACTGGCCTTCGATTCTTAGCTATCTGGTTTTATCCCACTTTCCCCTATATATTTTTCAATGTTAGTAATTAATTTTTTTTCGAAAACGGATAACTTTTCTTCAAAAAAGGGGGTCGCGATTGAGAGAAGTTTAAGAAGTTCTGATTTAACCGAAAAACAAAGCAAGAATGAATGTGTCCTAAAATTTGATGTGTTTTGAGTTCATATTTGATTCCTAGTTCTCCTCTTGAAGTTCTCTTCAGAGTTTTATATATAATGGCAAACTGACAGGTCTTTTTTCCTTGAGTGATATTTTAACTTAAAATAACGTCGCTTAGCATGCAACACCACCGATGTCAATTTTTTGAAATTTCTGAATTTTTTAACATCTGATATAAACATGAGATTAATACCGGAAGTGAAAAAAAAATCAAAAAAATTCGTTATTGGTTGCAAAAAATTGAGTACTTTTTGGAATTTTAAAAAATTGATATAGGCGGTGTTGCTTGTTAAGCGACGATATGTTACAGATAGATAAACCAGTTTCATGCGAATATAAACTCGGTTCTCTCTTTAATTCAGTATGGTAGTTTCTTTTAATATTGTCGTCATATTAGTCTGTTTTAAATGCGAAAATAGCTATTTCAATGTTGAAAATAGATGGGTTTAACTAAATTATTCCAAAAAACCAAACTGTCAGTGATACGATAAGGTGTTGATCTTAAGTGGTTTTTAGTCGAAAAAATTAAATAATTTGTCAGCAAGATCTGTGAAAGATTTTCAAATTTTGTTAGCAAAATTATGTTACAAAGTTAGAGATAAACTTGCTCTGAACATTGTTGTTCATCGAGATACCTTTACAGTTTAACTCAAACAATTATGAAATGGTGAAAGTGAAAGCATTTTGCTGAAAATATTGCCAATTAAACAGCTAATAACTACTTCAAAATGCAAATAATTTATTCGAATCTTCAACGCTTCTGAGGCCAGCAGTGAATCGTAATATAGTACCATTTTCTCTAACTGAATAAGTCTCCTCAATTTTAATGAAATTGAATCAACACCTGGGAGAAATAATGTAGTGTACAGATTATGTCCAGTGTAATAATAATACATTTTTGCTCACTGCCTTCCATTAATGTTTTCGGTGCGAATGGTAGAACATCAGACAGGAAGTAGAACGGTGAGAGTTGATCTAACATCCAATTCATGGACCATAAATTATGAGAGAGAGAGAGGGGATCTTATATTGTTTCGAGCTCCTATTTTCAGATAATTTCGTTCTCTCGGCAGAAATCCTGACAAATCTGCCTCATTTTGCCACGCGAGAGGCACAAAATTAAGCCCGAGACTTAAGCCCCGTCTCCTAATTTGGTTATCGATCTGCATCATAGGTGCAAGCACCCAGTCTTAAGTATTATGGATTCGAAGGAGCAAATATCTTCCCCTAGTTATTCTAGAAAAATATTTTATGAAAATTAATGCCTGACTTTATTCTAATTTTACATAAATATGAAGCTAAATTAACAATTTATTTTAATTGGCAGTATGTTATTTTAGTTTACAGTCTCCTCTGGGAGTTGAATTTTTATATTAACAAAAAGGAGTGGAGCGCAGCTTTTAGTAAAAGCATACTTTGAATGGGGTTGCGAACTAAGTTGTCTGTCGCTTAATTTCGGAGAGGCGTATCAAGAAGGGATCTAGCAAAATGGTAGATCTCCGATTACAACCCGATACCGGTTTAACATTACGAATCCTATTTTGAAAATGCCATAGCACCTACTCTTACGATTCGTGGCGGCCTGTCATTGATAATCTCATTGATTGTCATTGATACACGCTGCCATTCAAAATCGTCTGCAAGTAATTAAAAATTGTTAAACTTTAAAAAATTAATAAAAATTGAAGGAAAAATGTCACAGAAATTAAATTGATATCATTGAAATGGTAAAAGCTTGAACTTTAAGACGGTATAAAAATATTTTTTGTCGGACAACTTCCTTAATTAACTTTTGGACTTAGAAAAGTTCATAAGTGTCTTCCCCTTGTCTTAAATAATAAGTGTACAAAATTTGGTTGAAAACAGTCCATTGGTTTAGCAGGAGATGTGGAACATAGCCACATACCCACAATGACTTTTATTTATATTAAGATTGATAGTGTGTGTGATTGGTCTTCGTAATCTTTTGCCTTATGCGCGAAGCCCTTGGTCGAGGTATTTGTTACAGATCGAAAATATGGTCCTCCGATTATTACTTCAAATTAAATAGAAATTTAGGGACGGCAAAAAAAAACCTCTTTAGCTTGTAGAAATTTGTTTAAAGACAGAGAACTCATCTACGTGTCTTTCCTTAGTTCAGCGCTAAATTGGAATAAACTTTTGAAAAATGAATTATTTTTATATTATCTTATTTTGTATCAAACTGTCCTGAAACAAAAGTATCATCCACGACAGAAAATGGATGAAAGGTACATATTTCTCTTTCAAACAATTACAGGCATCACTAAATAGTATTTATTAGTGCTTTTTGTTAAGTTTTTGAGTAATTTTTTTAAAAAAATATTTCAGTAAAATCTTGTATAATGGGAAAAAGAATCAGAGTTTCGGGAATATTACTGCAGGTTGAATTTCTTTTATTTGTTGCATGAAATATGGCAAATTAACTGTTTACCATTTCTCTTAATTCCTCTGCTATAGGAAACAGTGACCCGATAAAGGGCGAAAACAAGTTGCTTTTGAATATTCAAATTAAAGAATTAAAATTAACTCTAATGCCCTACATGTCATTTCTCTATCATTCAAGCTATTGTTATAAAATAATTATCAATTCTTTGAAACACGTTTATTAGCTTAAACTTCTTTTGGAAGGATTTTTGTTTTTTTCGTGCCAGTTGAAGCCTGTTAATTACGTTTTATGAAAAAATGCAATGAAGTGCAATGCCACGAAGCAATGCACACCATAATTAGAAATTAATTGCCATTTTCGCTTTAATTTTTTTCCATCATTAGTGCTAACAACTTTATTTGGATTTTAATCTCTTTAATCTCTTCCACATATTTAGGGCCTAAAAAATTTAAAATATATGGTTTAAAAAAAGTAGAATCGAGAGTTCTGTATCTCTTGATTCTTAAAAATCTGGCAAGGCTTTTCTCAGAAGAATAGAAAAGTTATTTGGGAAGTAATTAGGAGCAACAATACTTTCGAAAAACGTTCTTAAAAGCAGATTTTCGAGGAAAAATTTATCAAATATGTGCTCTAAAAAAAGGCTCAGATTTCAGATTCGTGCTGCGTAACACTTTCTGCGATAATTCATTCAAATCATTTTTGAAACTCCATTATAAATTATTTGTTTTCTATAGTTCAATTGTTTTACTATAAAATATAACAGGTAATAAAGTTAATCGTTATGAAGAACAAAATTGTTAAGGATTGTATTTTCTTATTATTGTTTTCAAGTAGTATTCTCGTTTATAGATGTCTCGAACAAACAAATAATATCGAATAAGAATTTTTTGTCCCTTTTTTTGATGAAAAAGCGTTTATGCTTTACATCTTCAGATCTTCTAAAAGAATTTAACCTTCCAACAATCTATATAGATTGAGAAAGTATGGAGATTTATTAAAAGAATGACAGATCATATACAAATAATTTTATAAGTATATTGCCTTTTAGTATCTGAATGACTTCCTATATAGGCTTTTAAATTATTTGAAGCTTCAAGTTGAACAATGTAAAAGGATTTTATTCACTCATTTTTTTGAGTATTTTATATTAATGCTAGCTGCGTGGCCCGAAGTTGCATGGGCTTTCTCGAATAATGGGTGGAGAGAAGAAATGAGGTCATGTGACACATTCTCTCTCAAATAAATAAGGAGAAAAGGGCGGTTCAAAATTTCGTTCTAACCGCTATTGCCGTACGAATTAACCGTACATTGTGAAGTAATTTCACCGTCGAAGAGAGATCCCGAAGTTGCTGGGGGTTGCATCATTCCATGGCGGAGAGAGTCACGTGATGGCCGCTGAACTAAATAAATACTTTGCGGATAAATTAAGTTTTAAATTTTTTAAGGGCGAAAGTAAGAGCTTCCAAATTTCACACACCGATAATCAACTACGGTAACTTTTAACCAAAAAAATGTAAGACCGAAATCGTATAAATAAAGCCTCAAAAAAGATTATTAGACTAGAAACACCAAAAAAACTTTTTTAATCCGCAATTTTTGAGCAAATTTTTCAATCTTCGATCCAAACACCAAAATGTGGAAAACACAAGGAAAAAAGTTTCGTGCGATTATTTCGAAAAATCGCAACGAAATCAACTCAGTTTATTTTTCTACAGATATATTGTCTTTTTCTAGAAATATCTCCTTTGTATCTCATATTGTTGAGTTAAAACTTTTGAATTTAATTAATTTAGAATTTAATATTTTTAACCCTTACGAATCTTGAGGATACCACGTTTTATACTCTAAGTAGAAATAAAAAAATAAAAACAAAATATGTCCCACAGAGTTTCTTCTTTCTTCGACGTAGGAATACAACATACTCATGTAGCTTTAACCCTTTAAGACTGAAAATATTTTTATTAATGAAACAATGAAACAGCAATGTTACAAATTGCATTAACATAAAAAATGACACTTGCAGAAATAAAAAAATGTATTGATGCAAGCGTTCATTCATTTTGGCGCGTTTCTAATTAATATCTTTTTAACTAATTCTAATTTCGGAATTTAAAAAGTCAAAATGGATTCCTTGGTTCCCCATCTTTTGGTACTTTCGGCGCGCTTCTCCGTTCAGCGGTTCGTGAGAAGATAGCCTCACATACACGTCGACTTTTAAAAGTGCAGATTCCTCACAACTTTTTTAACTCTCCAATTTGGAAAAAAACAATGAAAAGAATAAGGCAAAACAAACACTTAAAAATATCGTTGTTGTTTATTTCTATTAGAATTTTTTCTTCAGTTCTGTTTCAAAAACAATCAGCTCATCTCGGTAATATCAATGACTCGTTTTTCTCAAACCAACAAGAGGGACGGAACTCGTATTTTTTCAACTGTGGTAAGATGACGAAAACGCCACCTAAGCAGGTGCAATCCTTTCCGAGCTTTGCACACCAGCAGATATGCGTTTGACCCTCAATGTCATATTTAGCGTGCACGAGGCCGGAATAAAGGCGGAATCAGGTGTCGAACCTGGAATTCTGCGATCCTATACCGAGACGTTACCGCAGCCTCCATGCAAAGAAGAGAGAAAACAATAAAGGATTAAAAAAAAGAAAAAACTTCAATATCAATTACTTCTCATGTCTGTGTTCGACACCTTATTGAAGTAATAAATATTTGTTAAATGCAATTAAATCTACTTGAGTAATATTGATGAAAGTAGATTTCCATTACTTCTTGATAGAATTAGTCAGACGTTAAATATACACAATTAAAAAACAAAGACATTAAACAAAAGCAGAATTATCTTTTTCTTATAAAATGCACAACCAAATAAATCTGGAAAATATAAGTCATAGTAGCCACCAGAATTATTCATTCACATTCAAAATATCTCACATAACAGTTATAAACCCAGCAGGTAAATTATCGAATTCTCATAATTTGTAGTATCCGTAAATTGTAATTTTTTTTAAAAAAAAGATGACATCTTTGAATAAAAAATTTACCTGAAATATAATAACGTCGTTTTTAACTATTAAATCACACATTATTCTAATGGTTATAACAGTAATTCAATATTTAGCTGATTAGAAAGAATGCACTTAAGCTACTACATAACTTTAGTTACCATAAGAATAAGTTTGACTTTTATATACGAATCAGCAGCAAAGAATAAATTTGTTTGCATTAAATTCGCCCTTTATATTTGTCATCACAATATGAAGACAAATATGTTGACACATAACGACATTTTTATGCAATGAATTTTCAGTTTGAAGATGAAACCTTGACGTCATCAATCATGGTTTCTTGACAGCCATCTGCGTTTCTGTCGATATTTCAGTTTCAAATTCAGCTTTATTATTTTGCTATTTTAGGTGTCATACAGCTTGCGAAATCACGAAACATACAAAGTAATGTAAATTGCTTTCTCAATGTTTCTCAAGCTAAAATGAAATGGAACATAATTTGTTTATCTTGGGAATGCTTTCCCCGTATTATTACTGTTTTTCCTTCAAATGTATGGGGCGCTCCCACTCTTTGCTATCATTCTGCGATTTAAAGCACCGCTTAACGAATGAAAATGATTGTGCTTTTATTATTATTAAAAAGGAAGAGCACGTCCTTCAGCACATTTTGAATTAAGCATTGCATCAACAAAAATAAACAACATAATTAGACTAATGAGGTGCAGAATATATTATTTGTATTAGAAATGCATTTATATTTGAACGAAATCAACGTAAGTCTTAGAAAATACATTTTATAGTAAAGTTGGAACCATAACATTGCTGCTTTGTTGTTGTTGCACGAGTATAACTCATTAATTTCATTAGAGGCTAAACATTCAGTACATTTTCAATCCGTTTGTGCATCAAAATTGTGTTCGAATATTAACAAATTTTCTGTCTCAGTTATCATTTGTATTTTCCAATTCATTTATTGATTTTTTTGCAAAAATGTATGCTTACAGCCTTACCAATAATTATGTAAATTGCATAACTAAACTGATACTCTTTATATGATGGTGGAATCAGATTTTTTCCGAAGGTGGTTAGTTTTAAATAATAGTCATCATAATTAAGTAGATTAAATTTGGCAACCCGAATGCGTCGTGAACTGAACTGACAACGAGTGTTTAACAGCAAAGTCATTTCCTCGTATTTAAAGATTTATAAAATTTTTACTATCCGTATGTTTTATAATGTACATCTGTAAAGCATTGCGTGACTTATAGTGTTTTTGTTTTTGAGGATTTCTAGTACATCTCAATTTAAGTTAAACAAAATCAACAATCGGTACATAAAATTATTTTATCATTTGTATGGTTGATCTATGAAATGAAATAAAGAAATTAAGTAATGACTTAGACTGTGATCAGAATATATACCAATATATTATGAACGGATGCTTAAAATCTTTTAGCATTGTGTTGTCCATAATTTTGAAAAACACATATATTTTTGCTGCACTATGCATTTCAAAAGGATTGAATGTCAAAGTGTCTTTATTAGTAACGCTCCTTCTGATGTTGTATAAATTTTGAAGTCGGCAAAAGGAGTAAAAATTTTCTCAGGATCAAAATTGTAAATGTCTAGATGATGCTTTTATGATTTAAAAGAACACTTTTTTCTCAATGCAAATGCATTGAAATGCAAATGCAAATGCATTTCGTATTGACGAATATGATTTTTCGTTGCTAATTTTTGGATGTTTTTGGATGAGAATATAAAAACTCATGACAAAAATTAGTTGCACAAAGTTTTACGGAAACAATTTAATTCAGAAACAAATAGCGAATAAAAGTTAATAATGTAAGTTTGAGAATTTTTCGGTTTTTTTCATAAAAAATTCCCAATTTTTCCGTTGTTAGTTTTTACTTATATATCTTTTGCGGAAAAAGTTGACATATGTGTATACAAATTAATGAAACTGCGACATCATTAAAATTATCATAGAAGAAATAATTTTTACTGTATGAACAAATAAAAAAGTTTAATAATTTAGCTTAAAATGAACTTCTTTATTGATAAACACTAGATAAAAAAAAAGTCTATACCCTGTAAAAGACACCATTTTTCTGCAGTGTAAGGAATCCTTTCATTCAAAAGATGTTCGGTACATTTCACCCACAAAAATGAATTATTTCGTCAATTCCCAACTAAAGTCATACGAAAGAATTTGTATTTAAATGCATTAACCGTCTTTCAAGTGGTTCTTTCGACTTAAAAAGATATAATTTATTTCGCTATTAAATAATCGCTATTAAATTAATATTGTAAACGAAATTAAATAGGTCGTACATAAAATTACAAGTACACGAATTAAAATTATGCTAGATTCATTCTTTGTTTTAAAATATTCATTTTTTATTTTGAAAAGAATAAGAAGACATTAAAATGGGAACTTTTTATTTTTTCGTTCATTAAATGAAGACATCTTATTAATGGCAAAGAATTTCTTAGTCGAATTTTAAATAGCATTCCAACCATTGTTCTTAAAGAATTCGAAGAACGAATTTTTTTCTTTCTTAGCCGCGATTTTTATCTAGAATAAAACTACCACGAAGACACAAAAAATTATCATTATTTATAAGAGACTTTTTTTGTATTTTCACATCATTAAAGTGGCATTCTAGTTAAATCTGCACATCAAATTTTCATTCAAACTTTAATTGCGTTCAGTTCCAAACTTTTAAGCATAATAAATTTAAATGCCTTTTTAAAAAAATGGAATTTTTTATATTGTTCTGTTGGGTTTTTCTGTAGGGTGATTTTCAAATACATTGCCAGTTTGATTTGTAACCTTTGAAATTGTAATAATTATTAATGAAATGAAAAGTTGTATTCATTTATAGTGCGATCTGTAACATCAAAACACTAGAATGGGGTTCTTTTTAACCTTGGAAACAATAAGTGAATATATAATAGAAAGAAAAATTAAGTGAAAAATATTTTTTATTTTATTCAAAACAGTGTTTCAATTTTAATTCCAGTGGCGAAATTTAATTCAGTTGATGATTAGTAATTGATAATGCAGTAAAGGGATCGTAATTTATGTAAAGCAGTTAAAACATTTCTATATTTTCATTTCTTTTTTAGCTTCGATAAAAGTACTGCAGATTTTAGGAGAAAAAAATTAAGCCATTGTAAGAAAAGTTTCGATTTTAGATTTTAAGTTAAAACGTCGTTCGGCTTTTTTTTCCTGATGATTGCGCAAAATGCGGGAAAAATTTCGATTTTTTTTTTTAAATTAAAAGCTCATATTTTCCGGACAATTTTTTTAAATAAATTTGAAATTTAAAAAATAAACTGAATGTTTTCAGCTTCTGAGGATGCGAAATACGACGCGAATCTATATTTCATTACATTTTCATAAAGTAAATGTAAGTTAAATTTATGCTCAAGTAAAATATATGCCTTAGTTATTCCAAGCTACAGATATAGAAATGAGAGGGAAATTATCATTTAAGATATTTTAGTCATCATAAGCTTAAATCACAACTTTTGTTGAACATTACATAATGCAATTATTTTCTTAGAAAATGTATATTTTAGTTAATTTTTGTTTTGTACTATTATAAATTGGAATATAAAAAGATAAAGTAAGGAATACGATTTTTTTATTGCATTTTCCTCAGAAAAATACTTATCCTATTCCTTTCGCAATTGTGATATTGATTCTTACTTCGAAATTCTCCGAAAATCTTCGAAATTATTTGGCAGGATACTAAGATCATAGAAGCTACTGAGTGAATTTTATGCAGACAAAAAAGAGAAGTTATTGCGAAGCTCGGATTTTATTCATTTATTCTATACTAGAATATTTGTGTCCTCCATTAATATCTGAGATCTGATTGTCAGAGATTTACTAACAAAAGTTGTAGTAGGAAATCTCATGCACATTGGCGGAGTGCTTCTAAAATGAAAAAATTATAATAAAAAAAAAGGAAACCGATGAAGTCCACATATTTAAGCATTAAAAAAGGCTGTCTGAGTTTTTTGACGCCATAACAGAAATCTCATTCGTTCCATTTGATAATGACGCAGACCAATGGGGCAATTTAGCAAAAAGAGGGGAAAATACACAAAATAAACAAAAAAAGATGCTGGAAGATTTTGTAAAATAAATAACTCCTATTTGATATCCGCATCGATGAAGCAACACAAAATAAAAAAGAAAAGAAACTGTTTAACTCATCTAACCCCCTGTCAAATAGCAATTACGTCCGACAACAGGATAAGTTGAAGATTCTATAATTTAGCAAAAAGATTTTTATTTTCCAAACAAACAAAACAGACAAAAAAAGAAAACACAAAATATGCAAACACAAAATAAGCAAACAAAAAAATGCTAAAAGATTATATTAGGGAAAAAAATTAATTCTGGCATGAATTTTAACTGATATTAAATCTGCATATCCACATAAAATTAAAAGAAGAAAAGAAACTGCCAAAATCAGCTAAAAAACGTCCTATCATAACTCCTATTTGATATTAAATCATCAGAAAAAGAATCAAGACAGTATCCTGCGTGTATGCTAATTAAATTAAAATAAACTAATAAAATAACTAATAAAATTAAAAACATTAATTCTGGTATAAATCTTATTTGATATTAAATCCACATAAAATTAAAAGATGAAAAGAAACTGCCAAAATCAGCTGAAAAAATGTCTTATCATAAGTCCTATTTGATATTAAATCATCATAAAAAGAATCAAGACAGTATCCTGTGTGTATGCTAATTCTGGCACGTAGCCAAACCACAAACCACGTGAGCGTTACAGAAAAATTTGGGCTATAGTAATTTAAATTACAATACGAAAAAAAGATAAACAAAAGAAAACCACTGCACACGTAAGACAGTTTTCCTTTTTAATATAACGATTATACGAATTTTATTTTTTGATAACCATTTAGAAATGTTCCCTTTCCCCAAAATATATACACAGATCAAAAATGCCAAAGTAAGAGGGCATAGTTATTTTGGGGAATATTTCAAGAGGTTCCATAGACAGACAAGTGATGTGAGCAACTCTTATACAAGAGAAATTCAAAATTTTACAGCAAAAACATGGCGTTTCAGAAAAGAACTGGCCAGTCGCCTTTATTACAGAATTTGTTCACATTTCTAAATATAAATAATGTTTTCCTTACTGTTTAGGAATTTTTTGCACTTAATGTAAAATCATTTTACTCATTATTACTATAGTAATCTTTTTCTTCTTCTCCGGTTGTTTTCTTTTAATGTATCCCCTCCTTTTTTATTATTTTCTTCTTGTTTATTATTTTATATTATTTCTTTTCGTTTATTTTTTATATTATTTCTTCTTGTTTATTATTTTTTCTTGTTTTATTTTTATTTGGTGTTTTTTAATTTTTTTTCCTTCTTTCAATTCATTTGTATGTATTTTTTCATTCCTTTTTTGTCTTTCTTTGAAGGTATTTTGCGTCATATTTTGTATACTCTTGTAAAATACTGATTATTTGATTATTGAAATTTTGACTATTCTTGTTGGAGTTCAGTTTGATATTCCTTCTTATTATTCTTATCATTATTTTACTTTGTCTTATCTAATTCATTTAATTAGTTTGCATTTTTGTTTGTTTTCAATACTTCTTTTAATTTTCTCCCTTGAAGTTCCCTTTTAACCAATCCTTCAACAAACTCAATTAGAATATCACAATCAGAGCGAAAAAGATAATGAAATATAAAATTAAAAAAAGAATATGGCATATGATGTTTAAATCTATTTATCTTTTTAATCTTTTAAAGAATGTCTAATTATTGGCTCGAATTATAGAGATTAGACATTATTTCAAAAAAAATATTTTTTTATTCTTATACCATTTTTGTTAAAATTAAAGAGCATTTCAATTTGTAGCAACAATTTCAAATTAATATTTGAGAAGTAGTAGCTAATAAATGCATTCATTTACTGTTTTCTAAAACTTTAAAATTCATTTACAAACCGGAAACTTAGAATTTATGCATCTAAATATGATCCTTTTGTACTATTTAATTTTAAATGCATCTTTATTTCATTTTTGATTTTGGAACTAATTGTTTTATTTTTTTAGTTTTCAAAAATGGCGGTTTATCACGTTTAAAAATTTAAAACGGAAATTACTTCTTCGGATAAATATCTTTAATTAGAAATTATTAACATTAAATACAACAATAACAGATATTTCAAACATCCTACATATTTGCATTTTGCTGATTTATCTTAATCCTTTTATTTATATGTTCTAATATGGGCAAACCAGCTGGTCGCCGAAGACAGCTAATTAAACAATAAAAGTGAAATTTTAAAAAGGTATAGGTATATCCCATAATTATTTTTGTTTAACAATCAGGAAAGCAATCAAACAATCTGGTGGTCAAAGGCGGTTAGTAATGAATAGATAAAGAAATATTTACAAAAATAAACAGAAAAACCGAAAAAATAAGGGCAGAGCAATTCAGAGTCTCACCGTTGCCTAGTAGAATCTATAAATTTCCTTCAAAATTGTCAGCGCTATTCATTCAGCCAATTAATTAAATTTTTTAAAATTAATAAAAATTGAAAGAAAAATTGCACGGAATTGAAATTTTTTAATTGAAAAGGTAAAATTTTGAAATTTAAAATAGCAGAAAAATAACTTTTGTGGGAGAATTTGAACTAAAGTTACAGCGGAAAAACGGTTTCGGTTAATTTCTAATTAACTGACTGCTCAATTAACTTTTGGACTTTGAAAAGTTGGCAATCTTCTTCCACTGTCCTATTAGTAAAAAATGAGTGTGCAAAATTTGGTCGAAAAAAGGGTCGAAACCGGTCCAGTGGTTTAGAAGGAGATGTGGAACATATCCACATGCACCCATACATACCAAGTGTAACTTTTATTTATAGAATATGCTCCTGATAGTATGTGGAGTTGATCTTAACATTTTTATCCACTCTCTTTACTTTTATTTTGCCATTATATGAAAATCAGCAACAATCATAATTTCCTTAGGAAAACTTTCTTTAGATTCTTTGAACCATGTTTTAAGATTTTTTTTCTCCTCTTTGATGAAAATAATTTTTTCTCTTGTAGTCATTTAAATAGATTCAAGCGTTTTCTATTGTTACAACATGTTTCTCCATTTTTGTCCGGATAAATGCTTTTTATAAAGAATTCTGCGGCGTGTTCTGCGTTCATTGATATGACGTGGAGAAAGACATTGCAAATTGTATTGTTTGCATTTTGGGGATTCAAATCAGTGTTAATACTTTTGTTTACAGTTGATACTGACATTTCAATGATTTTTCAACAAATATTTGACATGGAGGATTTTTTTTAACATTAAAGATCTCACCTTTGCAATATTCGAAGAACTGCGTTTTTTCCTTGGATACATATTTAGAACAATTTTTCCTCTTGAAAACCAAACTTGGACAATTTTTTCCTTTCTTATTAACAATTTTGACACTGATTTGAATCCCAAAAATGCAAACAATACAATTTCCAACGTCTTTCTCCACGTCATATCAATGAACGCAGAACCTGTTGTGGCTTTAGATATAAAAAAAACCGTGGCTTTCACCGATCTTTACATAACTGAATAAGATTAACTCTCTTTGGAAAGAGCAAAAAAGTAGCCTTCCATACATCACTCCTTTAAATGCGCCATTTTGCATGTAAACAAAAATTTTACTTTTAACTTGAAAAATGTAACTGTTGTGAAAATAAATTTTTCCAATGAAACTAATTTTCCGTACGGCGAAACGAAATCGTTCTAAAAATGTGCGAACACCCTCTGTACTTTGAAGTTAGTCCCCAGTTACGTTGCTGCATCTAATACTGTCGTTTTTTGAACTGGTATCGAGATACATCGCTTATTTTTTGATGATATAACGGAAATGTTCTCATTTATATAGAGGTGAATTTTCCTTTCACATAAAAATAAACGTACATTCAAAGTATCATTTGCGTTCTGTAAATTCCGCTTTAAATCACAAAAAGATGTTTAAATACATCTGAGACAGCCTCATACATTTGAATGAGAAAATATCAAATGGCGAAAACATTCCGGAGTAACAAACGACAAACAAACAAGTGTTTCATTGCATCATGACTGTGGAAAGAAATTTACATCATTGTGCATGTTTAGAACATTTGTGAATTGAAAAGCAGTAGAAACAGTAAAAAAAAGTTAAAGCTGAATTGAAACTTAGGCGACTAAAATGAAAACGCAGATGGCAGTCAAGAAACAACGATTGATGTCTTGAGCGTATTTTCAAAATCAAAACCGTTTCATAAAAATGTCAATATGTCGAGATATTTGTCCGCATTATGATGACAAATATACGGAGTGATTCAAGACGACCAAATTCGTTGAACATAAAACTGATGATAATTTGTATTCAAAAGTTAAATACATTTATCTAAATGCCTTTGATTGTGTTAGAATAGTTATATCGTATGAATTTTAGATAAGCGTTAAATGAATTAAATATGACATTCTAAATCTACCTGAGATCTTACGATGAGCTGCAATGGCCTGATGGCCGAGTCCAGCAACAGATTGTATTTGTAATCATGGATTCGAGGTAGGGATGGAGGTTATTGCGAAAATAACCGGTTTTCGGTTATTCAGGTTTTTTTCCACCTCCGGTTTAACCTGGCGGTTATAATCGCTCAAAATAATCGGTTTTTGAAATAACCGATTTTCGGGGGGATGTAAAATAACAAACGCCGTTTGCAGAATTTTTTTTTCTTAATATTGCTTTTACAGGAAATCAATGCATTGCCAATATTTATCTGTTCATAAAGACTCTTTCAGTAATCCGCCAACTGACTGGCCTGAGATGATGAAATTCGAAGCTTCACAACTTGGTAAATTTTAGTCCAATCGAACCTAAAATCGAGCCTATCTTCCGATCCGGTTTTCTTATCCGGTTATTAGATTTTTAAAAAATAACTGCTTATACCCGGGACAAAAAATAACCGAAAAAAACCGAAACAAAAAGCCGGTAGGTTTTTCCCGTCCCTAATTCGAGGTCCAATTTTTCAAAGCTTCACCGTGCCTGCGGGCTAACCGCCACCGTGGTTCAAATTTCCTTATATTGGAGTAAAGTGCAAATAGTCCAGTCGATGAAGGGTTTGAGAAAAAAACATTAAATCATAGAGTTTTGAACACTTGTTAGTAAGGAGCTCCTGTTGAACATATTAAAAGTCCCCGGTCCTCGCACCGCATCTTGGATTTCATCCGCTTTTTCCTTGAATATCCCGAAAACTATTCAATTTTCAAATTGCATGGGATTTAAGAAATTAGAGAGAGTAAAATTCCCTGCAAATTCATGTTTTTATTTTCTTCTGACTTTATTAGTTTTTGAGATAATTGGTCTCAAAATGGATGAATTTGTAAGAAAAGCTTAGTTGATAATGGATGGCGGCAAACTTCGAGACTCATTATCTCGGAAACTTTTTAGAAGAAAAATAAAAGTAGGTATTTGTAGGGACTTTTACGTTCTTTAATTCTTTGTATCACGTGTAATTTGAAAATTCAATAGCTTTCGAGATATTCAAGAAAATCTAAAAAAAGGGGCATCAAATCCAAGATGGCGACGAGAGCTGGGGATTTTTAGTATGTTCAGTAAGAGCTCCTCAAAATCATGTGTACTAATTTTCAAAGCCAAATTATTTAAAGATTTTTTCACCCCCATTTTGGGCCTTCGTTGACTGGACTAAAAACTGAAGAATTAAATAACGACTTTTCTACGAATCCAAAAATGCTCTTAAATACAAAACCTAAAGATATAAACTTTTACGTTATTACCGTTTTTATCATTTATTAAAGAATTAATTTTACGGCAAAAATAAAAACCCTTTTAAAAAAGACCTTATCATAACTATCACCAATATGGGTTTTCTGGAAAAGATTATCTATCGTAATAATTTGAAATTTTTCGTGCATTTATTTCTTTTTATCTTTTGGCCCATTCATGTCTTACTTAAATATGAGAATAAAAATTTTTAATACTGTGCAACAAACCCACATATTCCAAAGACCATAAACTTTTTTTAATCTCAAGGTTTTATATATATATATATATATATATATATATATATATATAAGATATTATATGTGATTCAAAAAAGTTATCCCCCTAAAAGAGAAAAGAAATTATGATATTTTGACTCGCAAACTATTATATTCCAAACAGTTGAAGAACTCCGGTAATAAAATTTGCAAACGAACGCTTGAAATCTTGTATCATTATATTTTTATTTAATTACACAATAAAATCCATTCACCAATCCAGTGAAATTCGTGCATTTCCAAAATTCACCAAAATTTTTGATACATGGCAGATTTTTATTTGAATTGAATATTTCAGTATCTTTCGTAGTAATATTTCATCTAATATTGTATAAATTTTTCAAAGTGATCAAAAGCTATGAAAATATTTTCCGGATCAGAACTATAAATGTGTGGATGCTGTTTTAACGTTTAAAAAGAAAGGTATATTAACTGTGAAGAGCCACTTATTTTCTGAATAAAAATACTTTCGCTTGGTACAAAACGATTTTGCAACAAATTATTGATTTAGAAAGAACACGGAGAATGGTTATTAATAGACGTTAATTATGTAAATTTGAATATTTTGATTATTCATGAAAAGCTTTCAGTTTCGTGGTATTCCTATTTTCTATTTAAATATCACACGTGAAAAAGTTTTAGTTTTTTTTTTAATTATCATTTAATAAAACTTTGACATCATCGAATTCATCATACGAGAAGTAATCGTCTGGATGATGAAAAGATTAATAGTTTTACAAAACACAGAATTGAACTGAACTGAATCGAATATTTTCTGTTTAAAAAAAATCTTTATCGTGTAAAACTACGCCATTTTTTCAGTGAAAAGAACCTTTTCACTTCAAAGATTTTAGAACATTTAAAGAACAAAATTAATTACTTCGAAATTATTCGAATAAAACTATGCGAAAGAGCAAGAACCCTCTTACAAACATTTCTTTCAACTTCCGAGAAATCTAATTCTTTTAAGTGCTATTAAATAAATATTGAAACAAAAGGAAATAACAAAGAAAATCTTAAATACACAAGTCAAGAATTATGTAAGATTCATTCTTTGTTTTAAGAATATTCATTTGTAACTTTGAAAAGAATAAGAGAAGTTAAAGATAGAAATTTTATATATATTTTTTATTCATTAAATTAGGACGTCTCGTTAATGACAAAGAATTTCTTGTTGGAAATTTAAATATCATTCCAAGCCATTGTTCTTTAAGAATACGATATCTATTTTTTCTGGAAACCGCATTTTTGGAATAAAATTGACATGAAGAAAATAAGTTTTTTTATTTTTATGTTTAGTGACTTTTTTGTATTTTTTGAGATCATTAAAAGGGCGCTATTATTAAACCACACAGGAAATTTTTATTCAAACTTTAATTGCTTTCTATTTTCTTACTCTTGAACCGAATAAATTTAAACAACAGTTTTCAGAATGTAGAATTTTCATATTTTTTTCAGGAAGCCTTTTGATTTAAAATTCAATTAATTTCAACCTAGGACTGCTCTTTTCAATGTTTTATTTCAGTAGACATGAAATTTAGTATTCGTCATTATTTAGTGAATTCTGTCTATGCATCAAAACTTCTATACAAGAGAACTTATCTTAGCAGACTATATTCTGGTTCTCACTAACAGATATAAAGTTATTAACCTTTTGAAAAAAGTGCACTGTTCCACTCTAATGGCTGGTAACACTTGTTTTAGAATTAGTACAACCGAACTACACAGCAACTGAGAGATAACTGATTGAAAAATCTTGTGCTGTAACTCTTATGGAAGCGATTTAATTGCAACATCAGCAAAAGAGAAGGAAAGGAATGAATAAAGAAGAATGCAACACATAATGGAAAAGAAACGTACAGAGACTATTATCATATCAGCTAATCATTATTTGGGAAACCTTTAATACTGCTTACGTCCTTCTGTAGCGTAAACTAGATTTCAAAATTTAGTAGCTACAAAAATATCAAACCATGATTGAATTATCTTTGTTAACTGATTTCATTTTTGGGAATAACACGATATTTAACAAAAAGATGGGTGTTAATTATTCTATGGTTTAATGTCTACTGGTATGGTCTAAATGTCTATTGATTTCTATTGGTTTTTGAAAATTCCCTTTCTTGAAGTTTTAAAAAGATGTTTAAATGATTAGTAAACTGTTTATATTTGAATTGATTTTGAGATTCTCGGATCTTTTCCAAGCGGCTTTTATTTCCGTGATAGCACTCAGCTTGCAAAAAGAACGTTTTCTTTCTTCGTTTGAGCCATTTTAATTTACAGCACCACTTTCTTTCAATTTTTTTACCTCTTATGTCCCAGATTCAGAAACCTTCCATTATTTTATTGTGATCATTTTATTTTAATAAGTAAATTTCAGCAAAATTTTGTTCTCTTTTTCTAAGGCATGAATCTCTGCTAAAATAAATTCACCAACAGTCCGTAATCGAAAACCGTAGCTGCACTGAGAGTACAATTTTGTTGGATTCTTCTGCATATCAGTTTAATTTGTCTATCAGAAATCTACACAATTAAATATTCTTAAGCTTTGCAGGTCATTTTTATTAAAAAATACAAATTTTTCTTAACTATAAAAAGTTTAACTCAACCCTTTATTTACCTATTTAACTCACTAGCAACTTTTCAATTTTATTTTCGCATCATTAGATAAGCTTTAATACAGAATAACCCCAAGAAAGATGAAAAACTTTTCAATTATTTAAAATAATTTAATTAATTTGATCAATAATTGAAAAATTTAATTTTTGTCCCCATCTGCCAACTACTGCTATTCGGATTCCTGGTGTACTGTCAGGAAAAACGGTCAAATTACGAAGATAGAAGCGTGATTAAAATAGTACATTTTAGCACCGTCGGGAAATAAAGGGTTCGAGTACGATGTAAAATGAAGAACACGAATAAAAACTCAATACGCTCATAATATTTCCAAAAGAAAGCGTGGGGTGAGAGAAATCTTCGTTTAGCCTTTTTTGAGTTCTGAAAATCACTGCCGAATCCAACATGTGAGATATGATTACGAAGAGGGTATTATTTATTTAGGGAATATACCAGTTAACTATAAAGAAACATGAATTTTATTTACTCCAGATATTAAATAAAAAAGGTAAATTATTTTTGAAATTTTATTTTCAAAAATCAAATGATATAATCCTATGAAGCATTCATTAATGATAAACGGTACAAATTCAATCTAATTAAGATTGAATTAGAATTTTTAATCTTCATAATTATTTTTGTTGATTCAAACGGTAGAATTTAACAGTAATCTTAAGGTCTCATTCTCGAAAACCAAAAATTTTGTTCCCTGGACCCGATTTATAATTTAACAGACCCTACTTTAAAGGGCAATCTATATATCGGTATCAAAGTTCTCATATATAATGAATTGATCTACAACTAATAGATATTTTTGAAGAAATTTTAATGGAGCAATTAAATTGGAACTTTAAATTCAATGAAAGATTTGAAATGGGCATCATTTTCTTCACTGGATTGTCAGTTACCCAAGTGATGCTGGAATTAATTAAAAACCATATTTGTTTAAAGTTATAGTTTCGACAATATAAGCTTACTTTCCATCCGGTTTCTTAATACTAACCTTATGTAAAAATTTCATAGCAGAAGAGACAGCACATGACTGAGATAGAAATGAAACCATTTCTAACTGATAAAAGTTAAATGCCAGATAAAACATTGATGCAATGTCTTTTGAATGTTTAACAAATTTTTTAGCAGTAAGATTTGTAGTATTCGTTAAATAGTAATCTCATTTCTTTCATAATCTCAGAAGTGCCTACAAGTGTAATGTATTTTATACCTTCTAGTGCTTCCTTTGTTGTTCTTACATGCCAAATTTCCCTCTTCATTTCAGCACTTCTGCAGCATTAACCTCCCTTTCATCTTTGCGGCTTTCATGACATTTCATCCCGACATTTTCTTCATCTCGGAAATGAAGGTGGAATGAGGGGCGAACGACCTCGCAAAGAGGCCAATTCAACGTTTCCAGCTTTTTGGAAGCAGTTGGAGAAATAAACGACGAAAGAGTCCATTTCCTGTTAGTCCGGTATGAACTCCTCGCTCATTCTTCCGTTATTAAACCTGCATTCATAGAGGAATTTGCTTGCCTAAATGTAAATGAAGGTAGTCTGTGATTAAATTTGTTGCATGACAAAGTTTGGAAGTACACATTTCAATGAAGTTTTAAAAATCATGGAAAAATATTACATTTCCATCATTAAAAATTGTTGAAATCAATTCAAAATTGATTTTAAACTATATTTTACCATTTAGTGGATTAGAAATCCTGAATACCCGTCATGTCCTATGTTTATGTTAAATATGGTGAGTATCACTTAGTACAGACGATATATTGCTACTGTGGCGTCGATTTTATTACGTTGGTTACCCACAAAGAGTGTCGTATCAAGGGCAATTGACATAATCTCTCATCTAAATTTGACATAAAATTTGAAATAAAACCACTAATAATCTGTATTTGACTCGCTGGGCATGTGTATCAACCCTCCCATCGCACCAATGGCTCCAAAAGCCTTAGCATGAATTTAAAAGCAACTCTTTAACACCGACACTGTTTTCCTCGTCATTCAATGATAAGCATCTGATCGCCCGAACCGTCATTACAGGGTTAACAAACCAAAATAAATTTGATGAACGATATTTTCGAAAGAATGGTTTGAAATTGTCTTTTAAATTCATGACTTAATTTATTATTTTCCGGTTTGGAAGCGTTTAGCTAAAGTGAAATGATTTTTTTTTTAATTTCTGTCCAAATGTTTGAAGATAGTATTTATATAGAATCTGCTTCAACATGTCAGTGAAATTTATAGTACGAATCTGCAAACAATGGAAATTAATAATAGTTGGAAAGAGATAATTATACTGAGAGAGAACTGGTATTTACTAAAAATAAACGACTACATTCTATATGACAAAGTTTGTGGAAATACAAATTCTTCTTAAGTTTTGAGATATAATTAGTTAATCCAATCTTTAAATTTTTTTAACACGAACTATTTAATTATAAGTACAAAAATGAGTCAATAAGGGACATTTTATGCGCACCTGCGAGACGTTAGAACAAAGAGTCAAGAACTGGACTAACACAGTTATCCGAGAAGTCAGGTCACTTTAAATTATCCCAAAAGTTCTTAAATTTTTAGTTGTGATCCAAGTGGGTACGAGCAGAGGGCAGTGAGAAATTTTATAGAATCTTCACCTTTCATTTTCACCAATATCTGCAATCAAAAACAGTTATGAAATTCATCTTGATCAAAAGTATTCCTATAAAATCATTCTCCTGTTCTCTTTGTGTGTACCATTAAATGATGGTAAATTATATTGGTGCTTCATTAAAATTTTTTAGCGAAACAGTTAATTTTTCTTCAAAAATGGGGTCAAGATTCAGAAAAGTTAAATAAACTTTGATTTAAGCTAATAACAGACCAATAATTAATGCGTAATAAAACTTTTCGTATTTTGAGTCCATATTTGATTCCATGCTCTCCTACTGTATTCAGTAAAACTTTTAGGCAGCAGTTCAACTATTAACTGAGTTTTTATGCAGCTGGCAAGAGGAAGACGGATTTTATGTACTGCAGCACTATATTACTCATCAACAACAAGAAGACTTGAGATTTTCTTTTCTGGGCTCTTAAAATCATGGTAAACTGACAGGACTTTTTTTGAGTTAAAACTCGAAATATGTTTTACAGATAGGTCAGTCAGTTATATGTCTTACGACAAAAGCAAAACCCAATTCTCACGTTGATTCAGTATGGTAATTACTTTTAATGTTGTCGTCATAGTAATCTATTTGAAATGCCAAAATATCTATTTCTATGTTGAAAATAAATGGATTTTTTAAAAAATAAATTATTCTGAAAAACCGAACTGTCAATGACTGGGATAAGATTTTGATCTTAAGTGGGTTTTAGCCAAAAAGAATTAGATCATTTATAACAAGACATTGAAAGCTTTTCGAATTTTGCAACAATGTTAATAAACCTTTAAACATATAATTATATTACATAGCTAGAAATAAATATATTCTATACATTGTTCTTGATCGAGATTAATTATTTTTTCAATTTAACTCAATCAATTATAAAATGTAGAAAGTGAAATCTTTTTGAAAATACTATCAATTGCACAATTAATAACTACATCAAAGTGAGAATAATTTATTCGAATCTTCGACGCTTCCGAGGCCAGAATGAATCGCCGTGTAGTACCATTTCCTCTGACTTAATAAGTCTCCTCGAGTTTAATGAAATCGAATCAACAGCTGCGAGACATAATGCTTATGTTCGGTGTAATAATAATAAATTTTTGTTCATTGCCTTCGGCGGGAAATGGTAGAGCATCAGAAAGGAAGCCGAAAGGTATGGGTTGACCTAATATCCAATCCACGGACCATAAATTGCGACACAGGGAAAGGATTCTGTATTGTTTCGGGCTCCTGCTTTCAGATAATTTCGTTCTCTCGGCAGAAATCCTGACAAATCTGCCTCATTTTGCCACGCGAGAGACACCAAATTAAGCCCGAGATAGATTTGAAGCTCCTTTCGTAATTGGATTATCGATCAGCATCATAGGTGCCCCGTCTCGCATATCATGGATTCCAAAGAACAATTATCTCCTTGTTGTCATGCAATAAAATATTTTATGAAAATGAATACCTGGCTTTATTTTCATTTTATAGTTCGAAGTATAGTTTCGTATAGGCTAACTTGAAGACTTCTCAGAGATAGGTGATTTACGCTCCTCGAACATGTGGCTGAAGAACGCTCACGTCTCTTTAGAGCTAAATTTGAGATGTCATTTGGATCTATTCTGGTACCCCGGTTGGGTTGGGAGACGTCACATTTCCCGCACGTTAACGGGGGTACCAGAATAGACCGCATTATCATTAGTCAGGGACTGTAGAAGAGATAACTTATTATGATTGAAGCTGAAATGGTGCAACCAAATCCATCAATGACATTTGTAA
>BGPR01000457.1:80124-102482 GCA_013235015.1 Araneus ventricosus
GATTGAAGCTGAAATGGTGCAACCAAATCCATCAATGACATTTGTAAAAGATTGAAGCAGGTGTGTCCTTTTGTTGCAGTAACTCCTGTAGTGCCCCTGAAACCAGCAAGTTTCACATATGTTTCAGATGTCACGGATGTCAATACAATGCTCAGGAATTTTATCTTAAGTAATTGAAACGTTTTAAAAAGTTGCATCTTTTTAACATTCAAGTTGTACATGATTGATTACAGGTAAAGAAGGCGAACGACATGGGATTTAAATTCCTCATAGGTTGAACCAGGACTAGGGAAGTAGAAGGGCTGGTTCATACCTTTGGAGTTTTACAATTGCCGAAAAGAGAGGAGGAAACCAGTTTTGACGTCACTTCGCTGACAGGAAGATTGTGGGGTCCAATAACATCCACTGCCGTTTCTTTAATTCTAAGCTATTTTTTCCTATGTTGTATTGCGCCACTTGTTATTTTGTGAAATATTAAGAAAATCTTTCCTTGTAAGTATGTCTACTTGTGCTGTCGCTACGTGCTCAAATAATTACAGGAAAACGAAAGACAAAGGTGTAATATATCATATGTTTTCAGTATGTCCGAATCTGAATAAAATTCGGATCTCGAAATGGAGAAGGTAAGATCATATAAATGTAAAATATGCTAGGATATGCATTGATCACTTTAGGCCAAGCGATTACATGGATGGCATAGGAAATCGCCTACTTTGTTTAAATCAAAAGAAAATTTTAAAACATGATGCAGTCCCGAGTGTCAACTTGCCATTGCAAGATAATGGCGAAGATGTTTCAAGTAGAAGTGAGAGGTTAAGAAGTATTTTGCAGGAAACCAAAATCAGATGAAAATGTCTGAGGCTTAAAAAAGCATGTGTCACGACAGTTATGGAGCCATTTACTACATCAAAAACTGAAAAAATTTGCTCATCTTGCTTTGAAATTCAAAAAGACAATGCATTACTTCTGGAAATAATTAGATTTCTTGATCATGAACTTGGAAAGAACTTGGAAGAAGAAAAAAAATAAAAGAAATGAAAACGAAATAGCAAATTAGCCGAATTTTAACCGAAAATAAAAGTGAAAAAGTATCGAAAATAGAAGAAAATTTTAAAGAAATATTTTAACATCAACATAGATAAATACCGTAATATAAAATAAAAGCAAAATCAAGTGGACAGCAGAAGATATTTCGAGACATTTAATTATTCGATCTATTTCCAGGTTGTCTTATTTATACTTTCGAAATCAGATAGGGATACGATTTCCCAATGCTAGCACATTTATGCTGTACAAAATTTTCTTGTATACCTGATATGCTTCTTGATATTTTGCTGGTTATGGAAAAAAATGCTATATATATATATATATATATAACTGCATTATATTTATTATATATTTTAAGTATAGTTATAAAATGAATACGTAAAAATTACGTAAAAACGTATGTCTGCTTCGCAAGTATTTACAATGCATTATTTTGATATACATTTTTTCTCTTAAAGAAATAAAAGATGATGCAGGTAAAAAAATAATCCATTTTATTCAAAAGCAAATATTTAATAGTTGGACCCAGTCAGCTTTTTCAATGAGTGGATAGCATATGCCGACTGAAGCTGATTTTCATTTTTTTTTTCTTTGTATATATTTCGTGTTAAAAAAGTCTCAAATAATTTATTGCAATTGTCGTGTATCTGATTGATCACTCTCCAAATATTGGCATCCAATTTTAACTATTAAGTAGAAAAAGAAATAACATTAGCATCAAAACCCTTATAGTAAAGGGAATTTCGTATTTTCGAGCGCGGAGTGTCAGCATGGTGACCTCACAAAATTCCCCCACTGGTTCTTCGCTGAAGCTTCTATGAACCAGCCCTTGTATTTCCCTGGGCCCGGTGCAAAGCTTTTAGTGAGAGGGTGGAAACCCGAACTAATTGTGGGTTGGGGCTGCGAACTAAACTGTTCGTTGTTTCAAGACGAGGATTAAGGGCATTCAATCTTGTCGTAAAAAATCTCAGGGCTCTGGGCTAGAGATAATGGGCGCCCTGTCAAATTTACAACTCGGAATTTGGACGCCCCGTGGCCTAAAGAAAATGCCTACCTAATAAAATAATCTATATTTATAAAACTCAACGTATGCATGTATATATGTTTGTTCCAGCATCACTTCCGAATGGCTAATCCAATTTTGATGAAACTTGGTATACAGGTTCCTCATTGGTCGACTCGAAGTACTGTAGGGGTAAATAAGTCTTAGCTCAAGCCCTCGGGTTAGGGTGGGCGAAGTCTCCAAAATACATGCTACTAAAAGGTCGACTGACAAGCTTGGCGATTTTGATGAAACTTGGTACCCATGTTCCTCATTTACCGACTTCAAATACTGCAAGGGTAAATAAGTCCTATTCCAGACCTTTGGGACAGGGTGGGGCAAACGCGCGTTATTTATTTTACAAGAAAGATGGATTTCGCTTGCAGGATATACCTTCTTCACGTCGACTTTATATCTTTAATACAGTGAAACCTCTCTGAGCGGCCACCCCTCCGTTCCGAGAAAAATTGGCCGCTCAGAGGGGGTGGCCGCTCTGAAGGGTTTTCGTTACAATTACAAGATAATTGCTATAATACATAATATAAACAAGTTTGACACTTATTTCTTATTTAAAATGAAGTTTGAGACTTATCTAAAGAGAAAATAGTACTTTATTTAATAATTTTTTACATTTTTTGAAAAAAGGATACAATTTGTGACTGTTTTAAGTTTTTACCCTTCTCGGAAAAAACCATTTTTTCAAGTTCGTTTTTCAGTTTAAAAAGTAAATCTCTAACCTATACGTTTGTCAAATGGGATGGGCGAACCCACCCGGCGGCCGTTCAGAGGGGTTGGGTGGCCGTTGCTAGGGGTTATTTTAACATTAGGTCTATGGGCCGAAAAATCCGTGCCACGAAAAATTGGCCGTTAAGAGGGGTGGCCGCTATGCAGGGGTGGCCGTTCGAAGAGGTTTCACTGTATATCTATTTTGCGTTCCAGACTTTATCTTTTTCGTGTTCTCTTCTTTTACCGTTTTTTCCGTGCTTTTCATTTTTAATTCTGCATGGTTTTTAATGTTTTCATATGTATCTGTGTTCTTTTATTGCACTCTGTCATTGGATTTTTATCTGTAGTGTGCGTTTTCTATTTTAAATTATAGCATCAAAAAACATATCACATAATTAGATCAACAAGGTATAGAATATGTTTTTTGTAACAATAAAATAATTACAATTTACCGAAATCAACGTAAGGCACAAAAATATTTTTTGCAAAGTTATAACCGTAACTTTGCTGCTTTATTAACAGTTGAATGCACGAGTGTAACTCATTAATTTCATTGGACGCAAAACATTCAGTACATTTTCACTCTGTTTGTGCATCAAAATTGTTTTCAAATATTAATACATTTTCTGTGAACATTTTTCTTTTGTATTTTCCAATTCATTTATTGATCTTCTGCAAAAATTTATGTCTGCAGCCTCACTGAAAATGAAATAAGGTGCATTACTAAACTAAATTTGGTTGACATAACTAAACTGATACCATTAGGGAATCGGATGGTTGCCGATGGTGGGTTGTTTTGAATAATAAGGTGGTAAAATCATTTCATCATTTCTATGGTGTTAAGTACGAAAGGAAATCGAATTGAAATGAAAAACTGTAATTAGAGGCATGGTATAGGTGGAATATATTTCAATACTTTATGCAAGAATAACTTAAAATCTCATAACTTTATGTTCGCACGTAATTGAACTAGAAAGTTTAAGCAACATTCAAGTACTTAAAGGAAACACATACATATTCTTGATGCATTTCATAACGATTGAATATTAAGGTATATCTCTATTAATAATACTCCTTCTAAACTATAAATTTTGCAGCCGGCAAAAGAAGTGAAAACTTTCTTCCCATCAAAATTGCAAATGTTGATGCTTTCATATCTTAAAAGAAAGATAATTTATAACTGTTCCTTTATTCTAAAGAACATTTTTATTTAATATAAATGCTAATGTACTGAAGAATATGATTTTTCGATGAAATATTTAAAAAAAATTAAGAATTAATTATAAAATCACAAAAAGTTTTAAGTACCAATTTACTGCGAACAGATACATAAATAATAAATTAATAATGTAAGCTTGAATTTTTTTCTGTTTTTCTTCATGAAAAATTTCCATTTTTTACGCTGTTACTAGTTTCTAATTATATAGCTTTTGCGAAAAAAATTGATATATGTCTTATAGAAATTAATGAAACAGCGACATCGTTAAAATCATCACGGAGGAAATCATTTTTTACTGAATAAGCTAATACAACAGTTGAATATTTTAACAAAAAAAATGAACATCTTTATTAATAAACACTTGATGGAATATTTTAACAAAAAATGAACTTCTTTATTAATAAACACTTGATGCAATATTTTAACAAAAATTGAACTTCTTTACTAATAAACGCTTGGTGGAAAAACAACAACAGATACATAATATCTCGTTTAAAAGACGCCATTTTACTGGAGTGAAAGAAATCCTTGCATTCAAAAGATTTTCAAAACATTTCATGCACACAAACTACTTACTTCGTTAATTCCCAACGAAAATTATTCGAAAGAATTCGTACTTAAATGGAATAATCCTCTTTTACTTTGTTCTCTCTACTTGTGAGAAATAGAATATTTTTCCACACAGTCTGTTTAAGAAACTGAACCACAATTTATTAAGATTTAAATTTAATTTCTATTTTATATACCAATTTGAAATAAAAATGTTAAAAATAGTTAAAACTTCAACTTTTCGGGGCGCGCGGGTGGGGGGGGGGGGGTGGGGTGGAAAGGTGGGGAAAAGGGTGGTTTGATTTGTAGAACATAGCACAAGACATATTCAGTAAAACTTTTATGTAAAAATATTCAATAGTTCTTGAGATATTGTGCGCGCAATATAAAAAATACACATTTTGAGATATAGCGTTTTAAAGATATTGCCATTATCAATGTTTACGTTGAACAGCTGATTCATTTTCCTTCATAACTTTAATAATTATTGGAATTTTTTAACTCTTATTGTTTAAAATTGTTCTGAAAAGAATAATATATTTTTTTAATAAAATCGAAAAATGTCGAGGTCTAACAGTCGTATGTCCCCTTAAGAATTCGAATTCTTTTTCTGCTAAACCACAATTTTTATCTAGAACAAAACTGCATCATTAAAATGCATCACATCATTAAAGTGCATTCTAGTTAAATTGAACAGCAAATTTTTATTCATACTTAAATTGCTTTCAGTTCCGAACCGATCCGAAAGAAATTTGAAGGCCTTTTTAAAGATGAGTAATTTTTTTTTCATATTTGTTTACTGTGTTCTTCTGCAGGGTGAATTTCAAGTGCATTGCTAGTTTGATTGGTAATCTTTAAAACTGCATTAATTATTAATTAAATGAAAATTTATATAATAACATATAATATGACCAGTGACATGAAAGCATCACAATGAGTTATTTTTTAATGATGTTTATGATTTGAAATTCAAGCACTTACTCATGACAAATAGAAAAATTAACTGAAATATACTTTTTTATATAATTCAAAATTCTATTTCAATTTTTATTTCAATTCCGAAATTTAATGCAGCTATTATTCATTTAGAAATTATTGTAATTTCTGTAAAACAGTTTAAAAATTTTTAATTTTTCGTTTCATTTTTGTTTCCATTAATTATTTCAAGAGTGTAACTTCAGAAGAAAATTTTTCTATCCGTAAAAAGTTTTTATTTTATACTTTAATTTCAGAATATCGTTCAGCAATTTCCTTTTTTCACGACTGTACCAAAAGCGGGAGAAGTTTTGAATTTTTAAATTTAAAGCTCATATCATCAGGACACTTATTTTTAATTAATCCAAAATTTTAATATTGAATTTTTTAAAAAACTTTCATATAGCTTCTGAGGAAAAGACACTAATCTTTATTTGTTTACATTTTCACAAAGTAAATATAAATTGAATTCATAAGTAAAATTTATGCCTGAGTTATTTCCAGCTATGGATATAGAAATGAAATGAAAATCATCATTTAGGATAATTTAATGAGCATCTGCTGTTGAACATCACATAATGCAATTATTTTCCCATAAAACATGTATTTTAATTCATTTTTGTTCTGTTCTATTAAAAGGTTAACTATAACAGGATTAAAAAGTAAAGAAAACAATTTTTGCTTATTGCGTTATCATTAGAAAAATAGCTATCCTCTTCCCTTCGCAACTGTGAATCTTTCTTTGAATCTTTGTAACTCTTACTTGGAAATGCTAAAGTAAAAAATTATTTGGCAGGAGTTAGATGAGAGAAGATGCTGAGTGAATTTGATGCAGGCAACGAAAGGACAGTTATTGTTGAGCTTAAAAATTTATTCATTTACTCATATTTTGTCCTAGAAACATAATTTCACGTTAACTAAAGTATTTTAGCAACTACGATTTTTAAATATTGTCGTCTCTTGCTTTACTGCCCTAATTTATCTTTGGAAGGAAATACAAAAAGGAATAATATAAAAGTAAATATTGTAAATAAAATATTTATTTGAAGAAATAATAAAATAGTATGTCCACAAAACATTTAATATTTTTACAAAGCTGCCTTTATATTTTTTATCTGACACTACAAAATTCGTTTCTATTTTTAAGCGAAATATTCACTAAAATATCGTTTACAGTTTAAATGGAAATTGGCTCAGTCGCTTGCACCATCATTTAAATTGTTCTTTATCATCTCCTCGGCTGCTTTTTGTTTTCATAAAAGTTATCTTTTTAGCCTTATTTTTACTTCGAATAAGGATTTCAGTATATAATGAAAGGTAAATTTTTCTTGGTAAAAAAATAACGAAGTTTAATATTTTGAAAATGAAGACAATACAATAAAATCTTTATAATTTGTCTCCTTTCTTCCCAATCCCAATGGAATGTATCGTAATCGTCCAAAATATTTCGTTGAATCGTTTTAGGCCTCCCTCAGTCTGAAAAAACTTATTGGAATAATGTGAGTACGATAACTCAAAAAGCAAAAAGTTATGATGCAAGATAGTTGCAATTTGGCCTGTAGTCATAACACCAAAATTGCAGGTTTGTATAAAAATTTTAGCTACATCTTTGGATGGGAAGACTGTTCATGTAAGCACGTTCCTACGAAACTGTAAAAAGCTAAATGCATGAAATTTAGAATACGAGAAAATCTAAGGCAGAATATACACATTTTTTTCTTGTTATTTCTATGATTTGCAATTTTTTTATATGACATATATTAAAATATCAACTGACGCTCAACTGAAAACTTGCTTTGTTTGTGATAACATCATTCAGTCTAGTTATATTCATTTCTAGCTTTTGAAAAGTTTACATTTTCCTAGATCTTTTAAAATAAAAGAATCATCAAATCTTTGTCATGAATTTAAAAAATAAGTATTTAAAGAACTTCGTAAAAATGACAATTTGAAAGTAATGCTTTGAAATCTTGAACGTCAAAATCTTAAAATTTCGAGAACATATTATGCTATCATAATTTTTTTATTTTTATTTTTAGAAATATATTTGGGAATAATGTTGAACATCCCATGACATTTCTCAAGACGTTGTTGTCCTTTACAACTTAATTTTTTTCTTTTCAAAAAATCGGTTGTAAACAATTGTCCAGAGTGTGCATAAATACGAAAAACTTTGGTTACATATTCTTCACATCATTTATACTAGGGATATTTTTTTAAAAATAAATCACACATGTATGGAGAAAAGTTATATAACCTCTAAAATAATATTTAATTGTAAAAATATATTCATATTAATTTTCGTGATCTTGAAGATTTAGTTATTTATTTTATTTCCTAACTAGCTGTTATGCCCAGCGTTGCTCGGGATTAAAATACATTTATGTCTAATATTTTTAATGAAAAAGCTATTTTTGTATCAAAAATTGTAATACAAAAATTCCTTTATCGTCTGAAACGTTTTTACTTCAAATTCCGTTCATAAATAGTGAAGTATAGGAAGAATTTTGACGAATGTTGTGGTTCAATTAATTAAATATTTAAATTTCCATTAATAAAAAGCTTCAAAATAAACCATATCAATAGTTGTTCCCGATATAAATTATCATCTGCTTTTCTTTAGTATTCTTCCAGATTTTGTTTATAAGTTCTAGCAACAGCTCTTCATACGTATTCTTGTTCTTTAACAATAAAAAATACATTGCTACAAATTATGAATTTTATACACAATTGAATTTTTTTAAAGATTATTGAAATGAGAGCAACAATTTGAACGCAAATTAAATTTGTGTCACTGAAAAGCTATTTTTTAAACTTTAATATAGTATAAAAATAGTTATTATAACATAACACTTTGGAAATATATCACGAAAAACGCAAAATCTTGCTTAATTTTATATATTATTACATATTAAGTACACATACTTACCATCAGCTTTTCGGAATTACAGTAGTACCCTAGGAGGTTGAAATAAACCAGTTTTTATTATTTATATATCATCCACAACCCTTCTCTCCGCTATCGTCATTCCATTTCCAGAAATAGCTCTAAATGAATTAAGCCATGATCTACCAGTCGGAGCGTTCTCACTTCTACTGTCTCACTGTCAACATTGCGCTTTTTGTATTTAGCTTTGAAGAGTGTGCATTTCGACCTCTTCCCTTGGCCGATTGGGTCCGCGTTATTTGCTAATCTAATTTGCACCACTTTTGCAGCATATCTTGCTGTATTTAGTTATCGTATTCATATAGTATGCAGAGGCTGAGAGTTTATGTTCATTGTTTTAGTCCAAGATTAGACACTATTCTGTAATTTTGATGTGAAAAGATATCATATAATTTAAATAATCCATCCAGCTTGTCGAAGTTACCGCGTTCACGTACACATGGATGGACAAATTGGTAGTCAACTCTTTGACGGATTCGGTCCAAAATTTGATACAAATATACAATTCTAGTAATAAAACCATATGCCAAATTGTATCTTCCTTGCTAATTCCATTTTTGAAATAATCATGTTCACATGTACATCGACGTTCAAAGAGACAAGATTCTCTTAGATGGACTTGGTCCAAAATTTGATTGGAATAGATTTGTTAAGACCACCTATCAATTTCCATCCTTCTGAACAGACAGATAACATTGTCTCAATAATTGTCAACACTGTTTTCTTGTATAATGTGTTGCAAGGACAATCGTGTGACGGTGGTCCTTGAGAATATCAGCTTATGCGAGTCGGCATTTCAGAAGTAGCGAAATATTTTTTAATAGGATACGTATATGTTATTGAACTTGATTTTTAACCTGAAAGTTACTTAAGATATTTAATTGGACATATGATATTTAGTTTGGTGTGAAACATCTGAGAATTTTCGTGTTGAAAAAATGCTATAAATGTTTTTAAGGAAACCTAAGTCAATTACGAAAAAAATACAAATAATAAAAAAAAATTACCTAATTATAAATATGTGAATTTTTTGGTTATTCTTCACGAAATATTTATACTTTCATAATGTTACTCATTTCTATTTATATATCTTATACTAAAACCATTCAGGAACTTGTGTGGTAAATTAATAATGCTTTGACATCAATTAATTAACTTAGCGTATATGAGATGAAATTATTTGTTACTAGAAATATGAAATGAAATTTTCTATGAACAAAGAATTGATGGAAGAAATGACAGAGTTAATAGTTATTTTAAAGAATGAAATTTTCTTGCAGTGAAAGGAATCTTTTCATTCAAATCAGAACAAAAAATAATTACTTAGCAATTATTCGTATGGAATTACATGAAAGATTTCGGTATTAAATGTACCAACGCTCTTATTTGTCAGTTACTTCCGCAAGCGAGAAACATAATATCCTTTGAAATGCTGTTAAATAACTATTAAAACAAAAAGAAATAGATAATCTTTGATATAATTTCGAAAATACGAGGTCAAGTTTACATGGTTTGCTCTTTTTTAAGAATATGTTCATTTCATATTTTGAGAAGGAATAACTGAATTTTAAATTGGGAAAGATTTATGTTTTTCTCACATTTAACAGCAGATCTTATTAATAATTACAAGAAATTTCTTGGTGGGGTTTTAAATAACATTCCATGCAATTATTCTTTAAGAAAACTAATTCTTTTTTCTGTAAACCGCAATTTCTATCTAGAATAAAATTTTCTTTGTTCGATGTTCAAGAGCAATGAAAATGAAGAAAATAATTTCTTCTTTAATTTATTAGAGACTTCTTTAGAATTTTCATCTCATTAAAATGACATTCCATTTAAATTGCGTGGCAAATTTTTATCCAAATTTTACTTGTTCTCGATCATCTTAATAAGAATAAATTTGAGAGTCTTTTTTTTAAGAAGAATTTTCCATATTTTTTTAAAACAGAAAATGCTTGTTACTTCAAAATCAATTTATTTTTAGCAAGAACTTACGAATATCCGATCCTTTTACTAAAATTATTTATCTCAATAAAGATAAATATACAACTAATATTCATCACTTTTTAATAAAATCTAATTTTTCTGTCGAAGCTTCTAAAAAAGAAAAGAAATCTTAGCAAACGATATTCTGATCTAAATTTTACAGACTTTTCAACACGTTCTATATAAAATGTTACTTTTAAAAATTCCAAAATATAACTTTCAAACAGCGGAAATATGATTTCAATAGGAAATATGATTTTATCTATGTATATCAAGTAATCGAATTATATTTTTTGTAATTAAATCTGATAATTGTTTATCTTTTGTTTTTAGAAGTTTTGTAGGAAGCTTTCTGGAAGATATTTGAAGAAAGTTTTCTTATGCTCAAAAAATTAATTTATTTCTCTTTAATATAAATTTTTTACAAATGCAAAATTTAAAACAACTCTATATTGCAACGACTCCAAGCAAGTTCACATTACCATTCAAATATTTGTAAAAAAGCTAAGAAAAATTTATTTTGCTAGTAAGTTGAACTTTCCAAGAAAACAAACTTTATTTCATCCTTTTCTCGTTTTAGTACTCTTTCAAATAATTTGAGAAAGCATTAACTTAAATAAGAATTTTCATCGGTGAGCGAATATTCCAAAAATTCAGCAAGATATTTTATTATTGAGTCAATACAAATAACACCCCAGTCACATTGGCAGCGTAACTCTGCATCTCATGTGACATCTAATTTGATGCTGTTTTACGCTACACCATGGCATCATATTATTTTTCTTTGGGCAAGGCATGCAAGGAACACAAAATTAAATCGGTTAGGCTCATTTCATGTGCATCATGTGAACTGACTCCATTAGAAATCAGTCTTATAGTTTAGAAAATATTTCGTGATGTATATTTTCCCTCAGAAGAGATTTTCGATACGGTAAATTTCTTAACCCCTTCAGACATGGTGTCCGATATACCGGACATCAAGTATTAACTCCTCCCATTGATTCAATAATATATGAAAATAAATGCTGTTTTTTTATTTCATTCTCAACTTCTTCTTATTATAATATTTGCTAGAAGTTTTCATTTCGGGATGGAATCATGCCATTTATTTAGTTTTTCAAAACAATCCAGAAAATCTTTGCTCTTCGCAAAATGTTCTGTGATGAAATCTGTCTTTTGAATTATTTCTGTATTTAATCCTTTTTTCACCATTTAAAAAGTTTTTGAAATATTTTATTAACCTTTGGCAATCATTTTGCAACAAAATTTATGTGATTATTCCTCACTTGAAATACCCGGAATTGTCCGGACGCCGGACATGGGATAACTTTTCAAATTTGTCCCCTACAAGCTTGAAATTTTATTTCTGAGATGCTCTTTGCAAGAGTACGCAATATATAAAGGGAAAAGTCTCATTTCATTATTTCTTCAAAATAAAAAATAATAACAAAAAGTTATACATACTGAGATTATGATCGAATAATGGCATTTGACTTGTTCAAAGATCAATAAATGATAGAAAGAAGATATAAAAATATTTTCAGATAGCAAAATACATCACCAGAAAATTTACTTGAATGCTTTCATGTTGCAATTCTTCGATATGATTTTAAATTTCAGAAGGTAGCATATTGAACACGACCATTTATAAATACAATTATATAGTAAATTAAGCATAATTCTGATTTCAAACGTATTTACTGTAAAATAAACTTGAATATAAATTATAGCAAAAGAAAGAAAGTGTTAATTCGTTATACTGAAAGTCAAATCGAATTTTGATTTATAATTATAAGGCATATTTCATCTATGAGTGTGAATAGAGCTATTTTTATTTTGTATTTTGCTATTTAATAGACATACGTAAACAGCCTTAAAATATTTTTGTAATTAGCTTAATTAATATAAATCGCTGTAATTAATATTACTTAGGAAAATTAATTTCATTAAAATAATAACATAAATATGAATATGAGGTATCGTAATCTCTGTAAAACAATAAGATGAATTATACATGAAATAAAACTGAAGATTTCATTCAAATTTAACTCTTATCTTTTGTTAATGTCATTTGATTTTGAGATAATTTGTTTATGCATAATTGCCAAATTCAGAAGTGAGTTAGAAAAGTTGAACATGGAAATGAAAGTAGTGCAAATAACTTTTATTTATTACATTTCCATCAGAAAAAAAGGCAACTTTATTAACTCTGCAAATGTGTCTTTAATTTTTTCTTGGAAATTCCCCAGAAAGATCTTCAAAATATTATTTGACAGGTTTAGACTGAATGAAATTTATCCCAACAACAGACAATTACGGCTGAGCTTGGACTTTCTTCTTGATCATGTTCTAAAAGCATAAATTAAAAGCATGTTCCAAATACCTAAACGAAAGTATTTTAACAAATGCGATTCTGCCCTAGTTTACTTTACTATGTTAATTCAAAGAAGGAAACTTTAAATCAAAAATGAAAATTAAATACATATTCGAAGAAATAATAAAATAGTATGTCCTTAAAATATAGACAAAAATTGAATGTCTTTATGTATTTGAGTTTTTAGTTGTTACCTATCACTGTAATTTTCCTTTTTTTTCTCTACGTGAAATGTTTTTTGAAATATTGTTTGCTGCCTGCTTAAATGGGGATTCTTCTTTTTCTTGCATCATTATCAGCTGAATTCTTCTTTTTTTAAAAAAATTTTATCCCTGTATTTTTTCCTTTGTAGAGAACTTTTTTAAGAGAATTTTCCCTAGCGTTTAGCGTTCCCTAGATTTTTCCGTTTCTCATATTGAGTTCAAAAGCAGGCAACTCAAGTTTAAAAGTATAATTTCTTAAACTATTATGGATAAAATATTCTTAAGATTTCAGAGACTTGATTAAATGAAAGAAAGGTCCAATTGTTCACTTTCAAAGAAAATTTTTAAGACTTCGGAGCAAGTAGATGAAAAAAGCTAACCGCTGAGAGGGTTAAGTAAGAGATCTGAATGGTTTGAAGTATCAAATAATCATATTTAAAAGTGAAAAGCTTACATAATTGTAACACATTTTTCTAAGATGAAGTGAAATATGGAAATAATTCCAAAAAGTATATACAAATTTCAGCCATTCCGTTGTGTGAGTACTTTTAATGCTGTTTCCATTAACATGTAATTGAAATGCTAAAAGCGACTGCTATGCTAAATGTACCATAAATCAATTAATTCAATTTTTTAAAAAAATAGTTTCCGTGAGATAAAATAATGAAAATCTTGATATAAATTAACCTATTTTTGTTTATTTTATTTTATTCATTTATTTATTGTACAGTGATGTAACATTTGCTTCAAGCACAGGCTTGACTTCGTTACTAGTGCTGCAACAAGAAGAGAAGCAAATTAAACATATTTACCAGCGAAAATATGGAAAAAGAAACTTTTAAAGAAACAGCAAAAGTAAATTTGGCTTTTTATCAAATGATTTCTGCCTTACTAGTATTGACATGTTGCCAAAACCCGACTGAATTTAAAAAAAATCTTCCTGTTTTTTTAAGAACATCCTCCGGAAAACTCGATCTGAAATTCAGTTAGTAAATATTTTTTCCTTAGATGAAAAGTTTTAAAATATTTGACTAACACAGTGGTGCGCAAACTATTTTCATCTCCAACCCGCTCACTTTGTATAACCCCCTCATCACGTTTTTCTGAAGAAAAGCCTTCGATTTTTTATTGTCAAATAAATGTCTTTGACCCACAAAACAACAATCACGCTAGCAGCCCACAGTTTGCGCACCACTAACACAATTAATAAGCCGTAGGATAAATAATTATAATAGAGATGTTTTAAACCATCTTCTGTTGCCTTTATATTACTTAAAGATAACCATGAGAATACTAAGAAATAATAATGCGCGCTCGTATCTAATTATTTCATCAGACCAATTTTATTTAATTGAAATTGCTCTGAGTAATATAATTAACTTCATGCGGTTTGAAATCAAATAATCTCGTCCAATTAACATCTCATCGAACATTATCCAGATGCTGGTTACAGAGCGATCACAAATTTGGAACGACATTTATTATTCCGAAAGTATCACTTAAATGTCTTTCGGAGCCATTTAGGAATTCCTTGTAAGAGGTAATTCGATAAATATTTTGTTACCGATTACCGGACAGCGGCATTTTGTTATCGATACGAGACAAGTAAATGAAAATATAACCTAATGCTTGAAAATTAATTAGAATGCCTTCTGATAAAGTCAGATGTAAACGCAGCAAATATTTATTCTTATCTTTCTCTTCGACATTGCTGATTTCTAGTCTTAAGATACCAGTAGATAAGACAAAATATCACCTCATCTTTGTCTTGAAATATGATAGACAATTAGGCGTTTTATGCATGCGATCTCAACTGCTAATCTACTTTTAAAGGTGTTAATCCATGCTTAATGCACATAAAGGTTTCGGCGAAAATTCAGAAATATTTTTGTTTATATTTTTATTGGGAATTATAATCAGGATTTTAGGATACTTTTTATTAGTTCATAAATTTGATCTGCTTTTATTACACTTCGTGTATTTTTAACACTAAAAGTGTTACTTTTATAGTAGTTGTATGCGCCTTTGTAATAGACGCCTTCTACTGCTACTGAATTTTTACTTTTTGTGGTTGTTCACTTTGTTTGTAGTTGCTTTAATTTGGTACTTGATTGCTCTCACTTCAAAGACAGTGATTTTTTGTCAGTATAGAGTTTCCTCGATTGAAGAGTTAAAACCTTTAAGAAATTTTAAAATTAATCTCTTTGCTGTATGTTACGGAAAAAGTATTTTTTAGCATTCTTACTAAAGTTCTTTGCCAATACATATTTATATCCTATAACCACAACCGTCATATAATTCATGACTGCTACAAGAAGAAATAACAAATGGAAAACACAAGAAATTTATTTAACTAAACAAAACACAGAAGTTTTGCTTGATTATTATGTATTTTAATTGCATATTATAAGCTTTCTAACGTAAAAATATTTCTGAGCAGTTAATTTTATTTTATGTCATATGTTTTAATTTAATTAATCTTGTTTTTTGAAATCCTTCGCTCACTGGAAAATATCTATCATTAGTCATTCTATAAAATGATATTAAACCTTTTCTCAGTATACTTAAAAGAAATACAGATTTTTTTCTAAGTAAGGATGAACCTCTTGCTTTGAGTTGCGGTTTGGGAAAGATGTGATAAATATAGGCTATGAAAATTTATATTGGTGATAATCATTATATTTAGGTGTTATCTTTAAGGTATCTCTTTTTTTACCATTAACTGAATGCATGCAATAATTTTAACGTTTCAGAGCCTTTAAGAATAACATTTCCTAGGGGTGTGATGAAAAATACTTTTTTTTTTTACTGTATAATGAGGCAAGTTACTTTACACGTAAATGGCGTCGTTAGTTGTTTTTGCACTTAATAAATATGCATTAAATGGGAAAATTCTAGGTAAAAGCATATTAGCGAGTTTTTTGCAACGTTATCAAGTAAAAAGCTTTTCTTAGAGTTGAATTACTTTTCAGTGCAAAATAACTCAGCGTTTGGCATATTTCAACTGCTAATAACGCTTTAGACTAAGAACTCAAAATGTAGGAAAAGAAGTTTCTAATATTACGGAGAACATGCAAAAAATAGGATCTTTCTGTTATATATAATAAATCTATGTCAGTGAACATAATTTATTTCATGTCGAAAAAAAAATTATTTTGCTTTTCTGACTCTAGCTGAGTCATTAAGAAGATCCATATTGTTATGTTACGGATGGGTTCGTGGATTGAATGGTCTTTAATTAAGATGACTCAAACAGAATTTCGCGAGGCCAAGTCGCCAAATTTGGTGGCAAAAACCTCGAAATAGCCAAAATATATTCAATTTACGGATTTCGTAACAATATACTTTACAAATGAGTTATTGCCTAGATGTTATTGTTTCTTGAAATCGCAATAGCTTTAAAAGGAACAAAATGTTTTAACATAATAATGTCCATAAGCTGGCTAAGTTGGCACTAATCGTAAATCGTAAAATGATTCAAAAAGTTTTACAGAGCTACCAAATTTCGCAGATAGTTACTTCTTGGGTAGCATATTCTCACTAATAAAAGTTCAAAATTTTAATTTATTAAAAATTAGTTCATATTTTAATATTTTCACTCAGTAACTTCGAGGATTATTATTGCACAAAAACTGTTTTTACATCACTTTCAAATTCAAAAAAATTATCTTTCAGTGAGACCAACTTTCCTTTTTGTTCTTCTAGTTTTAATGAATTTTTTAAAAAAATTTTAAGCAAACTTTTCAACAATACTTTTTTTGTTTTTGTTACTGCATTTAAGCAAACCCGAGTTGCACTGATATTAAATACAATTTTTGCTATGTTTGCTTCACATGTTATGATGTTTCTGAACAGAATGTCCTTTAAATGTTTTATAGTAAATGTCGACAGGGCCTTTTTGTATAAGAAATGCAAATACGTCATTTCTTATATAAAGAGTATTGAACTTTTAACTGTCGAATTAATTCCTCGACCAAAGATTACGTTTTAGAAATAGTTTTCATATATTAAAAATTTCTATGCCATTTTTATTCGAAAATCGAATTTTAATTTATATTTAAGTTTTTAGAGAAGTTCATTTTCAATTGTAATCGTAAATACATATTTTTTAATGTGACATTACGTTGTGTTTTTTTAAATTGTGTCATGATTGCTGGTTTATGAAAGAGTATTTCTTCTTAGAAATTACGGAGCAATTATTTCTTAAAAACAAAATAAGGAATTTATTTTCCTTCTATTTCTTCTAGAAGAAGGTCAAAGTTTGAATACAATTTACCTTTGAGATGTTTTGAATTGAAGATAGAAAAAAAGAAACATTTACAAATATTCAATTATAAAATTCTATTTTTTTCAGTCTCGGGACATTGGCTGTCGCAAATACATACCAGACTTTTTTATATGAATGAAATGAGACGATGCATTTGATTTGATTTTAAAAACTTGATAAGTTTACTTCAAATCTTTTTGCGTATTTAGCGCTGAAGAAAAAAAATTGATTTGACTTTTCTGACATTGTCAAGTAACTTTATATAGCTTTAATTCTGTGTTTTTTTAATAATTATAAATAAAATATATCAAATTAAAAAAAGATCTTCCTGCAGCTTATATGGTAAAGATGATATTACATGAATTGTTTAAACTACACGAAAAGTTAATTTAAAATGAAGAGAAAAAATATTAAATGCAATTTATTATTTCGATACTTATTTGGTTTCAGGCCTTGTGCTATTGACTTTAACAAATATTTCAATGTTTTGTATGTTTCTATTTTTATCTCTTCCACATATAGAATTTTATCAAACCCTTCGCGGATTTTAGAAGTTTTCCTTAGTAATATTAATTCGCATTAAAAAGAAAGAGAGTAACTCCTTAACCTAAAACGTGTTGCTTCAAAACGGGACGTTAATATAGTTAAAACTAAACTAAACCTTAATCTAAAACTTGAAAAATAAAAGGATCCCTCGTTTCATTAATACATTCTGTCTTTTTATAAGACTCTACATCAGAGAAAAGTGTCAATGTGTGTCAATTTTTATTCTAATGAATATGAATATGTAGTACTGGTTTATGACAAGGGCTCAGAATAAGTACCCTCTCTTTCAGGGGTTTTCAACCACTTACATGTTCTCATCCCTTTTGAAGTTTATTTGCGAACTGTATTCCTTGTTTTAGGAAAAACATTTTAGGATGTGCTGGTATTTTCTCCCAGTGTTTCTAACACAATTTTTTGGAAGTGCATTATTTTGTAGAAGAAAAACGGATGGAAGAAGTGTTAAACTCTAGACTCAGTGCTGTGTTCATTCAAGCAGTACCGAAAAATGCACAGATTTCTATTAATTGTTAAAACAATACTTAAGTATTTCAGGAATCTTCTATTTATTTCTATTGCCTCGTATTCGAAGTATAGCGGACGAACTATTGCAATTGACAAGAATTCGACCTCAGGATTTCGACTAACAGATTTCCTCTGAGTCAGAAAAAAAATGTTTGGAATATGTCTGTCTGTGAACACGATAACTCGAAAACGGGGCGTTTGTCATCCTGTTGCTACTCCATCTCAGCGGTTAGAGCACTGGCGGAATAAACCGGAGTTCAGTCGCCACTGGTGACTTTCACCGTTTCAAATTCGGGGCCATCGGAACGGAAATCTGTCTACTTGTGGGTGTGATAACTTCGAAAGGCAATAAGTTAGAGGGATGAATTTTAGCATGTGATCTTCGCTTTTTTTTTCCTAATTTTATTTTAGTCTACATCCGCCAACAGGTAGATTGTCAGTTTTCATGTCCTTTGATATACGAGTACAATAATTTAAATGTGCAAGGGGCCAGATAAATGCAATTTAGTAAGTGGTCTTGACATCGAAATAGTAGATCTGCATCAAATGCAAATCGATTTACAAAAAGACTTTCAAAATGTATTCTCCATTCTCTACGATGCTAAATACAAAAAGCGCCGTATTGTGTTAATATGCGAGATGAATATCTCGCATATTACCACTCCTCACCTCGAATGACATTCCCGCTACTTGAATTCACCGGAAAATTCTGAATTTTTTCTTGCAAAGATTTTCTTGAAATCTGAATTTGAATATTTAATTGAAGGCGTTCATGGTAAAATTATGTGCTCAGATGTTGCTAACGAATCCATTTCGTCTGGCATAAAAGGCGAAATCCATGAGCCAATTTCTCATGATAAAACGGAAGAGGGCAACTTTGGATCACCTAGGTATCACTTGAGATAGAAGCCTTTCTTCAGCTTCAGTGTATGGGAGTTGGTTTCCTTTCTGGAATGCTTTCAGGGAAGGGGGGATTTGCTTTTTTTACTGCCCACGCCGACCCTGCTTACCTAAAGGGTGTAAAACATGTCAGGAGTCGACGAGAAGAAAAATTCCAATACAAATATTAAAGTAATACAATACAATATAAAAGAAGTATACAATAAAATACAAAAAATTAGGTAATACAATATAATACAATAAAAGTACTACAACACAAAATGCAAATGCGAATATATATATAATAAAATACAAACAGCAAACATAATAAGTAATTACAAAAATAAATAACAAATAAATACAAATAAACGTAAGAAATAAGCATACATAAAATAAACAAAAAATGAAAAATTAATAAAATCTAATAAATAGTAAATAAAATGTAAAAAAATATCGAAGTCTGAGATACAATTTAGAAGAGAGAGACAGGAAAAAATCTGAAAGAAAACATTTGAAAAAGGAAAGAAAAACAACAAAACAATTTCTATAACACAATTTAGGATATAAAAAAACCCAGAATTCTGTAGCATAATTTAGAAGAGGAAAAGAAAGAAAGTCAGGTATCCCACTTGGGAAAATTATTGCATATGTTATCACTTATATGGAATATACCCCGAATTTTAAAAGTTACATTTTTGTTAAAAATAAAGTTTGAACCTCTCTCTTTTTTTAAAGGAAGGGGGGGATTGTTCTACATCTACGTTTCGCTTGGAGGAAAACCACCAGCAACCAACACGAATGCAGAGAGCAACTCTGACTGTACTGAACTGAACTGAAGCTCACATTGGCGTGCCAGTTTTTGAATAATGTTGTTTAAGACCACATCCAGGATAGAACCCATGACCTACACAATAATAATAGTGTGGCTGATGAATTACCGATGACGGGGCATATCTCTTTGTGGGGCTACATGCACATGTGATATGCTTGTAAGAGGTCTATTTTGCAACGCTCATGTTTCTATTCGTGGTGGTCAATTCAATCAAGTTCACCGTATACGCAATAGCGTGGGTCGGAGTGATCCTTGAAATCCACAAATTCCGTTCTTAATACCTTTGCTTTTAAATCCGAATAACAATTTTCCAGTTTTACTATCATTATTATTTCGATAGAACGCATCCTTCGACCTGATACACAGAATGGAAATCTCTTTAACAAGTTTGAATGTCACTTAACTTTGTCATTTCTTTTCCTTTCATGTGAGCTTCAATCATTTTAACAACTCCCCTCCAAGATGTACAATTCTTAATGAATTGTATAAGTTAAATTGCATTTAATTTTAAGTTGTTTATCTCTTTAATCCCGAGGCGGCATTTTCCTTCTCCTTTAAAACCAGGACTTTTTGGGAGGAAGCGAGATGAATTGGACCCTCCCAACCTGGGTGGTCACTAACCTCACCTCCTTCCCTTCAGGCGCAGGGAATTGGGCTGTGGTTACAAGGATGATTGAATCCTCCCCCTCATCTCCTAAGCAATCTCAGCACCTCACCTCCTCTCAAAAAAAGCCTCAGACCGGCCTTCGTCGCTGTTAAGAGGAAATTGTTAGACCGCCTCGATCTGTGGGAGAGGGTTATTTGATAAAACTACTCATGCAATGTCTGAGAATGTTTGATATTCGACCGCATTGCATGTTCGTCATTTGCAAGATTTCTTTTAGTTATTATGCATTTTCTCGAATAAAATTAATTTTAGTTTCACTGAACAATGAGGAAATGGGCCTAATTTAATGAAATATTGCTTTGAAGTAATAAATATTTCTTTAAGCGTATCACTAGTGCCCTCTATTCCCATCAGCATTTAAGCTCGCCTCCGACTTGTATTATTTCAAGTCGAAAAATGACATTTACGAGGTAGATCGAATATTTTATAAAACAATATTTAGAAATATATATTCTGAAATGCAGTACAATCCAATCCGGCAACTCATTTTAATCATTACAGAAAACTACCATATTTCAGAATTAGTCATAAAATAAATATTTCACATAATTTAAAGCGTTGAAAATATACGCAATGACAGTAACTTAAAACTTCTCCAACTATTTGCATTCTCAATATCCTCCGATCTTTTCTGCAAACACTCCTCATTGTCATTTAGATGCTGTGAAATAATACTAGGAACCAATTTACAGTTTTGGATATTTGCAATCCGGCATATTGGATTTATTTTGAGAAGATTTATTTGGTCTTTTTGCGTTGGAAACTTCAGAAAATCGTGTGTTGGGTGGTTTTTTTTTTTTTTTTTTTGTGAAGGATGAACTTGGAAATTGAATTTTTAAGTTTCATTTTCGCGGGATAAAATTTATCTCTTTAAGGATATGGAGGTTCTCTAAGATACTCAAATTGCGAATTGCAGTTACAGGATGTTGAAATTCTTGGCTGGGGGGTGGCAGTTGATTTGGATTGGAAAAGCGATGAATGCAATATACTTTCGATGAACGTGTTGAAAAATCTCGATAGAGACATTATAAAAATACTTTCACAATTAAGTTTATAATTTAATTTTCCACTTAAACTTATCTAATGTTCTGCCTTGCAAAATTATTTACTTGAGTAATACTTTTAAGTTTAGTTTAAGTTAGTTATATTAACGTCCCGTTTTAAAGCAATACGAGAGCTATTTTGAAACAGACCTCGTAATTTTGAACTTAGGGTAGATGACGACACCTGAACGGGCGCCTCCTCTCAAAACTTTTGCACCACCCCAGCGGGAGGACGTTTGGCCCTCAGATGTGATTTAACGTGCAGCAGGCCCCATGTACTGCAGTTCTTCAGTGGAATCAGGTTTCGAACTCTCCGGCCTCTAAGCCGAGAACTTTTGAATCGGCATGGATGAAGGCCTCTGATAATGTCATCCACCAGATTCTTATTCCTCCTCGTTATTTGTTATTATTTTCGCATTTTTAACTCTTTCATAATTAAATGTTCCCTTATTTCGTATTTACATCTTCGTAATTTTTTTCAGGATGATGCAGCACTTGCACTCACCAAATAAATTGCTTCCATTATTGCTGTTT
>BGPR01000457.1:102492-126084 GCA_013235015.1 Araneus ventricosus
GTGAAATGGCTTCGATGACTGGACGGATCTTCAGCAAACATTTGATCATCAGTAAGTAATATTTTTAGGAGGGAGATCCTTATAAAGGCTGAAAATACATTACTTTAAAATTAGCACCAAATTAAGTAATTAAAATAATAGTTATGAAATAGAATAATTCGTTCCAGATTATGTAAACGACACCTAAACACCAAGTGAAACCCTCGCAAGCTCTTAACTATACAGGAGGGGGACGCTTGTGGCATATCCTCGGCTTGGAGATTGCGGGATTTGAGGCCCGATCGTCATGCAATCTTTGGTGAAATGGCTTCGATGACTGGACGGATCTTCAGCAAACATTTGATCATCAGTAAGTAATATTTTTAGGAGGGAGATCCTTACAAAGTTTGAAAATACCTTATTTTAAAATTAAAACTAATTTAAACTTATAAACTTACGAAATAGAAGAATTAATTCCAAGTTACGTCTACGACACCTAAACATCTAATGAGACCTTCCAGAGCATTTCACTATAAATAAGGGGGCCAAAAGGATGCTCATGGCATAGTCTTGACTTGCAAACCGAGGGTTCGCAGAATTCGAGGCCCGATCCCAAGATACGCCCTTTAATTTTCCAACGGGCGCTTTAAAATCCTTTCAGTGCAATAACCGCATAGTTATGGCACAAAGGAAGCGTTTGGATGATTTTTTACGTGGTATAATTAGCGGACGACTGGAATGTGGACGTACCCAGCTGGAAGTATCCGAGGAACTTGGAATCGCCCAGAGTGTCATCTCCAGGCTTTGGCAACGATTCCAAGATGATGGTAATGTGAGTAGATGTTACAGCACAGGTCCCCCCCGAGTTACAACGCCGAATGAGGACCGGTATTTGGCAGTTACTGCCAAAAGAAACAGACGGAGCCCAGTATCAGACCTGTCTCGTCAGCTCTCTTCAGCTACCGGTACGACAGTTTCAAGGCAGACCGTGTACAGACGCTTAGGGCACATTGGTCTATATGCTCGTAGGCCTGTCAGATGTGTTCCACTTACCGCAACTCATTGTCGCCTGCGATTAGCCTGGAATAGAGAGCATGCATTGTGGACACCGCAACAGTGGTCTTGTGTGATGTTTTCCGACGAGTCCAGGTTTAGTTTGCGCCAGGTACCCGTTACCGCCAAGAGAACACCACTGAACGACACCGTTACGGTGGTGCAGGATGGCTCGTTTGGGGATGAATTATTCTTGGTTCCAGAACTGACCTGCATGTTCAGAGTGTAACGATGACAGGTCACATCTATCGGGATGTCATTCTGGAACAACATGTACGTTTGTTTCGGGGCGCCATGGGTGCTGAATTTCTGTTTATGGATGACAACGCCCGTCCTCACCGTGCAAACATTGTAGACGAATGCCTTCAATCGGAGGATATCACCCGTATGGATTGGCCAGCATACTCACCGGACTTGAATCCAATAGAGCATGTGTGGGATATGCTTGGCCGACGAATTGCAGCCCGTCAACCCCCTCCCACCTGTCTACCGGAACTTCGAAGGGCATTGCTTGAATTGATAATTTGATACTCAGCATGCCTAAGCGTTGTAAGGCCTGTATTGCATCGTCCGGGAGACATACTCCGTATTAACCATCATACTAACCATGTTATACTGTTTTTTGTAAATAGGTTCTTTTTTGAAATTTGCTCCAGGGAGTAAAAATCGCAATTTTTATTAATTATGTCAAACATATAGCATCTGTTTTGCTCTTTACCTTTTGTTTAATAAATAGACTTTACAAATAAGTCAAATTTGTTTTGCTTCTGTCTCTTTCTTTGCCTGAACTTCATTATCCTTAATTTATGGACATGAGTGTACTTTATATGGCCAAAAATATCCGGACACTTTCAGATTTTCACATTTTTTAGAATTTCTGTGGATAGGAATAACTGACCACCCTTAAACTTCGACCATGTTAAGAATAGACTGCCACTCACATTTTACATTGAAGATTCGGTCCTGATGGCAATTAGGGACCATCTGCAAACTGATGAAGACAAAAAAGTTTTTGGCCCACCCGGCTTCACAGAACACTGATAACAAAATGAAGCTTTCAGAAATGGTTATGTTTAATGTGCATAATATTTGCAGGAATTTTCGTAAACTCAGCACAAATATTTATAAGATATAAAGGCTTTCTTAAAAAATCCCAAATTTTTCGCCTGTTTTCTGCTTATAACATGCAGAGTTTTCTATTATATTATACGAAATTTACAGAAAAAATGACAATATGTTAGAGAAGCATTTTAAAAAATGTGATAAAAACATTTTGAATATTACAGGAAATATTAGCATTTTCAGTAAATAATGTTTTACTGCACATGCGCGAAACATAGCGTAATTTTTCTTTCACAGCTTTAACGCCAGATATATAGGGCAACTTATATCAAAAATTCAGTTCAATATCATTAGTATTCAGAAAGATATCGGCATTGCAACGAGCAGAATTTTAGCTCTTATCGAAGAGAAGCTAAAAGATGAGGGATTGAACACAAATTGATAATTTTAAAACTTATGTCTTTGAATAGTTATATTGAATTGTATAGTGGTTAGAATTTGCTGAATACCCATGAACACATTATATATTCGTAACGAATAAAAAAATATATATGTTGAATTATTAAAATATTTTAAGAAAAGAAATTAATTAGATAAAAAATCGTTTTGCCATAATAAATATATTTAAAAATATCGTTTGGCCGTAAAATTGTAATATGCAACTTGTTAATAATCATGTAAATAATATAATTAAAGTAGTTAAATTTTTGTTATTTATAGTGCCTAATTAGCTGGAATTTAAGTTATGCACGTAAGTGATAAGTGTTCATCGATATTCAGCAAATTCTAACCACTATACAATTCAATATAACTATTCAAAGATATAAGTTGAAAAATATCAATTTGTGTACAACCCCTCTTTTTTAGCTACTCTTCGATAAGAGCTAAAATTCTGCTCGTTGCAATGCCGATATTTTTCTGAATACTAATGATATTGAACTGCATTTTCTCCTTCATTCTGTCATTATTACAAGCGGCATATAAATTAGGTCGATTGGAATGGGTTTGGAATTAGATTTTGTGACGTTGTTCCCCACAAGAAGTTCGCATTGTATCAAACTCAGATTTTTAATACAAGTAATGGAGAATAGCTGTATATGAATGAAAAGCACAAAGTTTATTGAAAAGCATTTGTTTGATAATATTTGTGAAAACATTCAGAATCAGTGCCCTAATCGTCATTAAATCTAATGATATCAGAAAAAAGAGATAAGCAAAAGACTTGAAGTTTAATTTTATGCAAAAAGATTACTTATTTCTAAAAACTTTTCCAAATAATCTTTTATAGAATAAGATATATTTCAGATCGATTAGAAATTTTATTTGAATATAGGGATGCAAATTTCAACTTTACGATCACGCCACCGTTTTAAATTGTTAAGTATATGATCATGAAACAAATTTTAAAACAGGTTATAAAGCTTGAAAATGATCTCATTTTGAAATACGTCGCTTTTCTATTGATAAATATTCTGTTGATGTTTGCATAGCACTTGTGAAAGTCTCATCATATGAACTGGTTCCTTTTCTTTTTACTAAATATACTTTCTTTCCCCTTTAGAACCGAACTCATGTTTGTGTGGGAGCTACATTTTATTCTAACTTATGATGCAAATGGTTACGCAACATTCTACTGAAATCTATATGCTTGGTTTGTGAAACTGAACTTGCCATGTATTTTCATATAGCAAATAATAAGTCTTTTAAGTGTATAAAATTTTTCTATTACTAATCACTCTATACCTTGTTGGTCCGGACGATTCAGTCCTCTTCTACTTAGCCAATGCATGAAAAGCAAATAGAACTGACAATTCAGAACACGCTTTATGTCGATTCAATTCAAATGATGTAATTCACCCACAAAGTTCAGCTATCGCAAAAAATAACGGTTATTGCTGCATATAAAAGTCCTACGTAACAAATGACAAATGTTTAGGCCCTGTGACTGGTGGGTATCAATACCACTCAAATACACAAAAAATTCCGTAATTGTCTGTTTAAACATACACCATAAAGTAAGTGTATTTTAAATACTTGACTAATAATTCATTATTGTTGAGATATATTAAGAATTGTTTTAAATATTTTCAGTATTTATTTTCCGCTCAGTCAAAACATTTAGGCTCAATCGAAGTATTTCATTATTTTGACATCAAAATTGATTTTTAGGGCCGGGAGATCAAGAACATTCTATATTTATAAAATGGAAATTTTTGTGGGTACAAGACTTTTAAACTGGATAATAGTGTAAGTGAAAATGTCAAGAGATTGATTCAAAAGTTATTTGAATTTTTGTGGGTACAAGACTTTTAAACTGGATAATAGTGTAAGTGAAAATGTCAAGAGATTGATTCAAAAGTTATTTATTCTGGACGTAATGTAACTGTAGTCAGCTGGTACATGTCTTTCCGCTTTCACAAAAACTATTGGAGGAAAAGCTCAAAATTGTAGAAACTATTCTGCAAAATAAAAGCGTATTACGCCCTAAATTTATTGGATTTAAAGACAAAGCCCCGCAGAATTCTTGTTTGGATTTCTAAAGAAATGATTTCTTGTGCACTTAAGAAAATTAGAAGCAGTATTTTTCCATCGAAATTGTATAACGATTATTACATTGATGATTCTTTGCTATAAAAAATGTTGAAAACATGTAAAAGAAAGATACTTTTCTTATGTATTCGCAATGAGCTGAATAATACAATGTATTATTTACTAAATTTTTCGTCAAAAATTTATTCTTGTATAACTAGAACCGTTTGTATGAATCATTTGGAACAGATATAGCATAAAAATTTTTCTAGATTTGCTTAAATAGCGAAATAACGAATTGGGGTGTCGCCCACCCCCTTGCTCGTCTTCGCGTTACTCTTCGTAGCTCGCGTCTTCCCTGGTTAAGCAAATAGCTTCAGAAATTGTGTGATGTTGATTTAAATTGCACCACTATGAAAATTTAAATATATTGTTATGCAAATATGGTGAAGTTGCTCGAAGATGAATCCCGCAGCCCTAATTCGTGATCAGAATCCTCTTTCTCGGGGGGGAGATGAGGCCATTTGGATTGAGTCGGCCCGCTTAGCACAAGATGCCTTGCAATACTGATACGATATCTTTACGATACTGTACGACGTTTAGAATATCGTAGCAACAGCATGGAGTTATCACAAAATATCTTGTGCTAATAGGTGACCCTCCTAGGTAATGGAAATTAATTGAGACTTCAGTACCATACCGACGGGATGACATTTTGCACCAATAAATTTGAAATGTACGAGGTGTGCGTACTCGTCGGAGTTTAGGTGGAATTGAGTTTGGAACTAGCAACCTTCCAGTTCCGAAGGTAGGTTACTTGGGCTCTAATATTTGTTGAGAGCATAAATTTATGAAATTTTCATTATCCTTTTAAATTTATAGATACTGAGAATTAAATATGAGATTATTCGAAATCTTCCAATAGAATATTTATTTTGCCATCAATCGAAAACGTCTGGAAAAAAAAGAGTGTCATAAAATTGTGCCCTATCAGTGTTCATCAAAGTAACTATATTTCTCTAGAGGCGAACAATACTTACTCCAAAGAGATGAAACATATCAAGATACCATACGAAGTAATAGCAGCAGCAAAACGTTTACAGAAGCCAATGCAGTCTCAACACACGATTTATTTATTGCACGACACAACATCGGCTCCTCAGTCTAAAGCAGGGCGGTTAGGCACGTGATTTCTATCGCGGTATTATAAGGAGTGATTAAATGGTCACCATAGATCAATTTCTGAGGGCATTTGATCCACCTCCTAAATCACGAAAATACAGACGACTCTGCGATGAAAACTGCGAATCGAATCGAAAGCGCTTGCCCGTCCCAAAGCGATCGCGTAAAAACAATTCTTAAAAATGTAGAACTTTAGTCTTTATTTGGTTTCTTTTCTGTTTGGTGTTTTCTTTCTAATGGGAAGATCGAGTAAGAGTTATAAGCCAATTAAGTACATCTGCGCAAATACATCAGATAAGAGGGCAGGGATTAACGAATGCAGTTCAAATTTTAAGCAATAAATGTCATAACAGTTTGAAAAATTATGTTTTCGTTTCACGTGTAGATTACATATTTTATACTAGTACGCGTTTCAGGCTAAAAGTTTAAACTTCCTTTAGGGGAATCTTCGTTTAAAATATATTATCATTTCTGAAAGTATTTGCGAATCTTTGAAAATTTTTATGATTTCATGATATGTCTGTTTCCGACAATTGTCTCGACAGGAATTTGAGAGATTATTACACTGCTTCTTTACATTTTAGCAAGATTTAATTAACCCTTTGAACGGAAAAAATATTTCATATAATTTCATATTATTTTTATATTATTTATTTGAATGCTTTGAAAACGGCCTCTCTGTAACTAAATGGTGAACGCAAATGTTTCGGAGCCGGTTATCGGGTAATAAACAGAGAGCAACTTCCTACGCCAGAGCCGGTTTAAGAGTAATAATCGAAGAACGACTTTCTGCGACGGAACCGTTTTTAGAATAGTCATCAGAGAGCGACTTTCTACGTTCCAGCCGGTTGAAGGGTTAAGACAGTTTTTAACAATTTATTTTTTCGCATCTATTTAAATATTTCTATTGTGCGGCTCCCAAAAAACGCGTTATTTAGCTATAGAGTCTGGCAACATTTATAGCAAACGATGGGCCACGTGATTTCACTTTCCAAACGTAAATATGTTATTGAAGTTGGGAGGAAAGAAAGATTCAGAAATAAAAGAAAATGGCCTTTAACTTTACGAAAAATAATTTGTTCTCTAGAAATGGCAAAAACCTAAATTATTCGGAATAATATTTATTGAAAAAAGTGAGTGTAAATTAAACATTTTAAAAACTCCGAAATCTGAACTTTTTTTAATCACAAATATACAATAAAAATAAGCATAAAGTATTTTTAATCCTGAATTTTTTTTTTCCTTTTCAACGGTTGGCGCATTTATGGCGAGCTTGGAAACAAATCCCTTAAAGTCAATCATAAATGTTTTTTGCTAGGATGCATAGTGCCCTCATTGTGGCGAGCGGAGCGAGCAGGGTTTGCTTAACAGACTTGGGTGGATTGCTTCACAAACCTTCTGGTGTTTGGCGAACGTTAGTGAGCAAGGGTCAGAACCCCTAGTGATGTATGAAAAGATATCTGAACAAGTTATTCCGACATTGACTAAAAATGATAAACGGTCGCATTCGTTAAGAGAACAGAATACGAAATAAAATCGAGCGATTTTTTTTAAGAAAATGGAGAAGGCCCACCACTACACAAAAATACCTCTAAAATCAGATATTTCAAATCAATTGAAACGTTGGCTTAAAGAAATTAGTATCGGAATTGAATTAAAGGGGAGAAAATGGATGTGTAGAGAAAACAAGCACATCTCATCTGTGCTGTTATTTTTCTTCTAAGCAAAAGGAAAGATAGTGTAATAGAAATGCATTGATTATAAAGAATATGGGAGTATTTCGTTTAAAGATTACTGTTGAATACAACTTCCCTCATCGCTCCTTTGAAAATAAACGCCATGAAACAGCAATCGGATTGACTTTCTATGCCTGCTCACGTTTGAGTCACGTTGAAAAAAAAATACGCCGTTTAATGGTTTATTCTTTCGGCGCCGTGTTTTTAAATGGAAAAGTCCGGCATGAAAGATGAGCCACTTAAGAATATCTGAAGAAAACACTTCGGATAAGAGATTTAGGAAAAAGTGGATTAGCATTTCAAGTACTAATTGAAAATGAGTTTTTTAATACTTATCAGTATGGAGTGCAAATTTTATTTGCTGTCTCTTGAAGTGCTCTGTGGAATGTCAGTGAACTTGAATAAAAACTCAAATGCCTTTTTTTCTTGGAATGCACTGGAAGTAAAACGTGAATGTCTCTTTACAATAATTTACACTTCGTGCAATATGCTTTGAATTTTAACCCATAAATACCCAAGTCGCATTTCTTTAATGATGTTTTGTATACTAATATTACATGTCCTGAAATCAACTGGAAAAATACTTTTAAAAAATCTTTCCTGAAAAGTTTATGTTTCATTGCGCTGCTAACCCTAACTTTCCTATTTTGAAAAAGTCCTTTTCGAAAAAAACCTATAAAAATCTAAAATTATGGGAAATTTCAAAAAGAAAACATATTCTTACAATTGCAGTTATTGATATATTTGTTAAATGTGAGTAAATTAATTGGCAAATAAATGAACAAATTTACCCTTTTCTTCTTGATATCGCAAAAAATTACTTTCCAAGTCTGACTTGTCAATAAAAAGGCTATATTTTCAACCGAACAGTGCTGCCTTCAATTGAATATAAAAGAAACGAACATTTAAATATTTTTTTGAAAAACTTGTGTTGAAAGAATAAATCCCTTGTTAGAAACATCCTTAAAACGGGACGCTAGGCACTGAAGGGTTAAATTAATTTCAGATTGCTACTTGCTTCTGGCGAATGGAAATTGTTTCTGATCCTAGCTACTGATGTCTTAGAAAGTCAATGAAATTATACACAGAATGTAGCTAAGTCGATTTAAAAAGAAAAATATTTTTAAAATCTCTAAATTCAATAAAGTTATATAAAAAAAAATAAATCAGTGGTCACTAAGGTGAATTAGGGAAATGTCGACTTTTGGATATGAAATTTCATCATGTGATGTGAAAATATTTTTACATCACATGTAAACTTACAAATAATAAAAAAAGCAAATTCGCTTAAAACGCTTTTGAACAATTAATTAATTTTAGAAATTTTTTTAACTGGCCGAGAAATATGAAAATCGGAATGTTCTCCTTTATTTTTATAGATATTTATTGTAAGTTAAGATGCTATTTATTTATCTTCTATCTGTTTTATTCTATTTTCTATCTATTTTCATTTCCTAAACGACGAAATTTTTGAAACATTTAAAATCACCTTCTTAATTCTGATTTTTGTCGAGCATTTTTGAAACAATTAGGGTTCCTAATAGTGTTCAAATCAAAATGATGTTTGCTCAAATAATTTATTTAATCGCTTAAGAGTCGCATTTTCTTTGCTGTCTAATAAGATGAACCCTCCTGTTTTGGAAAGGGGCTGTCGCTTTCATTCATCTAAGAAGGCATAGAATACTTGAGATGCTACGTACGGATTCTGTGTCTTTTAATAAGCCTAAAAATACGATAATTCGATGCACGTCAATATGACGGGCGCGACGGGTAAGGGGTTAAAAGAACAATGTTTGCTTATAACGTATTTTCTGACAATAAGTTTTAGGAATCTTTTGGAGAAAATTCTAATACCTAGTTGCTCAATTCAAAAATATCATTTCAAAGATACCAAAAAAAAAGATATAAAAATGTAGCAAAAGGTAAGAAAAGTAAACCCAGTATTAGTATTGTTAAACTTTTTAAAAAATGTGCCGTAGAGTCGTTCAGCGAGTCCCCGCAGCTGCGAAGGTGTGCTAATTACATTCCCAGATGTTCTATAGATGCGTTCCAGGTGTGAAGTGGACACTAGCGCTCAAATGACCGGATATGATTGATGACACATTGCGAAAGCACGCGTGAGAATTTCGGGACTTCTTTCTTAACCACAACGGCACTCAGTTGGATTCCGGAAGAAGCTCTGTTGAGACGCGTGTCCCAGCGGACACTCAGCTGTGTGATATTCTCTTGTGACTAATCTCTAAATATATTGAACTCAATTATGGGAACTGCAAATACTTTCCCTCTAAATATATTGTGAATAAATATTTAATCCAGTTGTGCGTACTTGTGCAGTTCAAACTTGACTCCAGTACACCACAAAATTTTTTCTCAAATAATTATGAACTAAATTAAATTGCAGTAATTGGAAACTTTCCAAAAATCAACCTATCGCATACGCTATAACTCTAAGGATTAAAATTTCAACTCTTAATCTGCTCCAAGAAAACAATTAATTTGATATTTAACAATAAATACTTCGCTTACATTCGTCATTACATTATTTTATCAATAAATATTTGCAGTAATTGGAAACTTGCCAAAGCATACCATATAAATCTAATGTAAAAAAGTCCATTTCTTAATCTGCTTCCGCATCCCGCAGAAGAAAACAATTAAAGATTTAGCAGTAAATACTTTACTTACATTCGTCCCTTATATTAGCAAGAAATATTTGTGTCAAATTCTTTCCTTATTATCAGCTTTAATAATAAGGGATGGAATTCTCCAATATTAAGACTAGTTCATTCGCCGAGACGTGTCATCCGTTGAATTCGTTTCTGCACTGGACCAACTAGAAGGCGTAGTGACATCGTTGATGCTCGAAAGCATCTTTTCCAAACCGAAGCATGAGAACAACCAAACTCGAGGATGATGCTCGACTTTGCTCCGGAACCGTCGTTCGAAAGCACTCAAGTTTGCGGCTGACAATGGTCGTACAGGAGATAAAATTTATATTTAGCACCAAGGATGTCTTTCTAAAGGGCAAAGCACTACGGGGCTTTTCTGAAAGATTTGTTTGATTTTAATTAAAATTATTTTCCTATAAAAAAGTACAAATTTCTATTTTGTATCACTAGAAAGAATATTTTTTTTAATTATGGAGCTTGAAAAAAGTCTGTAGTATTTCCTTTCGTATAGGAATAATACGATTTTCTGCCAAAAGGCTGATTTCTTATTATTGATGAAAACGTAAATAATTGACTGGATTGAGTAACTAAAAATGTAATGGACTTTTATTTATTGTTAAATTCCGTTCATTCGTTACGTTTATAAAGTATGCAAATTTATATAAAATTTACTTGAATTTTTATATTGCCGGTTTGATGGAATATGTCAGCATTATATCATAGAATATATGGATGAACTAGTAAGAAACGTTAATTGAAAAGAGACAAATTTTAACTCTTGGATCAAGTGACAGTTTGGGAACTTTTTTCTCCGGATGCACTACTTGCACTTCGCTGCTACTTTCCATATTCATATTAGTTTGCAGCAATATTTGCATTAATATTCATATTAAAACAGCTTTCCATATTCATATTAGTTTGAATATGGAAGACAAGAGATAAAATTTATATTTGGCACTAAAAATAGCTTTATAATGGATAGAGGACTACGAAGCCCTTCTGGAAAATGTAATTTGATGTTCATTAAAAATGATTTTAGTATAAAAAAGAAATCTCCATATTTAGTATAGTAAGAGAAAGGCGGATGGATTTTCATAAATCAAGAATACTATATAGTTTGCGTTGAAGTGAAATAATATAGTGCCAGAAAACTTAATTAAAGCTGTTGTGAAGAATTTAGATAATCGACTAGATCCGAGGGATGTTGTTTGAATCGTGAAAGAATCAATGCATTTTATTTACGATCTTGGAAATGTAAAAACAATTTAGAATCAAATTTCATTAAATAGCATTCATTTTAATTTCCTTATTAAGAGAGTAAAATTGCAAGTATTTTCGTATTTCCTGAACTTCTTCCTTTCGTTGAATTATGGTGAACCGAAAGAGATATGCGAAGATGAAAACGAGTGATGAATTCGTGGGATATTTTCAAAAGATTACATATACCTGCTTATGGATTTATAGAAAATTTGGTACGAGAGCAGATGTTTTGACACAACAGACATAATTAACTGTTTGGTTTGTTTTATAAACAGATTCTAAGTAGCTTTGAAATTGACCAAATTCCGAATAAGATTGCAAGAGTAAGTCATATAATTCGAAAAATATTTTTACAAGAATAAACAGAAAATCATGATGTCGCAAAATATGAAGCTCGAATGGAAGAATTTTGGGAAAACAATTTATCTACTAAAGAGCTAAAATAAAGAGTTTGAGGACTTTCAAAAGGTGCGGTTTTAGTATAAATTCCAGCGAATGGTTCATCAAATACTGTGTTTATTTGTATAATGTGAGACATCATGAAATCGACAAATTTAACTCATCTTTTTATTCATCTATCAATTGTGAGAGAAAAAGAATTTTCTTACGTCTTAGATAAATCGAAAAAGATTTGCATTTAACGACTTTTATTCCTATCAACGAATAAATGAAAGAAACCATTGCAATGAAAAGGAAAGAAAAGAAAATAAACTAAGAATTATCACTTTTAACAATTTTTTTAATTTGTGCTAATTGTCGGAGATATTTTTGCTCCTCCATTAAAGAGAAAATATTACCAATAATTGTTTCTTTTAATCGCAAAAAATATAATAAGGCATAATAATTCTGTTAAGACTTTTAATTTCATCCTATACCCACGTGCTTTTAATTTGTTTAACGGTTTTATGTAGCGCGCTTTATTGGTGTGCGTTAAATATGAAATTCGCATAATTACGCTTCATCAGCACTTTACAGTTAATGACTCTACTTCTAATTCAGCACGCAGACTGTCCGGCATCGGTAATTAAGGCATCCCAGTCATCTGGTGCTGATGCGTTCCGTGCCGTCTGTTGAACGGAATGATTAAAATACGTCGACTGAATACTGTTTGGCTACAATTCATAGGAGTAGATATCCCGCAACGACAAATGAGGATGAAACGGGAAGTTGTTATGCGATCTGGAAAGTGAATCGATTTTTACTCTCATTATATTTTTTATTCGAGTAATATACATATGTTCATAAATCCGAACATGTTTTATAGCTGAATTGATTAAAAATACAGAGCCGTATGAGCAATTTCAACCGTTTAATGGCATAAATGTTTTTAATACAGAGTGGTCATAAATTATTGGACCTATTTCAAAAATTATTAAAAATAAACTCCTTTAACATATCAACTTCGTTTTTTTTTTAAATTATAGGGTAGCTCAAAAAATATTTTAATAAGTAATGCGCCGTTACGGAGTACTACATATGCTGCAGCGGGAGATTCCAAACCCAAACGTCAAAATGGCTACCGTGGAGCAGGAGGCACGTCTCTTGTTCCATGAAAGCAAATTAATTGTAACAGTTCAGAGATGCTTTCGCCTAGAGTATCGAAATCGTCAGTCTCCAAGTAAGAACTCCATTAAGCTTTGATATGAGCAATTTAAGTGAGCAGGAAATGTGCATTACAGTAGAGGTGCTGGACGACCATCGTTCGTTTTGGGTTCTAGAGGTTATGATAGGTGAAGATCTGCAGAAATTTTCCGGAAGTTGTGTCATGAGAACCATTGCAATAGGTAGAGTTCCTATAAGGAATCTGCCTAAAACTGATAATTTTGTATCTTATTGCTCGTATTTATATGTTAACACCCGGATGCAGCCAATGCTCACGTGATTCCAAGTATGTGTAGTGGGCGGCTGCGAGACTGACTTCTCATCAGATCACGAAGTTCCGTAGCCGAACTGTGATGTGCTCGTCTTGATGTTTTTGTCCTGTGTCTGTGTTGAATAAATGTTTGTTTGATAATCCCTGCTCTTATTCTTCCACCTGCGCCTCTGCTCCACTCATTTAACCTAACAGGTTATGGGCCCAGAGTCACGGAAGAAAGTTTTCGAAAGGGATTTCAAACACTGAACATTTTGGACAAAGCGGAGCTGCTGGGCCTAATCTCAGAATGGCGGAAAGCCAAGCGCGAATCGAAACGCTAAGTAAGAGCAATTTCGAAACATGGAAACAGCAGATGGAGGCCGTGCTGATCAAAAATGACAGATTCAAATATCTTTCGGAAGTCGCACCTCCGCCTCAGCCGAAGGAAGCTTATGACAGTTGGAAGATTGAAGACAGCAAAACAAAAGCTGATCTGATCCTATGCAGTGACGTAAAATACACAGGTATTTATTTTTAAGGGTAAATACCCAAAATGGGTATTTACCTGGGTATTTATTTTTCAATTAACTCTATTCAGATAAAATGCAGGCACTGCTGTGAAATATGATTTATCTAGATATAATATAAATATGTATAGAATATACATTGAGCATTAGGCAAGATAAAAGAAAGAAATATAGTTTTATGAACCTTTTAAATCATATAAAGGCTAAAAAAATGAATAAGAAAAACAAAAACGCAATACTATATCATAGATCTTGCATAAAATGCGTGGCTTAAATGTCAATCCTTTTTTAATACAATGAGTAAAGGAATAATAAAATATTTGTTGCTTTTTTAAAAATGAGAGTTATTTAACTTTATGAAAAAAACAAAATTGTTGCATAGAGTTTTCTTGGATAGGGAATTTATCAAAATTAATTAAGCTCTGATATAGTTATTGTATTCTGGTTGTTAAAATTTTTTTAACTATTAATGGTATTCAAATGCTTTAAAAAAAACGAAATTAAAGGCGAAAATAAAAGATAAAGTGTTTTTCCTTTCTCAACTTCAAGCGGGGAGTTTCGTCTGAGAGGGGGTCATTCACCCTTTTCGTGGGTGGGTGTTTGCGCTTTTTCTCCTGACTTGGCGCCCCATTCCTAAAGAAAATAAAAAAAGAGAGAGGGGTCCCTTCGGGGGAGTGGCTGGTTTTTGGTGGTCGTATGTCTCAGGAGGAGGCTTTGGCCTTGATGAAAGGAAGAGGGCCCTTCTGGCTCTCGGGCGAGTACCTTTTTGCTGCGGAAGAAATCAAACCGGGCTGAAACTTGGCATTTTGGGTAAATCAGAGCGATGCCACGGCGAATGACCTCACCCTGTTAGAATGATCCGAAGGCGCCTTTGTTAACAACCGCGATGATGAAAAGTTTCCTTTTGGTGGAGTCTTGGCTTGATGGAGAACCTGCGAGCGGTAAAGACCTGTTAATCTGTCCTCCACGATCTCGACTGCTGTCACAATTTCTGAGGGTAGTCCGAACTCCACTGAGGAGGCTATGTTGGCACTTCTCGCATGCATATTGTGATCATCAATGCTTGGAAAGCTGGTCGGGCCATCGCCCCCCCCCCACCTTCTACAATCGTGAAACCGGCTCTCAAAATCACCAATAATATTCACTAAGCTACCTGTACTATGAAGATTGGATTCCTGCCTCCCTTGTTTCCCCTCCCACTCCACCAGATAAGTTTTACTCTGCATTTTAAATTTTGTAATTTATTATTTTATACTGTAATGTACCACATAGAAAATTTTAGTTCAAGGAACCTTGGAAAATCAAACAAAATTATTTTGAGTAGACCATGTTAAAGTTACACGAGGTGTTGGGATTAAGTAATTGATTGAATAAATATCCTATAAATTGTAAGTCACGATTAATGGTAATGTTACAGCTGCTGCTTTGTACAATTTTAAATAAGTTAGTAAAATGCAAGTAATATTTGATAATATTAAGTTAAATGGGATTCAAGGATGTGTCGAATATATATATGGTTACATATGTATAGATAATAATACCTAAAAAGTTCTATTCCATATAGATTGAATTTTTACATGCGGTTTTGACTTGGTGAAATATTTAGATTAATTGATTATTCTAACAGTTTAATTGAAGAATAAATGATGTGCAATAATTTTCTATACCTTTTTAATTCTTTGTTGACGTAAGCCTTAAAAGAGCAGATCATATTTGATAATGTGAATCTTAATTAATTGAAATGTGTGTGACATGTATTTAATAGAAGATTAATTTATTGGAGAATAATGTGTGTAAAACCTTCTTATAAATCTTTACCATATATTAAGAAAATTGATGAATGAGAAAACATATGAGTGTTGCTGTATTTAAATCACATTTGAATATTTTTTTAGCTGATTGCAATTTGTTATTCGTTGCATGTTATTGTATGTTCTAGGATGTTTAATACGAAAAAGGATTAATGACAGGCTAAAAAATCAATAAAATAATGTTTAAGGATAAGATAAATAAGAATAAATTAAGATTGTTGGTGGCCACTATTATTTGAAATTTCTTTTGTAATGAACAGTTGTTAATGAGATAAGGTTATATATATTTAATGTAAAAGATGCAGAATAAATTGATTGAGTTTTAAACACAAATGAATTTTAAGAATAAAATCCTTCTGTTTAAACTGGGTCGACCCTAAGCAAAAATAATATCCCATACATTGAATGAGTTTCCTTTTATTGTGTTTTATTAATATTTGTTTTGATGTTTGTGTTTTGAATTTTATTTTTATGTATTAACATTGATTATGAGGCATAATAAGAGATGAGTATCATGTTGTGAAATGGTAGGGTTAATTTTGATGTTAATAAATGTCTTTAGTTTAAGGTAATTTGGTCTCTGATTTATTTGCCACCCCTATGACAGTGATGGAGGTAACTATTTGGTGTAACCTGGGTTAACTTTATAAAATATAACATCTAAAATTTTTATAAATATAAGACACAACGCAACTAAAGATCTTTATGAATTGTTTTAGTGTTGAATTTGGTGATTATTTTAATGATTAATTAAGAACTGAAATTAAATTGAAGTGAAGTTATGCTAAATTGTGACTAGAAGGGAATTAATTATTTAATTATTTGTTTGATCAAATGCTATTAAACTTGCCTTGCACATGTAAAAATGATTTCAGATCTAAAATGGTATGAATTAAAAGGTAAGTAAAATGAGTAAATGGAGTATTGTTTTTTGAGTTATCTGAATACTGAGAGTAAGAAGGTATAATTAGTAGAAAAATTTAAAAATTTATAGTTTTTTTGTACTAATTTAAAAGTTCATAAATTTAACTTCTAGTAAATTTATTATAAAAAGACTAATTAAATTAATTTAAAAACTTTACAACATAAAATGGTGCCGCTCCAAACCAAGTAGAATCTAGAAACTCCTCATTGCATGGGGTGGTGAAGATCAGAGACTATTATGAATATAATGAATAAGGCGTAAGAAATATTTGTAAAACCTTGTGGGCATGGCTCCACCACAGAGAAATAAAAAAAATTAAGGATACAGATAATTTGCCGTCAGAGAAAAGAAAAAAATTTTCAGTATTAAGTGAAGAAATTTTGGTGTTTTGTTTATATTTTGTTATATTAAATTAATTAAAAAACTTTACAACAAAATAATGAGTTTGGTTTAAAATGATAAACAGCGGATAATGGAAACTGAAATGAAAGATACAATTGTTTATCATTCTTTTTGGATTAATTAGTCAAAATACCAGACATTGTTGATGAAAAGTGAGCAGATGTTTCAGTTATAATAGTTTTTAAAAGAGAATTATTCTGAAAGTAATATTCACTCATATTACTTTCAACAAAGTTAAGTGATCTTTGTAACAAAATTTCAGCAACAAGAAATTTGAATTCTTTTGTTGCTGAAACTGTTGTATTATTTGACGATATATTAGATACACACACTCACACAAAGTTTCCTGGTTAGATGGGATTCATCAGGATTATAAACAAAAATACTTAAATGTTCTTGAAACTCTAAATTTTATGTAGTTGTCATGGTTGGAATTTTATTAAAAGAAAATTCATCATCTATTTTATCCCTTTCAAAGCCCTTTTTAATCCAATAGAACTTTTGAAATATTTTTTATGTATTTTTCGATTTTGCTTATATTGTCATGTTTATACTCAACATTACAGTACTTACATTGGATGCTTTTATCCTTTCTTAACATCAAAAGCTTCAAGCAGGTAACTTTTCCCTTTTTCAACTTTAACGTAAAATATATAGTAATATATATAGTAATATAACGTAATATATTAATACACGTAAAGTAAACGACTATGTATTCACTAAATCAAAACAAGAATGTTTGACTTCCAGCACGGCAATGTGAGTAAATTATTGATCACAAGATTCACTGACGCTGTCTGTCTCTACTAAGAATAAAGGAGAATGGGCTTATGTTGGTGCTCTACATGACAGATCGCTAGGCCTAGAGCAACGAAATTTGAGCAAACATACTTTGAAGCGTGGGAATGTGCACCTCGTAGCCGGTTTTTTTTTTGAAATTTTAATTCATTAAAATTTAAGCGACATTTTGGCATTTTTCCTTAATAACTTCCGAAAATATTACACCATAAAAATGATTTTTACACCATCTGAAAATTTAAAAAAATTATCCTTTTAATGATATCAATTAAGTTGTCTTTTCTCTAATTTTAATTCCATTGTTGAAAGCTAAAATAATATCCTATTGTATTTTACTTTATATTTGATCAATTTATCTGTACAATCTGTAAGGGAAGCTCTCAAAATAGTAAGATATTAGAAAGTAATCCAGTTAACAGAACAATTATGGTTGCTATGTTTTAATTCATTTTATCAGCATGTTTTAAGCCAGCTAACATGCCGCTGGATGTGAAACGTGCCGCGTTATTTCGATGTTGAAATCAAGTTTTTAAATTATAGTTCGTGTTGATTACATACACACAATTAGATGTTACTTGACTCCATTAGGAACTTTCAAATAGACAAGGAACAAAACAAGTGAAAGGCTACGTAAAGAACGCGGATTAAATCTCTATCGCAATTTGAAGTTTCAGATTATTTTGTTAAGGGAACCATGAATATCAAATTATGTATAAGAGAGTTGGTTGAAATTATATTCCCGGCGAAAAGATGATTGCCGAAGGCGCCTAGTATTACATAAACGGTGTTAAAAATTATTACTCTATTGTAAGCTTCAAACCGGAAAAACTAAATTATCCCCCGATCCCGTTTAAGTTTTAGAATACTTTATTCTGAATCCTGTTAGCAATTGGGTTTTTTTTTATAATTTAGTCAAAACTTTTAAAAAATTATAAACTATGTATTTTGTAAATAAATTTTATATCTTTGATTTTGAATCGCCATTCGCGAATGCTTTTTAAAAAATATCCAGTTTTCGGGTGCATACTTATTTTTTTATCTCATTTTGAATCACCTTTCGCAAGTACTTTTTATTGCAAAATACCCAATTTTTGAAATTTTATCTGCTTAAATTTGAATCACCATTCGCAAATACCTTTTTTGCAAAACATCCAGTTTTGGGATAGTTATAATTTTTCTGTTTCTAATCACCATTCTAAAATGCATTTTTTTAATTATTTTTTTTGCAAAATATATAGTTAGGAGTATTTATAAATTTTATGTTTTATTTTGAAATAGCATTCACAAATACATTTTTTTGCAAAATATTCAGTGTATGGGTATTTACAAATTTAATATTTCTTTTTGAATCAAATACTTTTTTTTTCTGTAAAATACTCAGTTTTGGGTATTTATATATTTTCAGTTTAATTTTGAATCGTCATTCACAAATACTATTTTTTTCTTGCAAAATATCAAGTTTTTGGTTATTGATAGAAGTTTGTATGTTTAATTGTGAATCAGCATTCGAAAAGTTTTTGTTTCCGCAAAATACCCAGTTTTTGGGTATTTACCCAGGCCTTGGGTAAATACCCGGGTATATACCCAAAAAATATGTACCTACCCACTGGGTATTTACCCACCCCACATCACTGATCCTATGCATTCAGCCAAGTGAGCTGAAGCTGTTAAAGAACTGTCTGACAGCGAAAGATATGTGGGAAAAGCTCGAGAGAACTTACCAACAAAAGGGCCTGCGAGAAAGGCTAACCTCCTAAAAAGCCTTCTACAACTTAAAATGGAGACTGGTAGTGATGTGCGCGACCACATTCGTAAATTCTTTGACTTTATCATCAAACTATAAGATTTGGATATAGTCATCGATGAAGATTTGACGAGTGTAATGTTGCTGTACAGTTTGCCTGCTAACTTTGAAACATTCAGAGTTGCGATAGAATCTCGAGATGAACTGCCGAAACTGGATACATTACGAATAAAATTAATCGACGAGTGGCAAAGTCGAGCAGACCAGTCCTTATCCAAAGATGATGGAGCCTATGCAGCGAAGTTCGAAAATCAATTCCGAAATCAACGTTTCAAAGCTAAAATGAAACCGAAAGAAACCGTTGATGACAGAAAAAGGAATACTCCGAAGCCGCATCAATCAAGAAAAATAAAATGCTGGACCTGTGGTGTTCAAGGACATGTTAGCCGCGAATGTGAGCAGAAGAAGAATTCCGAAACTCACAGCGCCGTTGGTTTTTGCGTCGCAAATTCCTCCGTTGCACGAGACCGTAACCAGTGGATCTTGGACTCCGGATGCACAGCGCATATGTGCAATAATGAGTTTCTTCGAATATATAGAGCCATCCAATGAAAAATGCGTCAAGTTAGCTGACAAAAGTGAAACGAAAGTGCAAGAACATGGAAAAACCAATTTTCCTGCCATAGTGAATGGACAACGCTCATATGTGCACTGAAACGAAACTTTGTACGTGCCAAGTTTATCCTATAACTTGCTCAGTGTCGCAAAATTGACTAACCTTGGATTTACTGTGCATTTCAATGGACAATCAGCAGACATTGTGAACCCCTTGAAATACATGAAACTGAAAGCTGATCATGTCGGTGATTTATATTTGTTACGCACGGAAGAAAAGAAGGATAATACTGCTTCGACGGTAAGTACTTCTATGGATCCCCCAGTTCTGGTGACTTTCAGAAATGGCATGCTCGCCTAGGTCATTTAAATAAAATTGACATCATGAATGCAATTAAAAATTGTTCATTTGAAGGTTTAAAGTGTTCAAATTTAAAATGTTCAAATATTGATATTTATAATTTTGATTGTGAAATTTGTATAAAAGGTAAACTTACTAAAAGTCCATTTAAAAATGTACATAGCAGAAGTAATGTCAAACTGAAAATTTTGCATACCGATTTGTGTGGACCAATGAAAGTGAAATCTATCGGGAACGCGCGATACTTTATAACTTTTATTGATGATAAAACTGGTTGGACTGAGGTCAGATTTCTTAAAAATAAATCTGAGGCCTGGGAAAAATTTAAGGAAGTTAAAGATCTCCTGGAACGGCAATCTGGTTGTAAAGTAAAATTTCTGCAATCAGATAGAGGGGGCGAATATATTGGGGAAAAGTTTGATGATTATCTTAAAGAACTTGGAATACAAAGACGCTTAACAGTCAAAAATACACCCGAGCAAAACGGGATCGCGGAGAGGAAAAATAGAACTCTTTTAGATATTACTGAAGTTCTTTAATTCAATCCAAACTTCCACTCAGTTTTTGGGCTGAAGCAATTGCGAATGCTAATTATACCAAAAATCGATTACCATCAAAATCGTTGCAAGGAAAAGGTCCTTACGAATTATGACATGGGGAAGTCCCGAATATTGGTTACTTTAAAACTTTCGGTTGTGAAGCATTTGTTTGGAACAATAAGAAAAATAGAGAGAAATTTGAGCCCCGAGCTCTGAAAGGCATTTTTCTTGGATATAGCGATAATTCAAAAGCTTATCGTATTTGGCTAACCGAAGCGAAAAGGATGGAAATATCCCGTAGTGTCAAATTTTTGGAAAATAACGCGTTTACTCCTTTAAAAGAGTACATTGATTTTAGTCCCTATGACATTGAAGTAATTAAAACAGATAAAGAATGTCAAATCCTCAGTATTCCCGCTCCTATCAACAGCGAAAAACGAAACATGCCAGAGAGCGATGATGACGTAACCCTTGAACCTGAGCTGTCAATCTCTGAAGATTCGGAGCAAATAAACTCTAAACGGAGGAGGGTCAGATCGAAGTTGATGCGAGGGAGACCAAAGAAAATATGTACATCTCCTAAAGAAGAGAATTCGCAGAATTCAGATAATTCCACTGATTGCGCAATTTTCGCAATGGGAGAGATAGCTATGGGAAGTACATTAAAAGGCGAATCCTCACAGGATTGGTAAAAAGCCTTAGCTTCTGAAGTGAAATCTGTTTTAAAACATGACACCTTTGATTTAGTTACGAGGACGGAAAATATGGAATTAATTGGGAGTAGATTTATATTAAGAAATAAGTATGGGTCTGATGGAAAAATAAAATTAAAAAAGGCTAGATTCTTAGCACAAGGATTTGGTCAAATACCCAAAGTAAATAGTTGCCAAAATCAAACATTTTCACCTGTAGCGAGATTGAGTTCGATCAGGATGCTATCTTCTTTAGATGCCAAATTTAAAGCAAAAATATATCAGTTGTTGTGTAGAGTTTTTCTTGTAATAGGAATTTCTCAAAATTAATTAAACTCGGATATAAATTAATATTATTTAAAAGTTCTGTAAAATACGAAATTAAAAGGCGAAAATAAATTTCAGATAAAATTTTTTTCCTCTCAACTTCAAGCGGAGAGTTCCTTCTAAGGAGGGTCATTCATCCTTTTCTAAAATTCCGTTTCTCCTGGGTACGTGGAAAAAGTGTTTCTATTTACGAAGTAGCAATGCACCCCCTTTCACTAATCCCTTGTGATAAAAGTATTCCATTCTCCCCTATTTCCCTGGCCTTTTGAACTTGAAATTGCAGTGTTTTCTGGCGTTTGAGAAGGGTTCCAGAACGGCATGTCGACGGATCCCTGAAGATGTTTTTCGAAATATATCAGGTGTCGAGTCGCGGATTACTTGTGCGCCGGAGAAAATTGCATAAATCTGTCATGTGCACTAGAGGAACCTAGGCCCTAGGGTTGTAGTAGTAATTGCGAGAGCTAGCCATGAGACAACACATAGTTTTAGCATAATTTTGGTTTTTTTGAGCCGCCAAAGAGGTGTTTTTGAGGACTGGGAGCTTCGGTGGAAGGCAGAGAGGATTTGGCATTGAAAAAGGAAGGATGCAATAAAGCGAAGGGGACGATAACATTTTTTTTCTCGGGCTTGGGCCCGGGGTGTCTGAAGAAAGTGGCGTCCGGGATGAGAAAACACATGCGGACATGGAAATTAATTATCTGAGAGCCGCACGGAGCATGAAGTGAAGGTCGTAAAATCTCATTTAAGGGCATCTCCTTCATCACTGAGTTTGCGGACTAAATTTCCACATGCAGTATTCCTTGTCGGAGTTGTGGCAAATGCCGACGATCATCACCGATCAACCCGTCGAGAAAGTGTGAGAGTGATATTTTTCATGCGTCAATTCCATCACGGATTGTGTCACTTAAAATTTCACTTTTTTTAACCCGGACAATATCATGTTGAGGCTGGTGCTATATGAATAACTAAAAATTTACATTTTTTTTTAAAAATCCGGACTATATCCTGATGAGGCTGATGCTACATGAAGTGACCTGCTGCGAAACTTTTATTTTTTTGTTATCATTCATATTCACTGCGTGAACAATCAGCGCAACATCTGTGTGTTGTGTTCCTGGATTCTACACGAGATGCTGCTGATACAGATAAGTTTTGGTTTACTATTTTAAATATTTGAATTAAGTTTTAATCAGATGCAAAAGATTCTTATTTTAGTGAGCAGGATTGTTCTATTGTCATGCATGTATAGATAAATTAAAATTGATAAGATTCTGCAAAAGTCTGACTAACATTAAAATTCCTAGTAAGTAATATGTTCTAATTATTTTAATCGATATATGTGAATTCATGATGCAAAAGGAAATTAAGCTAGGGATGAAGCTTGAAAATGAAGGATTTATTTCCAGATGTATTAAATTGAAATTTTATTTTTAAATAAGGTAAATATGTTTCTATAACACGAGTTTTGATAAAGTTAGTTGGCAATGTAATGCATCATATATATATCGTCCTTACATTTAGCAATA
>BGPR01000457.1:135671-159810 GCA_013235015.1 Araneus ventricosus
TCATTACTTCGTTCCAGTTACGTGTGCTATTAATATCAAGCTTCATAAAGGGAAATTTTTAGATTAGCGGCTCCAACAGTTTAGATTATAATTTTATCCCTTACCTAACAATCTATATTTTGATCTTATTCTTGTTAATACTTTACCAACTCCGCCGATTATTATCTGTTAATCTTTTCACAATGAACAAACATGACTATTATGAATGAATATTGTTTTTACGAAATAAAACACCGGTTTAAAAATACCTCAGACTGATCCCATATTACAAATAAAAAAACAAAATCTTCGATAAGATATCGATAAAATCATGTCTTGCTTTTTACAAATAAATGTTGATATATGTACTTAATAATAAATTAACTTCTTAATTTCATTGGCCATGAATCCTTAACATTTTTTTTACAGTACAAAACGCTCACCTCGCGGAGGGGGAAAACTTAGTATGTTCATTCCAGACTTAAACTGAAGGGATTAAAACAATTTCCAGCTTTCCCCTAATTAATTCCGAATTCAACTACCCAACCACTGGGCTAACACGCGTTAGGACGGATACTAGAAAGTTTTGAGAAGAACACTCCCGCTCGTTTGCTAAAAATTTAAACTAACCCTGAAACAACCAAGTAGTTGTATTAGCACCACAGGCCGTATAATGCTGTAATTAGGGTGGCAGTTTTTCTTCTTTATGGCCGTACCACAAAGTCCCGTGGTGTTTTCGGATAATTTTAACGCCATACTTTGTATCTACCACCAGAGCTATTGCAGTTTGAACTTTAGATGACGAGAACGGTATATCAGGTGGCAACTCACTCTTTAAACCCATACATTTCGCAAACATCCGAAGCATTCACGCAACTGGTGCGCATTTCATTTGTGACGCTTCGAGCATCGTCGCGTTCGCATGAGGTGGAAATTTGGAGTGTGAGATGTGGTATTGATTCTCCAATTTGATTGTTTTATTATAAGTTATATTCTTAATCAAGTTAACTAAATCTCTTTTCAAAACAATTTTACAGTTTTGGTAACTGATTGCTCCAATTCATACTGTTATCCCCAAAAGGGATTGATGCTAAGTGAGTTAAGGAACGAAAATCCATACTATGTATTCCATTTAAGAATATCATTTTTTAAAATAATTAAGATCTTAAATATTCAATCAGGAATACGTAAGATTAGAGAAAAGGCATAATCAATGACTGCTTTTGAATAAAGAAAATCTCTCATATGTAGACAATAAAAAATAGAATTCACAACTCTAGTGATCCAAATATAGCAACATGTAAGAGTTCTGGAATCATCTACAACAGAGCATGAATCGATTTTAAATCTCAAAGCTTCTCTAAAAATTAAAAAAATAGCACCTAGATAAAACACACGGAACTAGTTTTATCCTGAAACTTTATTTATAATTTTTTTTTATTAAGGATGGTACTGAATTTCATTACAAACGATGTAAAATAAAAATTTTAGTTAAAAAAATCTTTTTCACCCTCTTTAAAAATAAGTGTTTTGTTGTTAAGGTCAAAATTTGGCTACTGTGTAGTCAGCTGCTGTAATTCACATTGATAAACTTAAAATGCTTTTTGTAATTTCTGACTTCCTTCCAATGGAAATGAACACGCAATTATTTTAAAATTCGCAAATAAATGATATAAAAAACTGTAGATGAACTAGTATTCACCTAAAATTACATAATTTGTTTCTTATTTTTTAAAAAAATAATTACTTTTTCTCTTTAGATATTTTAAAAGTAAATTATTTTTAAAAGTCATCTGCTAGATACCGCTGCCATGGTAACAGTTTCGAATCTTAAAACATGCATCAGTAGTATAACTTGTTGCATATATAAACTTGTTGCAAACATGCATTTAAGTCGAAATTAAAAAAAGTGCTGGTAAATTCCTTTAAGCGAAACCCTATTAAATTGCAATGACTAGAATTTTATGAAATTTTTATCTAAAGGAAATTAAATAATTATTACAAAGTCAATTCTAAATCGTCATCATAAAAGTTATAAGATTTTAAAATAGTTGCTTGAGTTGAAATTTTCTTTTGACTTTCAATACTTATTAGCTTTAATAACTAGCCAATGAAATTCCCCAGTATTGACACTAGCTCTTTTAACAAGAAATGTCACGACAATGTCGTAAATAGTTATTTGTTTCTTCACTGAACCAACGACACGAAGAACGACATCAGTGGCGCTCGAAAGCATCTGTCGATTGCTCTTTTCCAAACAGAAACTTTAAGCGTGGTAAATATGTTGCATTCTAAGCCGAGCAGCGCTATTAAATGGTGCTTGACGTTGCGCCGGAACCGGGGTACTTCATATTAGTTTGAGAGCACTCGAGTCTGAGGCTGACAATGACCGGACAGGAGATAAAATTTATATTTAGCACCGAGGATGTCTTTCGAAAGAGCACTCCGGAGCTTTTCTGAAAGATTTAAAGTTAATTAAAATTAGTTTGCTATCGCAAAGCACTAATTTTGATTTCGTATTAACAAAAAGAATTTTTTTGAAAATTGTAGAGTATTGCAAGCCCGTGGTATTTCTTTTTGTATAGGAATAATAAAATTTTCCATCAAAAGAATAATTTGATAAATAATTGATTGGATTGAGAAACTAAAAAAGTAATAGACTTTTGTTTATTGTCAAACTTCATTTTTTTGTTATACTCGTATTTATATGATCAAAGCATTAAAATGTATATAAAACAAATTTATTAATTTCTTTGGCTGGTTTGATAAAATTCATCAACATTGTTATAATCGAATGCATTTTATAAATGGAACAACTAGAAAGAAACGTTAAATAAAATGTGACAAATTTCAGTCATTGGGCCAAGAGACAGTTTTTGAAATTTTTTCTTCGAATGCACTATACTGTTAAAAATTTTGGTTCAACGTTTCACCAAAATATGGTGCATGGATAGTTGTCACCATAGCATGGTGAAACATTACTCCATCAACTGGTGCTTTGATTGAACCATGGAATGGTAATACGTTGAACCATGAATTGAATGTTCAACGTATATCCCTTTCAAGGTTTAACATCACTCCAACTAATGGTTTAATGAAAACACCAGTTGATGGAGTAGTTTCACCATGCTATGGCCGCCCGCGCACCATATGCACTGTGCAATGGATTGACATAAAATTGTATTTTTATTAATGATTTCATATAAAATAAATCATTTCAGATTTGCAATAATAAATTTAAAATATTTATCAGTATCCCCACATTTTTCTGCAATAAAATTTGAAGTATTTGTGCTGAAATTGAAATAAAATAATGACATATTAAGTTTTAATACTTAATTTGAAAATTTTGAGTGAAGCATAAAAATCACTTATACACGCAATAGCTGGAAATTTAAGCAATGCCTCTGACAATTTAATTTACTTGTGAAGAATATTTTATCAAACATTCAAACTAAATTTTTTAAATATTAAAAAATTCAAGAATGCATTACTGTTCCAATTTCAGAAGAAATGCTCTTAACAAAAAAGATATACGAGCTCATGCATATATAATGGTTTCCCATAAATCCTTTAACCATCAGGTATTTTCCAAAACATTAAGTACAGTACATGTGAAGTCAAACTGAAATACTCCCTACTATTACTATCGAATTTTGTACATCAATGCAGTTAGTACTTTTGTATTATTAGTTTTTAAAAAATTTATATTGCAAATTTAATTCAACTTTTTAGAGTTTAATAATTAGGGAAACGTTAAAAAGGAAAATCAAACATTTAATTTAATAGCATAAACAAACTTTTTCTGCTTCATTTTCAAATGCAACTGTATTTTTTCATTGAAACACACAATTCTCAAAATTGCAAGCTTTCTATACAATCCTGGGAAATAAAATGGAATTTTTACAAGAAATTCATTAGGAATTGTTCAAGATTTTATCTTACTCTCTTTTTGATTTCTTTGAAAGTAGCTCAATTTTTCTAGTGCTTTTAGAAATTTTCCTTTGAAAATAAAAACAAACCGATACACTTAAAACCACAAGACAGAAGTGAAAACTTCTAGGTGTATACTATGTAACAAAAGTATATAATAACATAAGTAATGTATTATAAATGATTTATAGTCTGTTAAAAACAATACAGAATATCTTTTTTGTGATAATATATTAAAACAAGAACAATCGAAGAAAATCAGGTCCTATCCATTTCCATTTCCATTATCCAAATTAAAATAAATTGCCAAATATGGTTTGCAAATAAATGTCTTGTGCCTATATTAGGAGACGTGTTCAGTTTTACTTTATTTTAAAAAATGTCCCTTCCTCTACAGACACAATTGCAACACTTGAATTTTTTTCCAAATAATTTACTGTTAGCATTTTGATTACCATGGACATTTAAAATAGCCAAAAAAACAATATGTTAAAACAATATTTTGTACTTCACAATGCTTTTTTTTTTTTGTTTCAAACTTTAACTTTTAATCATATTAGGTTTTTCATAAGTAATCTCTATAGTAATGAGCATCATTTGAATAAGCCAACACTTGAATGAAAAGCTTATTTCACTTCAAAATTTTTTTTTACTCTGATTGCAGTTCGTATTGCGTCTGCTACATTAAAAAATACATAAAAATGAATTTTATACACAAACAAATTATTTTATATAACAGCATATTCAATATTAAAAATGTACAGCTTTAGAAACATTTCATTCTAGATTACACATATATTTTAATATATTTAATGACAATTCAGAACAAAATATTTATCAAAAATTTCAGAAAACAATCACTTTTGACATGCATGCAAAAAAAAAATACAAAGTCTGCTATTAAATTAATTTTTCCATGGGAAAATAATGGCTTGGCTCTAGTCTTCAAAGACAAAAATAATAAATCAATAATATAATGTGCCAATAAGATTATAATAAAACATGAATATCATAATGTAATTGCAATATTATAAGTAAAAAATAAGTTCAAACGTAAACAAAATGAAGTAAAAAATACATAAAAACGGTGCAATGCAACAATTGAAATTGAAAATAGCTGTCAAAATTCTTTATTCGTAAGGAACTGTGAAAAGTTTATGTTGTTTTTGTAGTATATTTTGAATCCATGTTTACGAACGACAGATGGTGATTATACATTTGTTTTGTGCGCTTTACAAATTTAGTTCTGTAAAATTAGCCTGCATATCGCTTTTTGTTGCTATGCAAAAGCAACAACATACATACATTTGCACTAAAATTAGTAACATAGCCACCTATTTGATGAGTGTCTAAATTATCACCAATTTTTAGATTATTAATTAACATATTATAGAAACAATTCCACCTTTAACAATATGAGGTATTCCTGAAATAATTATTCCATCGGTTGCTAATAACTTTAGTTCTCCTTCAGAAATTTTTTCTGGGCATATTCATAACATTAAAAGTGGAATTTAAATTACTCAATGTAGGCCCATTTAGCTTGTTTTCTTTAAGCTTCTACTGTAGACTGTTTAGTTAATGAAACGTTATCTGTTTGGAATTCATTTACTGCATATATTAATTCACAAATGGTAGAGTTGGGCAGTAAACATTTTTCTTGTATTTTCAAAATAAATAATGCAACATTTCTATTGTAGTCTGGTATTAATATTGAATTCTCCCTGAAATTTTCAACATGATTGGGAACTGATTGTGTCCGATTTCTGTTTTTGACAGGTGTTAAGATCTCAGACATAAAATCATTTAACGCAAAACAAGAGTGATACCTTGACAAATGTGTAGAAAATTATTGAAAGAAGAATCTGACAATTCTTTACAGGCAGAAAATAATATGTTTCTTAAAATGTGAAATAAACTTACATTTTAAAAATGATTTAAATCCACATGTTCTACAAGTTAATATATTTGTATTCTTAGTTTTAAATTCATTGAGTTGATACAAGTGCTTTTTAAATGACGAAAAAGTGGTAAATGTTATAGGACAATTGTTCAAGTCACAAATATAATTAAAATTAGGATCACATCTATGAAAATTCCTTAAATGAGATAAATATAAATAAACACAAGAAAATCTTTAGCGCACTGCGAGCAACAAAACATACTGGTACTACAAAAAAAATAACAGAAATTGACAAAATAATACAATTTTTATCCAATTTGATATAATTTTAAATGTTATGCTTAAGTGACAATCTGCGATAAAGAGTAAGGACTTTGTTTAGTATATTACCATCATCAATTTTCATTGTATGTTTCTGAATAAATTTAAGGGGGTAACAATATTTTTTGGATAAGTTATATTTATCGTAAAAAATGACATTAACAGTCCAATAACTGTTATGAAATTGTCCGTTCTACATAAAATTTCGATTTCAGCTGCAATGCAGAAATTGTTGTCTTAGATCTGTATCTGCAGATCTCCTTCAACATCTGAGGTAACTTAACAGAAAAAAATTATGAAATATTGAAAAATCATTGAATTATGAATAATGGTCCTTAAGCCCCTAAAAATAAATATGGAAATAAGCCCCCTATTTGTGCCTTTTGAGGGCTTCTGGGAACCCTAAATAGTCAATTTAAATGAAATGGATGGTCAAAACATATGGCTTATAAAACAGATATTTAATAACATATGCAGTATTTTGAGTTACGTATTCAAGATGTATGTTCCGACTTTCAGTTTTCGATTGATATTATCCGCCTTTCATTCCTCGATAGAGGCAAAACAGTAAACGAGTTTGTGCCTCAAGTTGTGTTTTTAAACTTTCATCTTCCAGATTATTAGGGAATTCCTATTACATTGGCAAATATCTTATTTTGGAAATTTCTGCTGCTTTTTCAACTTAAATTTAACGGGGGGGGGGGGGATTTTTATGTCATATTTTTAGAAATGAGTATATGGGTCGGCTGAACATTCCGCATCTTGTAAAAGATAGACACAGCATTATTTTTTTAAATAAATAATTCACTTACAATAAATTAAACAGAAATATTCTATGTAATAACTAATTAACTTAAACTAATCTTTTTTTTCATAATGAAAAGTAATGAACCAATTATATACTTAATTTTAGGATTTCTTGTTTTTGTTCTTGCAGTCATTCTTGATCTTACATAACACAAAGGGTAAATTGCAGTCCTTGACATATATTAAATTAAATATAAAATCAAATAAATGAAAAGGCCAGTTTAAACTAAAATTCCTTCAAAAAAATTATCATGGTGTAAAAGTTTTGAAATGTGCAATATTGGCAAAAACTTCCAATTTTACTACTGTATGCTTGAATAATTCAAAATAAAGACACAAACATATATGCTGGAAAAATTTTAATAAGTAAAGATGTTCTAGAAAGGTTAAATATATTGAAAGCAAAACTCGCAATGCACAAAATGCCGAGAAAAGGAAAATATTACAGATTTTCTTAATATATATATCAAATTACAAGTAAAACTTATTTAACTTTGCTCTCAACATGTGCAATGTAAGGGAAGGGAGGGTAAGAGTACGCATCTAATGGAGTATTCGTTATAAAAATGAGAATTGAAAAGTTAGAGCCTCGAAAATATACTGAATCATAGTACTTAGGAAGAGGAGTACAAAAAAATGAAAATTTTAGCTTTAAAAAAATATATATTCCGAAACGCAAGGAAAAAAATGCCAAATGCGCACTCTTACCCGACGTAGCGGGTAAGAGTACGCAGGACGTGAGGCCAAGCGTACGCACCCTGAAAATTTAGCAGTAGCCGTATACAAATGCTCCACTGCCTTCGTAACTGGAACATTCCTCATGCCACCACTCCTTACATAATCCACACTGGATCCAATCTTCATCGTATGTTTGTTCGCAACCTGGGTCTATTGTCCCCTCATTATTTGCCGAACTTTTTGAGGGAACTTGGTTTTCGATAGAATTCAGAATGAGTTTTTTCTTTGCTCAGGGCTTTTCCTTTTTCAGTTTTGTCCCCATTTTTATTTTTCTTAAGAGCTCGATTGACCTTTGCTTCCTCTAATTCTACCTTTTCGTTTTTCTCTAACAAATTTTTGAATGGAGACGAAGTCATGATCTCAGATTTTTGAGATTTTATTTTCCTTTTATCTCCTCGTTGTTCATGTCGAGGAAGTGGCACGATTGACTGGCATCTGTCTGAGAAGTGGAAGGTGAGACTTCATCCTCTTCAGGTGCAACTGCAACTGTCCAATCCTTATACAAAGGTGCTAAAGTTACCTAGTGAAGGAGAATAGCTCACTTATAATGCCAGGTTTGTATGGCTCAATACGTGTAACTCGGAAAGCTTTTTCTGCGAGTTGAACCCTAGCTGTGACGCTATGAGCTTTTTGGAAAATCCCTGAAACTTCCTACAGTGTTATTACTTTTTCTGGATTTCGTACGAGCCATTTTTCAGCTTCAGATGAGTATAAAGCTTTCAAAGGGGCGAGGAAACACTTATCCAACTGCTGTAGCAGATGCCTCGCGTGTGGTGGAAGAGTAAGAAACGTTATATGATTCTCTCGACAAAACAAAACTGGAGGCAATGAGAAGTGGGACGTGTGATTATCTGCTATTAACAGAACAGGGTCTTCTGCATGCTTGAGAAAATGTTTCAGCCTGTCAATGAACAAATGGGAATTCATGTATCCAGTGTCGCTGATCAAGGGCAAAGTTCCATTGGGTGCATCTTTGTACAAAAGAGGATCCATTCTCTTTCTAGGGAGAATCAATGCAGGCGGGAGGAAAACTCCTGTAGCACTCATGCAGCATACAGCAGTGACTGTTTGACCTTTTTCTGCACTAGAAATTTTACAAACAGTTTTTTGGCCTTTTTGTGTTATCACCTTCGATGTTCTATTCGGGACTGTTGAGCTACAGTCTCGTCCATATTGAATTTTCCATGAGCGGGATTTTTTTATAAACCTATAATGTAGCAACTTCGTTTTTCTTAATGAGAGAGTAGCTGAAAAAGTTTTTTCAGATAGGTAATGCAAGTGTCAAAATGGTTGCCGTGCAGCAGAAGGCACGTCTCTGGTTCCACGAAAGCAAATCAATTGTAACAGTTCATAGAATCATTCGGTTAGAGTATCGAAATTGTCAGTCTTCAAGTAAGAACTCCATTAAGCGTTGGTATGAGCAATTAAAGAGTGAAAATCTCAACAACTTCGTCTGTGAGTGACGGTCGTCCGGCACCTTTCCTGTGATGCGCATTTCCTGTTCTCTTTCATTCATCGTACTAGCTTGCTGAAGTTCTTGCTTGAAAACTGAATTTCTGTACTCTACAAGAAAACATCTTTGAACTGTTACAATTAATTTGCTTTCACGGAATCAGAGACCTGCCTTCTGTCGCACTGTAGCCATTTTGACATGTGCGTTTGATTCCGCAGATTTAGTGCGACGGTGCGTTACCTGTCTGAAAATAACTTTTTGAGCTACTCTCTCATTTAAAAGAAAAACGAGGTTGCTGTATTATAGGGTTATTTTTCATTAATTTGTGAAATGGAACCAATAATTTACGACCATTCTGTATTATAGGGTCTTCATCAACCAGATAAGAGCCGTCCTTTTCTTCTGGTAAGTTTTATACGCCTTTATATCCCGATAGTTTGTGTAGCAGAGCGTACAATAAATTCAGTTAAAAAGTTTGTCCAACCGCGTCTGTTGTAAGATTTATAACATTTTCATCATCTTTCAAATACGTGCTACTTAATCAAAAATATACGATTCATTAGTTGGTAAGAACTGGAATAAAATTTGGAAAAGTTTTGATATACATTTCCGCCGATTTTTAATGGCATTAATTTTATTCCTTTCATATCATCATGTAACAATTTCTTTTAAGAAGCCATTCAGTTTATAAGCTTTACTTACTCCGATATCGTATTACTAACGGCTCCTTTGTCCTTGTTTGTGTTCTTTGTCCTCGGTAAGTCAAGTATCATCTTCATCAGAAAGTCACAGCCGCAAACAAAAAGGAAAGATCTTGTAGGGTACAACAATGAACGTAGAAGACTGCGGAAACAAAAAAAATAGCCAACCAGAGAATACCACTGTGAGGCGCGCGTGTTGTCCGTGCTTGTTGTTCATGTCATCCATCATTGAGGTTTAGCGGAAGTATCCCGACGTAACGTCATCGATCACGTGAATGATCCCGCCCAATGTCATACACCGACGAAACGGAGCTTCTCCCTTCATCCACTCGAGATGGCTAAAAATTGCCTCATTTTTTGTCAAATATTTCACAAAGCACTTGTAGTCTTATTTCAAGGCATGAAACTTTTTCTATTTAAAACAGAAGTTACCGAAACAATGTATTATCCTTTTATATTGAAAATGTCATTAATTATTTTAAATTAATATGTATGATAAGATGCATTTTATCTTCATTCAAAACTCATTAATTTCAGATTTAATATTTAATTTATGATTGGAGAAGCTGGTTTTCTTTGCAGTTCGACAACAATGCGGTCAACAAAGAAAGTATACTAAGGTGCAGCAGCTATATAAGGATTGAGAAAAAAATTTGGTAAAAAATTCAACTGATGAACATAATACTATTCAAAATAGATTTGATATATGATGCACGGCGCCTGTAAAGAAACATCTCAACAAATTTATATGACAGTCGAGCATTAAGTAGTGTACTCAAGTGATATGTGGCCGTGCGATTTCTAACCCAATTTAAATTTTTATCTGAAGAAAGTTTACTTTTAACTGAAAAATTACCTGAAACGGCTGGTGAAGCAGATAAAAGTAGACTTCCAGAAACTTTGACCATTATTTTTCTCCAGAATAAAACAATGATCTCCTTTTCATTTGTCGAATGAGTTTTCCTATAAACTGCAGCAAAAAAATTCAAAATTTTTAAATCAAATTTCTGTCTTCCAATTTATTAATATTATATAAATCTAGATTTTATAAGGAACTGTAATGTGCGAAAGCTTTTCTAAGTTACCGCATGTTAATTTCGTATCTCTTTTACAAGGGTAATTTTTTGAGCTGCGAAAGAATAATTATTGCCGAGGGTTAATTGCACTATTATTCTTTTTAACGAACAGTCTGACAGTCGAATTTCCAACTGACACTGAACACCTCTATCCAAAAATTGAACCTGGTCCTCCTGGTGCGGAAGCGTCTTTGTAAGCCACCTTATTTGACCTTGCGGCTTTGTTTTTTTACATTGTAAAATATTAAGAAAAATATGAAAGTTTGTGAGTGACTTTTTAAGTTTCAAATAATTTTTCAGTTTTATGTTACTCATAATCGTAAATGTTACTTTTGAAAAATTTATCTACGTTATTTCGAATACCTAACTTATTTACCATTTGAAAAACGTTCTCTTCACTAAGTCTGTCTTTATTGTCAACTGAGATCTGTCATATGAAAGATAAAGCGAACAGATATCTTCATAGGCATGCTTTCGTATTTTTCTGCTGTCAACTGAATACGCAAATTTGAGTGCTAAAATCCGTGCTGAGCTTTCATTATTTTGATATACGTTACATGACAAAGCAATATTACAAAATATTTCACCTCATTTTAAATCGATAAGGGTATGGACCACTGTATTCAATATCTTCAGCTCATGTCAGCTAAATTCAGCACCAAAAATTTGAAAAAAATATTTGAAATCTTAATCCAAAAATTTGAAATCCTAATTAATTATTACAAACAGGTTCAGATATATGAATTACACACTTGCACCAAAACATCCTAAAAAATTCTAGAGTGATGTAAGAAAGAGAGAATATAAGCCCATTGCAATTAGGTAAAATAGGGGAAAACATTTATATAGTTTTGTAACTTTGGTCAAATACTTCTTTGACCTCAAGGATATCAGAACCGAAAAATTTCCACCTCTGAGGTTGGAGTTTCCCCTCCTAGGGGAAAAAAACTGAAGTGAAGTGGGGTGTTTGGTCAGTTTATCCTAGATTTCTTCAACAATACACATTCAATGTTAAAAATGATATAGATGAAAGTCGTAGAGCATAAAAGTCTGCGTCGAATGAGTTTGGAAAAGGAAAGCTACACGCAGTGCAGTTGTTCAACCACAGTAAATATTTGCAAGATATCCCTGAAATCTTTAATAACCCTAAATGAACTTATACTGAGATTGAAAGAGCAGGAGAGATGTTCATCATCGCATTGTACAGCAACACGAAGAAAAAGTAGCTTGAAGAGATTAGAATTCCGCAGATCTTTAGAGCTATAGAACCTATCTTTGATTTTACCTTTACCCTCTTTCAGCATGAGAATGTCCATATAGTCTGGAGTAAGGGCAGTAGGTAAAACAAGAAGATCTTGGCCAATTACAACAGCTTGTTTCTTAATCTTCTCATATGCCTCTATAGCGGTCTTCACAATGTGTACATCAGCATCATCTGTTGCTACAAAGTTTGCGAAATGAAATGCTCCATATTTGCAAGATTGCTTAGAATTTGTCTCTGAGAGTCAACGAGAACTGTGCTTTCATTAAAAATTATTTCTCTTGATACTTTTCCTTTGATATAAGACATATATGTGGTGTAAACATCACCGAAAGTCTCTTGCTTTGGCCATACTACACGATGAGTAAGAGAGCCTCCATAAAGAATGAAGTAAAGGTTGTCAGTGTTACCAACTGCTCGCTCTGGAACTGTATCAAAGATATTTTGAAACATAGCTAGCACGAGGCTACGTATAATTAAAATATTTATGAAAATAATTTATTGCAGTTAAAAAAATAAGCAATGTTAATTATTGTTTAATAAGCTGGGTACGATCATTTTGTGCTTTGATGGTTTTGTAAGTTCGAGGGGGGAAGTTCCCCCTTCAGGGATGGAAACTTTGCGCTTTCGTTTCCTTGATGTCAGATGAGTATTTGACCAAAGATTCAAAAATTTATGAATTTTTCTCTTAATTGTCGTTTTTAGTCTCATTGCAATGGACTAGTTGTACGCTCTCTCCTAACTTCCACACCACACTACCGCTCTGGTATTGGCGCAATGACTTATGTATGTGCTTAAAAAAGTGAATACAAACTTTATTTACATAGAATCTTTGATTGATGCGTCTTCTTTTGTAAGAATAATGAATTTCTTTTGAAAATTGAAAAATCATTGCTACTTTGATAAGAGTTTGTAATCGTACTACTGCACTAAAATGTATAGTGTTGGTGCTCATTCGACGCAGACTTTTATGCTCTACGACTTTCATCCATATCATTTTTAACATTGAATGTGTAGGGCTGAAGAAATCTAGGAAAAACTGACCAAACACACCACTTCACTTCAGTTTTTTCCCTTAGGAGGGGAAGCTCCCCCCCAGAGGTGGAAACTTTTCGGTTCTGATATCCTTGAGGTCAAAGAAGTATTTGACCAAAGTTTCAAAACTATATAAATTTTTTCTCCTATTTGCCATTTTCCGGTCTAATTGCAATGGACTAATAGTTAAGTTAATATTGTATTGTCGTATCACACTCTCAAAATTATTAAATTAGTATGTACTTTAAAAATTAATTCTCATGAAGTTTTAATTTATTTCAACGTATACTCTGCATGACAAAATTTAACTGCCACAAAAAATCCGTTATTTCTTTATTCAAAATCCTAGGTTTAAGAAAACACAATTTAGAAATTCTCCCTCGTGTTGTTAGCTTTTCATCGCCCTCTTTCTCCAGCTGCTTTTTCATTTCTGCACGTGCGAATTCATTCACGTTTGACCATTAAAAAACATCTGGATTCGAAAATCCCTTTTCTCACGACATCTCTTTTAGCTAATAATTCTGTCCTCCTTTCACTGTTAAGATAAGGACCGTCTTTGTTGAAAGTTTAAACACCCATTCAGCTGGTCAATTACTGGACGCATCCTGTTGACCATTTTCGACCCAGGTCGGTTCCCAAGTTTAATTGTCATTCGAACGCACGATTCTTGTGTGAGGGTGCTTCGTTTTGAAGAAATTTTTGGTCCTAGTGCTGTTTAGTGGGAGTGATTATAGAGCTATAAACAGATATCTGGTATGACCCCAGCGGTGAGTTTCCTGGCGCTTGACAAAGGATTTCCTTCAAGTGTGTCTTCCCAGAAAATAAATGACATTAAATTGGCTCTGTTTGAGAGGGGAGTTTTTTTTACCATTCGGATTCAAGTGGATCCGCCATTGGACAGACTTGTCATACGTAGGTGACATTTTGACCAGTAACTGATCGTTTCGCTGTGGGGGGATGGTCTGGCTGTTATATATACAGTGTGACCAGTAATTAACGCGCTCATGTTAAAAATTAATTTCTCAAAAACTACTGATTCAAAAAAATTTATTAAAATTCTAAAACAAAGTACAATGCATGGGAATTAGTTGATTATATGTTCGATGTGTCTATAGCTATAATATGGCGCAAACGAAGAGCGAAATTATGCATCACTCGCTGAAGAGTCGAAGTTTCAATGCTTTCAATAACTGCCTGAATCGCAGTTTTCAGGTCTTCGATGCTCTGGGGGTTTCCAGCGTAAACTTTTTCTTTGATATAACCCCACAAAAATGAATTGCAGGGGTTCAGGTCAAGAGAATAGGGTGGCCAATCAATGCCCATATTTTTCAATTTTGGGTACCCTAAAGCCACAATCCGCTCATTAAAGTGCTCTTCAAGCAGATCAAACACTTCATTGGTACGATGGGGTGTTGCGCCGTCTTGCATGAACCACATGCTTTCGAAATCCGGCTCACTTTGAATTGCTGGAATGAACTGATTTCTCAACGCTTCCACGTATCGTGCAGAATTGACAGTCTATTTGAAAAAAATCGCTCCAACAATGCCTCGACTCTAAAGCGTACACCAAACGGTCACTCGTCGGAGGTATAGAGACTTCTCAATTGCGAAGTGGAGATTCTCGGTGCCCCAAATGCGCCAATTCTGCATATTCACATACCCATCGAGATGAAAATGGGCCTCATCGCTACACCAGAGCATATTGACATCAAATTGATCACTGTCAATCATCTCGACGATAGTGTTTGCAAATTCCAAACGTTGTTCCACTGATCGCTGACTCAATCGCTGATGAATTTGAATCTTGTATGGAAACAGCTGCAGATCAGCCACGGCAATCTGTCTAACACTTTCCCGTTTGATTCCCACTTGTTGTGCAGCTTTTCTGATCGATGTTCGGGGACTTCTCTCAAAAACTTGGCTTCTTCTCTCAATCTTTTCAGGCGTTTTGACGCTCAGCGGTCGTCCCACATTGCCAAACATGTCGTCGCAAACACTACCTGTTCTCTCGAACTTTTGAATCAAACGATTGATTGTTGACGCACTCGGACCTGTTGTCTTAAGCTTAAACTCAGTCGCAAACTTTCTTTGAGTCACAATTGGGCTGTTGTTGTTCGAATAATACGTTCGAACAATGAAAATGCGTTCAGGAACGCTATATCTCGACATTTTCATTGAAAAATAAACAACAAAAGCCAACTCAATGAGACAACGCAAAAAAAATCCGCCAACGCACTGAATCTAACCGCCAAGTTTGAACTTGATACGCCAAACAGTTTTTGAGAAATTGATATTTCTTTTCAACGCGTTAATTACTGGTCACACTGTATATATATATATGGTGTTTTGCAAAGGCTTGTAACATAGGGGGGTTTTGGCGAGATGAGGGAGCCAACGGGCTGATTAAAAGGGGATGTTTTGGAGAAGGAGAGACAGAGGAAAAGAGATAGAGATAGTAGGAGAGAGACCAGGAGTCTAATTGGGAGTAAGAGAGAAAATATGCGGATGGCAGTGGCGGACTGGCCAGGTTGCCAGCTTTCCCGATGGCAAGTGGGCCCCTTAAACATAAGCTGATATGGGCCCCCAGGATCTGTGTATGTGAAAGAGAGAGAAAGGGAAGAATTTTTTCTATAGAAATTCCTGCGTCTTTTCTAAAGCAAACAAAATAGCAAGTAGTTTTATGTTCTTCACGCAACCTTTTCTTTCTGTGCAAGGTTGGGACGCAATGACCACTCATATCACTCCCGGCAAGACGGAAGAGTGACCCCTCTGAGCAGGAAGACTGCGGTCCTTGGAAATGTCTAAATAACATTCTTTTTTGTTGTTGGTGCTTTTTGCACTAGTAGAACTGACGGAGAAGCGAACAAAGAAAATAGTCCACTTCGGACCCTCTGAAACTTACAAGGGGAGGGGGAATCATGTAATTTGACAAAATGGCATCCGTGGGACACTCGCCTTTTCCTTGGAGGTGGGGGGGCTATGGGAGTGCTTCTTTGGTTCTAATTGGTTATCTTTGGTTATGTTAATAAGGTTGTAAAAGCAGTAAAAAGCTCTTTCTTTCGTGGATGTGGGGAGTGGTATTCCTGTTTTCAGTCAACAAAGAAAGAGTAGAAAATCCATAGCATATCTTAGAAAAGGAGAAAAAAGACAGAGGTGAAGTCAAATTTTCCCTCTCTTTACATTGCTTTTCTAGTATTAAATACTGACAGCGGCGAACAGCTGAATAATTCATCTTATTAACTGTATGGATTAAATTATGCCAGTCAACTTTAAATTCACCAACTTATTTAATTTTTGCTAAGTTGAAGCCATTAATTTTTACAAAAAAACCAAGAAATAAATTAGTTAAAAAATTGAAAAACAGTGGACAAGAAATGTATTAATATTTTAACTAAATTTTGATGTAGTATGTTGCGCATCTAATGAAATTAATGACTTAGGTTTTTACATTTAGCAGATAAAAAAGGCTAAAAATCTTGAGAGTCAATGAAGTTATTTTTTTATTGGAGAAAGCATAATTCTAATTTAAATTGCAATTATTGCACTTTATTAAGCTAATTACAGAATGAATATTTAACCTAATTAAACACAATCTCCAGGAAAAACTTTCTTTACGTAACAGGAAAGATGAGTTTTAAGATCATTGCTAGAAATTAAATCTATCATAATAATATTGTAAATATGTCTAAAAAGTAAATTTATTTGAAGTTATGAGGAAAGAAAAAATTGTACTAAAAAACTGATAAAATGGAATGCAATTTTTGCTTTAAAAAAGTTTTTATACCGTAAGATGAAAATATAATTATATATCATGCTTCTTCTTTATCAGGAGAAAAATATAAGATTTATTGATTTGAAGCAATGAAAGTTGATTGACTTTCATTACAACATTCCAAAGTATTGTTAAATAATTATGCTTAAAAATATTTTTAAAAAATTGCAAAACTAAGGAGAAAATTGCACAGCAACTAAACTGGCATCATATTGAAAGATAAAAATTTTGAAATTTAATAATGTGTAAAAATTATTTTTATGTGATAATATTTTTTGAGTTATAGTTGAAAAAATTCCCAATTCTTGCTTAATTTTGAATTAATTAAAATTTAAAAACTTTCCGAGATGCATATTCCTACGCTCTTATAGTATGTTTGTACCAAATTTGGTGGCTCTAGAACATCAACAGACAGACAACAACCTACACATACATTCTATTTTATTATTTATTGACAATTTGCATACAAAAACATGATCAGAAACAAAACATAGAAATAAGAATATGGTATTCCGTGTTGCATTTTATTTTTTAAGCAATAAAATCTATCTATAACTTATAATTTTCTTGTTTCCAACTGTCTTGTTTGAAATTGATTTAGTACAAAAGTTTAGTTCTTTACATGTAAAGAGGAATTGTTCGTCTTTTATAAAAATCTGCAGTTTTTGTCCAAACTTGATGAAAATTTTCGCATGTGCTATTTAAAACAAAAGGAGAATCACTGCCAACTTTTCAAAGTCGTGTAGTTAATTAAAATTTCAGTTATTAAAAATTGAGCAAGATTTTGTTGTTTTTTTCGTGAAATCTTTCAAAACTCATTTCAGAAGAATGATTTTTTTTTTATTATTATTTTAGAAATTCAAAAAATTATTTTTGTAGTGATATAAATTTAATGACAAATTACGAAAATATTATTACTACAAATCACTAAACTAATAACCATTAAAATAATTCCCTCCCCTCACTCTTATAAAAAAAATACTCTACTAATGGACAACTTTTCTCCTTCACGCTTTGTCGCTAAAACCGTATAAGAAAAATTTAACCTAAAAAATTTAAAATCAAATATTTTCGTTATTTTTCTCGGGAAATTGATTTTAACCCTGTAGGTGAGAAATTTATTGGTATTAGACTTGGTGGCAACTTTGAATTCTTGGTGTGTATCTAAAAATAATATGCTATGCTGTTATCAATTCCTTGCTTTAGTTTGAACTCATTTATTTCAGCTTTGTAGAGCGAACTATTAGAATTTAATTTTAGGGTAGGGTGGACCTTGAAGAACAAAGTCAAAATAAAAATCATCACTGGGAGTTTGTCTTCCATCCCTACATTAAAAGGTACTAAAATCAAATACAAATTTGTAGGATGTTCAAAATGAAATTTCTGAATTCAAAGTCTTGTCAGTCTCATCTGGGTCAAAATATATTGGAAAACCAGACAATGATCTCGTCGCAGAGAAAAAGTGTCCCTTTTCTGTGGAGCTTGCAAACCGTTTTGCTAAGATCGCCACAGAATATGATTAAATATTAGTATATCCATACACTCATTCTTTTATCAAAGGGTAAACAACGTGTGTGAGGGATTGTAATCCCAATGCTAAGAATAACCGCTTAATAACTAATAAATATTAATTATTCATGAGTCTTTCTCTTCATTAGAATTTAGTTGGAATAATTTCATTATTTAGATTTAGTTCAGCTGAGAGTCCCGATTATGGTTAAGTTGAGTTTCTATATTGTGCCGACCATTACGCTTGTTTTTACCTTTCCTGTTCTTAATAGCCCTGCATTGATTGAAAATATATTAAAAGAACTTTATCTGTAAGGAGTGAAATCCATTTTTGAGATATCAAAGCATATTTGTAATAATATTAGTATTCGTAATGAATGATCTAATGATATTAGAGAATTCTGTTCTTAAATGCGAAAGATAAAGAACAGATTTAGAAGTTCGTTTTCTGAAGAGAACTTGGAATTCTCTGCATATTGCTATCTAATGGAAAGGAATTGTTAGATGATTTCGATGCAGAAGTAATTATTGACATACCATCTAGTAAACTCAACAGCTGACTAGATATCTAGCAAACTCAAACGCTTACTGAGTTCTGTACTTTCGAGTTGTTAATCTTTTAAAGTAAGAAGTATTCTTTAAATTTGTTGAACTTGGTACATGGTTAGCTCTATAATTTCAGTTTGGTTTAAAAATTCTCAAAATAACAGTACAGTTCCAAAATTACAGTAAGCTATACACCCACCAAAAATTATTTAAAATTCAATCATAAATTTGTTTTTGTATTTCTTAATTCTTACTTTCAATAATATGTAATAATACATGTATACTTTAATTAGTAATTTGGCTAGCGAAGCGAGGTCCTGTTTTCACTGAACCGTTTGAACGAAAACAGTTTGTTCGCCAGTAATTTACTGACTTATCTAATAGAGTCTGTAATTTGTTTTGTCACGATCAAACGCGTTGTTTGATTTTCTTTGAATTTTGCATGAATGCTTTTTGATGTCGGCGGAAACGACCGCATGTGTTCCGTTTCAAGACGCTTAAATGGTTGCGTTTCATGTAATGATGTGTTTTTCCAACGATTGTAGCCAAACGAAACTCCATTCATAATGCATCCAAGGATATTGAAGGATTTGAATTTGGAAAATAAATGGCTAAACTTATAAAGACTGAAATGAAGAGCAGATTTTTTTGGGGGGCGGGGGAGGGGCTAGGTCTATTTTTTACAGAACTACTAGTATATATAACAGATTTTTAGATAATAACAATATGTAATAATTTATATAGTATATCATGTCCATTTAATGATTTTGATTGATTATGTTTATAATAAATAAAATTTTAAAAATTATACAGAGAAAAAACACATTTTTGATATGAGTGGGCCCCCATTGACTGCTGGCAACCGCTATTTTCAGACCCAGCCCGCCACTGGCGGATGGAGTCAGTTTGAAACTTGGTGTTTTGGTATCTGTGTGGCAACCGGAATAAGAGCGTGTGCTAGCTCTTGTGAAGCCAGCCCTTTTAATCCGCGTACGTGCCGAGTTATGGTGAATGGTGTTTCTTTCGAGTATCTTGTTAAAAGGCTGAACTTGTTTTGGGCTATTTTGACATGCGGGACAAATTTCGCGCCTTGCTTCGTTGCTGGATTAGATTTGAAGACAAATATCGGAAGTTAATTCCTCTCTGCAAAATCAGCTCAGTCTTGGGTCAATGGTCGTGGACCTTGTTGTGCTGATGTCGTTTGCCCCGAAATTCTCACGTGTGCGAGCCAAACCAATGGATACTGAAAGTAAACCAGAGTCAGCGCTCACCTGCCAGATGGGATGGGAACAACTATAATCCCAAGCTATGTGCGAACAATTAATCCGAATCTGTCCATGGAGACTTCTACAGAAAGGTGGCAACGCTGTGAATGACATTAGTGTTCCCTCCCGAGACTAAATCTTAGGGTAGCCCCGGTAACCAGAGCCTTTGGACAACTCCCATACCTCCACTGTGAGCTCAATCGTTGAGATGAGTCATTTTAATATGATGTTTTTCTTTAATTGTTTTAATAACTTGATTCGAGGGATGTAATGGTATAAATTTTGTGTTGCTCTGCTGCCAAAGTTAAGGATTCATTATTATTTTGCTTAGTTTTAATTGTAATATTAATAACTGAGTTAAGTGGTATTTCATTGCTAAATTAAAAGTGGATTTTCCTTAATACTTAACTTATAAAAAATTTTTGAAGCCAAGATTTTAACATAAATTACCTTGGTGCAAAAATGAAAAGAGTAAAATTTCAAGAAATTTAATTGTAATGTTTTGTTGCTGAACTCAATTGAAAGCTTTGAGTGTTAGCTTGAATATTAATGTCTATAATTTCCTTGGTGCTAAATTTAAGTGGTAAAATTGCAAAGAAGCTAAATTAAATTTTAATGTTTAGTTGCTAAATTTAATTAAAAGATATGTATGTTAACTTAAATGTAAGATATCAATAATTACTTTGTTACTAAATTTAAATGTTAAAATCTCATGGATTCTAAATTCAATTTTTAATGTTGATTTACAGCCAAAACAAAGGATGGTTAAAATTTAAACTTCAGACTTACCGGATGTATATGCAGAAAATTAATATAAAATAACTTTGGCTTGTTGACTTTTACAGTAATAAATCAGCGCGAGTAATTAGAACACATTGGTAATGCATTAAAATATTAAGTGTATTATTGAGAAGCATATCTTTTAGTCTGATGGAATTTAGCAATAGGTTTTGATAAATTGGTTGCATTTTGCAAATGTGCAAGTCAAGATTATTTCATATATGTTGTTAATTACAAAGTTTGATTTGTAACTGAAAGAGTTAAAATGCTTGCTAATAATGCATCTTTGCCTCACTAAATGACATGAGTTGACAAATTTTGGCATTGTTTTGATCACATGACATCTATCTGTTTACTTTTATTTACACATTACAAATTGTTGACAAATCATGAAACAAGGATGAAATGTTTGTTTTTAATTGTTATTTGTCTACTGAGGTGGGGCCCCCTCTTGAATTAGAAATTTAATATTGCATTTTCATTATTCGTTAATCAAGAGTCGTAAGTGTATGTTTTCCAGTGTCAAAAGATCAATAAACGTTTAGACTTTGAAAACCTAAATATGTGCATGTCATTTTTTTATGCATGCTGAGTTTTGAAGTATGAATCCATGAATCCCCCCCTCCCCCCGATGTTTCTTTTTACTCTGAAATTGAACCTGGGTATTTTTAAAACACACAACGCAATGGATTAAAAATCTTAACAGGATTTGAATTCTATATTGAAGAAATAATTAGTTGCTTGATACTAATTGCTTTTATAAGTAATGGTTATTGTTGGTAGCAGTATTTAAATTTTAACCATTGATCTTGTGTACTAATTGCTACCAAGATAGTAATTATCTAAAATAATCAACACCACAGTATAAATCATTTGTGGATCTAATGGCTGGTGGATCTCGGATTCAGATTCACCAGCCACTTGAGCTACCTCATTAATAGGATATATTTATGCAATTAGGAACTACAAACATTTCATTGATTTCGGATTCAGTGTTGCAAACTGTATCCATGTGTTTATGGTTTGCTTGCCAAATTCAATAACTTCATTTCTTTTCAAAATGTACTAGTTTTCCTACAGTAATAAATTTTTGAAGCATACAGCAATAGATATGTTTTTTGCAATGTTCTGAAAAAATTCATCACGAAATGCCTCGAAAGGTCTTTTTTGGATTTGGATCCCAGTCGCATCAATGCGACCATTTCCCACTTGCGATATAGAACACCATCTTTAAGATATAAAGAGTTCCAAAGAGCCCAATATCGTTTGGTTGCAGGACTCTCACGAGCTATTTCTTGCCAAGATGGCCGATCTGCCGAATTTAGTTTCATCTTCAGAATTGGTCTAATATCTGGATCTTCCAGCTGTGCTTTTTGGATCTCACTTCAAGACCATCTGTTCTCAGTTGTCATGGTTAAGGCTCCCACAGAAGTATCTGTTTCCTTTTTGAACTTCTTTTCAGCATTCGAACAAGGTTCGCAGCCTTCAAAACAGAGTCGTCGAGAGAGAACATTCTTTCCATCAGAGGCTCTTTTGCGATGTTGTGTACTGCTTGAAAACAAAGAAATTTTCTCCGATCCTGTTCGTATCTCGTTCTTCTCCAGGTCTACCGTAAATTTAAATTTCTGTAGAAAGTCCAGGCCGAGAATACAGGAATCGGTGATATCAGCTACATAAACTCTATGCTGGAATTTTCTGGATCCCCATTCGATTGAAGAATCAAGTTTCCCTTGTATCTTTGCTTTTTCACCTGTGGCAGTCTTAAGGGTCAAATTTGGAGCCGTGTAAATAAGTCTTTCTTTCACTTTATGGGCCAGGTCTGCTCTTAAAAGAGTTATATTCATGCCTGTGTCCACCAAAAACAAACACGGGATATCACAAATCGATCCTTTCAGATAGAGTCCATTTTCCCCACCGATAAGTGTAGAAACTTTCAGTCCTTCTTCAGGGGATTTATTCAGAGTAGGTATCTTTTGTTCCGCAAGACGACTGCAAGTCAATTTTCTTGAGTGAACGTCATTCACTTGGCACGCCCTCTGTACATGCCCCTTCTTAAAGCACTTCCAAGAAGTCAAGTTCGGATTTCGCCGAGGAGTGTTCTGTTCAGCAGCAAGACTCTCCACTAATTTTTCCAACGCTTTCAATAGAGATTCAAATTTATCATCTCTTTCTTTCCAAGTGTCATCGTCTGTCTCCATTGACCTTGCGTGTATAGAGATCTTTGAAGCAGTTTTCGCAGATTCAAATTTCATGCTATATGCCAAGGCCGATTTCAAATCTGAAAAGTCCATTAACCTTGTTGAAAGTTGCGTTTCTTCATCTCTGATGGCGTCGACGAAGTACTGAGCTGCTAAACTTTCCCGAACATCCAGAGGGCACTCGGCGTAGGCCAGGCTCATTAGTCGTTCCACATCGGCAGCCAATTCTTGAAGGCTCTCTCCTGACTTCTGTCTTCTTGTTTTCAGTTCAGTTCGATAAAATTGAGTCAGGTGGCTGTCTCCAAATCTGGATTCCAAAGCTTTCTCGATCGTCGTTAAGTCTGTCAACTTATCAGCTGGAATTTCTTGAAGAACCTCCGCCGCTGACCCTCGGAGCGATGCCACAAGTTGACTGGCTTTCACAGAATCCATCCATCCATTTGTAGAGCTCACAACGTCAAACTGAGTCTTAAAAACTGTCCATGATGTTAGCCCGTCGAATGTCAAGGGTTTAACCGTCAGCCTCGAATACATGAATTCTGGATTTGCCGGGAAATTGTTTGGTCTAGTTTCAAGATCACTAAGTCTTCTCTCTAGGTCGCTCATCTTTTCTTGAACTTCAGTTTTCACTTCCTCGATCTTTCCTTTCACACCTTGGACTTCCTTTTCCCTTCTTCCTATACATCCATCAACGTGATCCTTGATTCCTTCCACTTGACTCGCGACGTGAGCTCTCATCTCTTCTTTGCCAGCTCTGATTAGGTCTTTCATTTCTTCTTGAACCTGCTCCATTCTCTCCTGTCCAGCTTCCATTTTCTTTTCCAATCCGGCTTTCATCTCTTCTTGTCGAACTTTCATTTCT
>BGPR01000457.1:159820-262643 GCA_013235015.1 Araneus ventricosus
TCTTTTCCAATCCGGCTTTCATCTCTTCTTGTCGAACTTTCATTTCTACTTGTCCAGCTTTCATTTCTACTTGTCCAGCTTTCATCTCTTCCTGTCTAGCTTTCATCTCTTCCTGTCCAGCTTTCATCTCTTCCTGTCCAGCTTTCATCTCTTCCTGTCCAACTTTCGTCTCTTCCTGTCCAGACTCTATTTTGTCTTCCAATCTGGCTTTCATCTCTGCCATCATGGCAAACAACTTCTCAAACTTTTCATCCATTGCTCTGGTCCAAGGCATACACAGAAAAATCTATATCCCACTCCTGACACCAAATGTGACAAAATCGTCTTGTGTGTATGCGTGAATACAGTCCAATAAGCAGGATTACAAAAATAAAGCTCTTTATTTTACAGGTATTCTAAGCAAAGAAATGAAACACAAGTATTAAAACAGCACTTGTAAAAATTACCATTAAATCTCAACACAGCACTCAAAGGTTTCCTATTAGCTCACCAGCTTGCTTGTAGATCAAGATCCAACTGACTCTTCTTGGCTTGAGAGCTTGCCTTTATACTTTTCAACAGGAAGTGACTTCATTATGTAGGAAGTGACGCAATCTCTAGAAAGTTCATGAAACCAGTAGAAGTAGGTAGAAAGTTTGAGGTCCTTCTAAAAAATTCCCTTTGCCGCCAAGTCTAGCATCTCAGGGAAACGACTTTATAGCTTTGTAACAATATTTTATTGTGTTGGGTGCCATCTCATGTTGGGATTGTGGGCAATGAGGAAGCAGACAAGGCCGCCAAATTGACGAGTACTATAACTAATTCTACTGTCCCTTTGACTGATTTTAAAAAATATACTAAAGTACTCTTTTATGTAAAATGGCAGAGACAGTGGGACACGGAGAAGTATAACAAACTTCACTCTGTTAAACCCCACTTGCAACCTTGGCCTTCTCTAACGACCAGGAAAGCGGATACGCTCCTCACCAGACTGCGAGTGGGTCACACTCGATATACCCATTGCCATCTATTGTTCGGAGAACAGACACCAATGTGCTCTCAATGCAACTGTAGTATGTCGGTTAAGAACATACTCTCTGAATATCCGAATTTTAACTCCCAACGTTTAAAATTTTTTAAAACGAATTCTGTTGATTTATCTCTTTTACTTGGCAAGACTCCACATGTGAACGTTTTTGCTTTTTTGAGGTCAATTGGTTTTTATCCACATATTTAAGCAGTGCTCCTTGTTGTATTTTCTTCCCATTAATTTTTTATACATTAATTTCATACTTTTATCTTGACGGATCTCCACACAGTTTGGCGCATCATGGTCAAATTTATGGCTCTTGCGCCCCAAAACCAAACTCAAACTCAATCGAAGTAATTCCTGTGTGATTGTCCCCCATAGGGGGCACCACGAGTACGGGGATGAGAAGCCACCAGATTAGTAAGAGGGATCTCGTTTCCCTGGTCGGTATAGTAATGGTGTGGGGCTGAGTTACTTCCACTACGATGACGGAACGTACCTTCTTCGGGAGGGGCTGGGACGTGTCCGATGATGGCTGTTAGCACTCCAACATAAGTATCCGAGCTAACGTGGCCGTCGTTCTTCAACTGACTACATGTACTTCGGCAGGCAGCAACTCCTTTATAACTTGTCATGTGATTGTCTCAATACCTGAATTGACTTGATTGATATTCAACCAGTTCCGTTTCGAATTAAATCCAAGAATTCGCAATGGCTGAATTTTATGGCTATTTGCCAGCCAAATTCGGAATCATTCAAAAATCTCTGTGTGAAATTGTTTTTGTCTTTGGAAATAGTACTTATTTGCACTTTTAAAAGGAAATTACTGTGCTCAAACAGTTAATGATAGTCAGTTTCCTGTAGTAGTTTTAAAAGTAATCACGACTAACAAAGTTTCATCCAAGGTAGGCAAATTGATAACATAGAAGTGCCAAATGTCAGAAAACAAGAATTCTTACTACCATTGTAGTACATATTCTTTTCCTTATGTGCTGTGGAAAATAAAAATTTGTTTCCTCCCACATAAACATTGCTTATTTTGTCCATGTTTCCCTTTGGGTTTGGCAAACAGTTTCTATATTAAAGTCCTTAGTTAAATAAATATATTATTTTAAGTAAGGTCAATTCCTCATATATGAATTGTTGCCATTAAATTCGGATTTATCTATTATAAGGAATAATGTCTACAAGATATAAACAATATAAGATAATTTCTACAAGATATAAGGAATACAAGATATAAGGAATTTAATTCTTTCGGCGTTCCCTCATTTTTTTGTTGTTTATTTATTCAAAAACAGGAAAAGGCTTGTTCTACGAATATGTTCTCGTTCCAGCAACTGAACTCAGCAAGGATAAAACAGAAATATCAGCTTCGGCTATGTAATACAGCGAAGGGTTAGAAAAATTCGGTGAGGAAAGACAAGTTGAGACAACATCGAACTGAGGAGCATTCTCCTTCTGGTTTTTGAGGTCAAAACTAGAGGAAAGGATTAGGATTTCGATGCAAAAAAACTATTTCCTATCATATAGAGTTAAGAGTTGTAACGCGGTTTTAGTGTAATAAATATTAAATAAAATTTCAGTAGTAATGCCACTTTTGTATCATTCCACAATTGCTATGATATCAACTTTATCTTAGGAAGAAGGGTTTATTATCTCTCTATATAAAAGAGTAATGTTTTGAGTGTGTAGGGGAAGTCAGGGCAAGATGGTGAATCGTTTATTTCAAGTTCATAATACTGGGCAGCGCCACTTACAATTACTACCAGCCCTCTACACTGCTGCGCACTAAAAATTCGGATAGTGAAGCCACTGAATTGTGGTTATATGATGTTCGTAATTTTTACCTGACGTGTTGTAATTTTCATGACCCTCAACGTAAGATCTAGTGGACTAATAACCTAAGATATTTGTTTATTCTTTTCTGTGAATGACTACCTTAGAATATACGCTTTTAAAATCACTATTTACTTTAATTCTTGTGAATCCCACCAAAAAAACAAAGACTCTTAACAGGGCAAGTTGGAACCGTTTTCCTCTCTTATCATAAGTGCTTTTTACTGTTTTTGTTTTGAATAATATAAGGATTTTTTAAAAATTATTTTGTATAATTTTCTTAGAGAATGCCGCGAGTTTAATGCGAGAGAAATGTTGAACATTGATTGAAAACAAATAAAATAAAAATATGTTTTATGACAGGAAATATACATTTTTTTATTTACATATTCCTTTATTCAAAAAACCTCTTGGTAAACCGCATTTCGTGTGAAGTATTTTTCGTTGTTTAACAATTTTATTATAATTCAATAACCATGAAATTCTCAAACGTAAGTCAAAAGTTAAAATTTCAAAGGAATTCTTTTTCAAAATTCTAATCAAAACAAAGCACTTCTCTGCTTGTCAAACGTTGCCAAAAATATTATCAAATTATATCATCACGATTGCAATCAATAATCAGATGCATCGTGGCGTTCAAACTATATCAAGTGCATGATATATCACTGAGGTGATTTACTACTTTCTGTTAAAAAACGGATATTAATTTGAAATATATGATTAATATAATTTAAAATTTCTCGGGAACTATTAATCATAGCGAGATAAATTTTATATCAATGGATAGCAAATTTTATTTCACTATTTTAGAGCTAGTAAATTTGAAATCAGAACGCAAATTACTTTTTAAAATTTAAAATTACTGAAATTCAGGTGCTCTAACGATGAAATAATGCTGTTTAACGTCTCGTAGTGCTATGGCTCGAGTTTTATTGTTGGTGACGTCAGAGCGTTACCGAGAGATCTGGGCAATTATATTAGTAATCCTTTTAACCAATCGGTAAAGAAAGGCATGGCCATCCGTGATTTTTTATTGCTTATGTACTTTGTTGGTATTATTTAAACATTTTTGAAGTAGCGGGGCGTTTTCGATTTGCTAATAATCAAAGGAGGTAACTTTTCAGTTCCATCTGCATTGACACACAATAACACTGTCAATCGCACTTTGCTCTTTTTTCCACCATGACACGTATACGATTTGATAGCAAGAGTTTCAGATGGCAGAAGATTATAAAACAAACTTACTGCGTCTGCACTGAAAATGTCTTTGTTCGTATCCTTTTATCAGATTTGGCAATTGGTTTTGAATCCAATCATCCACTGTTTCGCAATCAAGATCTCCAGACTCTCCACTTACAGTTTTGCCTGTTATGCCGTGTCTTAATTTAAACTTGTGAAGCCATCCTGAGGAACATTCCACATTCAGCTTCTTCGAAATTTCTTGTGCTTTCTCCATAAGCAAAAGACCACTGATGAGAATTTTTACACTACGACACTGACTTAAACCACTGTAAAACCACGTTTTTTTCTACATCAGCGAATTTTCCGCTTTCGACTCGAAGTTTTTCTGAAGCACTCGATCCACTTTGATGATGGCTTTCCTCGATGATCTTACGCTTATCAATTAGTTTAAAGTTGAAACTTGTAAACCTAATTCTTTGACAAAATACACTCTTTTTAAATGTTGGTTTTCCTCCACTTTTTTTTAAAAGCATATTTTTTCCTTCAACGACAGAGATTTTCTATTGCGCGAAGTCATCGTGAAACACTAGTTAACGATAAAATCCAGGCAGTGAAGCTTGCAGGAGAAGACCCTGCTGGGCCTGGGGAGAGCACAAAAACAACCCTTATAGTCCAGTCAACCAAAGCCAAAAGTCGCTCTCTCTTTGACTTCAAATCATATTCTCAACTCAAAAAATTAATGAAATCAAGAAAACAGTTTAAAATAAATCATATATGAATCGAATCGAACGATGTATTAGCGAAATCTATCTTCTCCTATCAGAGTTTAACTGGACCAGTGGTTAGCGCGTCAGCTTCTGAACCGGTAGGTCGCGAGTTCTAATCCGGGTTGTGTTCGTGCTCTGTTTTCGCTATAATTTGGAATGAGTTTGACGCGGCAAGCTTTCTGCAAGTTCATCCCATGGTGACTTCGAAGCTTGCGTTAACTTGTTGCAAACTTGCACTCTTGTCACGTCAAACTTGTTTCAAGCTTGCACTCTTGTCATGTCAAATTTGCTGCAAACTAAAATTGCTATCTGGGATATGATTTCAATTGAATTTTATATTCATGGCTGCTTTAACAACGTAATTTTAAACTTCAGATTGTGGTAGATTATTTAACTCATGGTCTGTTAGTGGCCTTGCACCTATTTTGTTCATTGTTTACATAAATGTGCCTAATGGAGTCAAATAACTGACCCTACTATATATCTAATCCCACAAAACTTCTTTTATTTTACTAAAACGATAATCGGAAATGAAATTAGAAGCATTTTAGTAAAACTTAGTAGCTGAAACTGGAAAACTAAACAAGCATTTGTTTTTTATTGCTTTCACTTAATAATTCACTTAGTATTTATTTCTGTTTAGTTGCAATTTAGTTTAGTTTTAAGAACTAAATAACACTTGAACTTTGTAATTAATTCATGAGCCAATATAGGCTTTCGAGGCAATGTACCTGAATTTTGTATAATGTAAACTGTCGTTTTATATGACGTTCAACAAACATTGAGAATTTCATAAACTTAAAAATTAATTTACTACTTAGAAATTATGTATGATTTTTATTAGTTATTAAAGCACATTTTACATTTGAATAAATGCATAAAAGTAAAAACTATATTATTGTCGAATTTGTCGGTTTGTATTTCATAATTCACACATTTTTATTAAAAAATTCTTGTTCCATTCAAATTGATCTCCGATATTTCGGCGACATTTTTAGTATATGAGAAAGGTATTTTTAACTAATCTTTACAGGAAAATAAAAAGAAAAATAAAAAATCTGTTAAACTATTCTTGTTTTCTTATTTGAAATGAAAACAAGCATAGATTATGTTGGTTTGAAAAGTTAATATTACATATTTTTCATTTGCACTTCATATTAGTTCAGTGTTAAGCATTCAATTAACTCGTTATTACTTAAGTTATAAGATACTTTTGTCAATTCAAAACATTTTCATTACGATAAATGCAGATGTAATTATTATTATCGATTAAATATACTAATAATAAAGGTACATAATAAGTTAAGTAAAATTAATATTTCAAAAATTTATTTAAATACGTAAACAAATTTAAAGTATTTAAATAGTGATTTTAATTTGTGATATGTTGGCTAATTATTGTGTTATTTTTTTCATGTATGGCAGAAGAAATTGATAATGTATTCGAGAATGACCAGGTTTACATCCGGTATAAAATCGACCGACACGAATCGGTGTGTGTGCAAGGAACGCATCGCCTGTAAAAAGCCGGACATTTTCAAAACCGGTCGACACGAATCGGTGTGTGTGCAAGGAACGCATCGTCTACAAAAATAGACCATTTTCAAACCGGTCTACAAAAATCGGTGTGTGTGCAAGTAGCCTTAGAAAAGGCACGCGACCTTGACCAAAACCTGCCCCAGTTGAACAAAAGCCGTACCCCTGAGGAATTTGAACACCCCACTTTCTACAGATAATAGACCAGTCAACGAAGGAAAAATAGAAAAAGAAAATGGCGCAGTTTCGAAATTTGGCACAGTTATTGGGGATAGCGTCCTAAACGACATAGTAAAAGTCCCCGCCGGTGGGGGTGCGCGGGGGTACAGGGGGTTTAAAGGGGGAGTTTTCAGTTTTTCTTAAATATCTCGAAAACTATGGGTTTTATCAAAAAACACTCAATTACAAAATTAAATTACATGCAATTTCCTACAACAAAAGTCCTATTTTGGTTTTTTTAGCATCAATAATTTAGAAAATGCAGAGGGATTTAAAAGTTAATATTTCTAAAATTCCTTATTGTAATGGTAAAATCGATTAAAAGTGCTAAATCAACAACCCTCAAAATAACCTCATGCCTATGTAATAACTATACAAGGGTAGTATTGCATGTCTCGGAGAAGGGGTAACAAACCCATTTGATGAACAATTATGCTCCCGTCCTCCCCTCACATCCGTTGCCCTTCACAAGTTTCCGTCTACTCGTAGTTCAATCAAAGAATTGTAAATTTTAAAAAAGTTGTAGTTTAATTTTAAATTCGGCACAGTTGTTGGGGAGGTGCCCTAAATCACAGAGAAGTAGAATCAGAGGTCTCACTCCCATAGACCCTAATGGCAGAAGAATCAAAATTCGAATCGGCATAGGTCACTTTACGTTTATCATGTTAACATTAATTGATGCCATTTTTAATATATATTTCACTCTCATGCCACATACAAAATAAGCAGAGGTGGCCTAGTGGTAAAGTCTCGGCCTTGGGTTCGAAACCCAATTCCACTGAATATCCGTCGGGCCTATTGAAGGCTAAATCTTACGAAAGGGCCAAACGTCCTTCCGCAGGTGTGGGTTGGAAGCTTGGAGAGGGGAGTTCCAGACCAAGAGCTGTCTTGCAATCTGACCTCGGTTCAAAATTACGAGGTTCATCCCAAAATAGCCCTCACGTTAGGTGGTTATGAGCATTTTTATCCTTCCTCTACAGTACTCTGGAGAGAAAACTTTAATTATAACACCGGAATATAAAGAAAACTATCTTTTCTGTCTAATGAATAATTAATTCTGTCTAATAATAATGTTATTGAATGCGACACAATTAGTATTACATAATTGAAGTAAAACATATACATTTGAAACATTACGTCTAAGAAAAAGTGCTCAGAACGCATTTTAATATTTAATTCTTTCCAGACCTTTTTTTAATTTCTTAGATAATCTATTCATTTTAAAAGTGTTTTCTAAACTATTTAAAATGCATTCCATGAGTTTATACAGTTATCATAAATTTTTAAACTAGTTTATTGCGCCGGTATTCCTCAGAGTTTAGTGGTAATTAATTTCCCATTAGTGGGGGAAAAAAGTCCACACTCATTGCTAGACAAGCTGTTACGGCATCTGATCCCATAACTGCGAAAACTGATCGTTGGAGGAAAGAGAATTATTGCTTACTTCTAAAAATCTATTCACGTAGACAAAATATATACCTGTTCCTTCAGTATATTAATCTCCACCACAAATCAAGCCCTATATCTCTACGGCCAGCTGCACTTTAGATTACGTTAAAACGATTTTAGATAACAAGTTCACTTTATTCTTTTAAAGACAGGAAACAACACAGAAAGTTTAAGGAGGGAAAAGAACACTAATGTTTCTCGTCTTGATGGAATATAAAACTTGTACTGATTATAAAACAAGTGGTTCATTTAATGTTTTAAGTAAAACTGTAAGTGGAAAAAAAATCAAAAGTAACAAAGTTCTATGCCAGAAGTTTGAGAGAAAACTCGTTAGCACTTGACGACATCATAAGCCGTTTTAAAATTCATACCCTGCGCCAAACGACGCCATCAAGGCAGTTACGGTCGAAGCATCTGGTGTTCCAGACGAATATTCCTGAAAAAAAAAAGTGTTTTGGGTCTTTTCTGAATGTGACGAAAAAAAGACAGAACATCCTTTAATTATCTCAATGCAGCATTTTGATGTTTCCATATAACGCCGAAAATTTCATCAGTAAAGTCACTTTGTAATAAAGTCATTCGATTTTCATATTTTCGCTTATGATTTAATTTTTAAAGGAATTCAATGCGTAAAAGAATTTCATCCATTAAAATATCTAAGTGAATTCTGATATCATTGACTCACTTGTAAACAATTATAGTATTTTAAAAGAATTTTTAAAGCATGTATTTTTTTATTCAAGTTGACCTCAAAAACATATTTTTTTCATTACTCCATTACTGCTGGAGAAAATTAATTGAAAGAGCAAAGTTGATTAAATTATTCCTATTATCTCATTTAAAAGATTTAGTACAGTACAATTAGGTCAAAACTCAAATATCCAAAAAGAAAAGTTCTTTCCGGCGCCAAATTGTTCTATACTCTCCTCGTAGCAGTAAAAAGTCACACGACCTCGAGCGTCGAGTATCGGGGGGAGGGAAGGTGGAAAGAGTTTGAAATGGTCATTTTTCACAGTTTTCTCGAAAACTATTCAGTTGTAAAATTACAAGTGATTTAACAAATTAAAGAGCGTAAAATTCTCTACAAATACAAACTTTTATTTTTTCCAGCTTTAATAGTTTCCCAGATAATGGGTCTCAAAGGTTCCGCCCCTTTTTTTTTAGTTTTCCTGAATATTTCTAAAAATATTCAAGATTAAAGTTACATACATGTGATTTTACAAATTTAAGAGCGTACCATTCCCTACAAATTGATGCTTTGATTTTTCTTAAAGCTTTAACTGTTTTTGAGATAATTAGTCTCAAAGTGGAAGAATTAAAAAAAATCTTAGTTGATAGTCCAGTCAACGAAGGGTTTGAAAAAAAAACATTAAATCGTATAGTTTTGAAAATTTGTACACTTGTTTGTGAGGGGCTTTTGATGAACATACTAAAAATCTCTGATCTTGGGGTGTGAGCTCGCGCCGCCATCTTGGATTTCATCCCCTTTTTTCAGTTTTTCCTGAATAACTCGAAAACTATTCAGTTTTCAAATTACAATTGATCTAATAAATTAAAGAGCGTAAAATTCCCTACAACTATATACTTTTCTTTTTCTTCCAGATTTAATCGTTCCCGAGAAAATGGGTCTCAAAATGTGCCGCCATCTTGGATTTTATCCCCGTTTTTTAGTTTTTCTTGAATATCTCGAAAACTATTTGATTTTCAAATTACATGTAATGCAACAAATAAATTATCGTAAATTCCGAACAAAAGCATCCTTTTATTTTTTTCTAGCTTAAATAGTTTCTGCTCGAGGTCGTGTAATTTTTTCTACTTACTACGGGGCGGATAAACAATTTGGCACACTCCATTAGCTCTTTTAAGTCAGATTACCCCCTATACTTTGTCCTTATCTCGTTAAAGGGAAAAATTCATTAATAGGAATATCATGTAAGAAACAACGAAATCTACTAAAAGTTCTGTATTAAAAAAGGGGAATTCAATACAAATCTTGAACGAAATTAATGTTACAGGTAAATCAATATTTAGTCAGCATCAAATAGTTCATTCAGTCTGGTGGTAGGAAACGAATCTTCTTGCTCTTCGTCCAGTTGAAGATCATCATCCACGTCATCGTCGATGATTAGCATGTCTCTGTTGACACATCCCAGTCCTGAGCAATTGCTGCACATGTTTGAGCAGTTGAGACCATTCCTTCGACACTCGCAGTTTTGGACGCATTCATCTTTGCAGGTGCAAACTATTAGGGAGTCTTCGGGAGCAGCAGCATGTGTAGTCGTAAAAGGACGAAGATGACCACCAATCGTTTTCCAACCCCACAATGGATCTTTCTGCTCATTGAGCTATTACTGCACTTGGTGATAAGCTCTACAAGAGTGTTGCTTAGTGGGGGGAGTGCAGCCAACTTGAACATGGAATGCACAGACTGTTTTGCGATCGTCCGCAAATAACATTGGTGGCGTAGCGTAGAGTATCCAAATCTGGGGTGTTCCGAGATCCAGACATGGAAAGGAGAAAATGCTTTCAGCATCAGCCACCGCATTTGGGTCTGCGTTTGGATCATTGAATGTAAGAAGCTCCGTATGAAACGCCTTGTTGGCTTGAACTTTTTTGAAAGGCACTATTTTTCCCTTTCTGTAAATTGAAACGGTGTCACATCCTGTAAAAGCGTATACATCCAAGAGAACATCTTTCATGTCCCCGATGCCTCGCTGAATGTCACGAATGGAGTGCACTTTTTCCTGCTGATTGCCTTTCTTCGGCATGACCATTTTTAATTGGTCATTGTCATTTTCACTCCCTCCGTAACCGCTCACTTTAGCATAATCATGTGCATGACCATTTTTGTTTAGAATTTAATCTACATAACTTTTGTATAAGGTTACGTTTGTACTAAACCTCATACTGAGGGAAAACTGAACAAAGGGAGGGATGAAACCCAAGATGGCGGGGCGAGATCACCCCTCTCAGGACCGGAGATTTTTAGTGTGTTCATCAAAAGCCCCTCACAAACAAATGTACAAATTTTCAAAACTGTACGATTTAATGTTTTTTTAAAACCCTTCGTTGACTGGACTATCAACTAAGATTTTTTTTTAATTCTTCCACTTTGAGACTAATTATCTCAAAAACAGTTAAAGCTTTTAGAAAAATCAAAGCACCAATTTGCAGGGAATGGTACGCTCTTAAATTTGTAAAATCACATGTAATTTGAATACTGAATATTTTTCGAAATATTCAGGAAAAACTAAAAAGGGGGGGGGCGTAAATCCAAGATGTCGGCAACCTTTGAGACACATTATCTGGGAAACAATTAAAGATGGAAGAAAAATAAAAGTATGTATTTGTAGAAACTTTTACGCTCTTTAATTTGTTAAATCACTTGTAATTTGAAAACTCAATAGTTTTCGAGATATCTTCGAAAAACTGTGGACCCCTTTTCCCTGTGACCCGTTCTGTGAACTTTTCACCCCTTTCCCCCCCGAAACCCGACGTCGTGTGACTTTTTACTTCTTACTACGGGGGAGGGTATGAAATACACCCCTGCTCAAAAAATAAGCAACAAAGACAAAAATAAAACAAAGACGGAATAAAAAAAAACTATTTAATTGATATGCGTGAAAGTTGTACACGAGGTAGGTGTGGCATTACTAGACCACATATCAAACAATAAAGCAAAGACAAACGAAAGCACATATATTACGGCCGTCGCTGCGCGACAGCCCAAATTGGTAGGCAGAATGTGCAATGGGAACTACACGCTAAATAACGGGTATGATACCATCTAGCTGAAATGCATGCTTGACAACGGCGAGGCATGCTGGCAATAGTGTCGTTGATCGCTTGTTGTGGCAGTCATACCCATTCCTGTAGTAAGGCTTGTTGAAGCTCGTGGAGGGTGCCTGGCGGAGCACCGCGACCTGCAATTCGTCTTCCCAATATGTCCCACACATGCTATATGGGATTCAGGTCAGATGATCTACAGTAGGGTGGGTCGAAAAAAATAAATATTTTTTTCGGAGCGCTTTAGTGCGGGAAAATTGTCTATTGTTATAAGAAGAAAAACAGAATAAAAAAAATTAAAATCGATTAACATCTTCCGTTCGCGCATCGTACTTAAAGTTAATGAAAAAATGCAAAATTCGCTCCTTTTTTGTAAATTCTTTAAGTTAGTTAAAACGGTTAAAATAAACACGCTTTAGCTTTTTATGCTTGTTTTATGGTTTAAATAACCTAAATAAATTAAATTCTGGTCAATAATCGTTTTTTTCGTTCGCGCAACGTCTCAGAAAAAACAGAAATTTACCAATATTTCGCAATTTTCACTGTGCAACTCTTCGTTCGTTTTTCTAGAACAAAACGAACCGGAACTCACTTGAATTAAATTGAACTGGTTTGAACTAGATTGAACTGTGGCGTGGTCCCTCCCTACCTACTCTGCCGAACCACTCTCCCCCACCACCACCGACTCGGGCTTTTACTCGCCAGTCGCCAAAGGCTTTCACTTCAGTCTTTCTTTGTTTGTTACAAGCGGTACCCGCTTTGGTGCTGTGTGTGCTGTGCATTGTGCAATACTGTGCAATGTTTTGTGTCATGTTTGTTTAATGTTTATTCTAGCAACGTTAGCTAATGATGAATGAGAAAACTAGAAGTAGTAGGGTGTGATGGTACTGTAACCAACACTGGATGGAAGAACGGTGTCATCCACCGAATAGAAAATCATATAGGACGCCCGCTACAGTGGAGCATATGCCTCCTGCATTTTAATGAGCTTCCTTTTCTCCACATTTTCCAACATATTGACGGTCAAACTGCAGGGCTTAAATCTTTTAGTGGGCAATCGGGCAGCAGCTCACTTGCTATAAAAAACTCCCTGTCCCAGGTAGCACAGAAATATTATATAATATTTGCACAATGTTATACAATATTATGAACACCGAATACTGTAATAAAGTATTGTATTGTATATATCAGTATTTCCGAGATACTAAATTTTCACAAATAATATAAAAACAATGTTTATGTATGAAAATCTTCATTTTAACTCAGGATATCACTCGATTGGCAGTTTTATTACAAAAACACAACTGGAACAATTATTCTTTAAGATGCTGAATATTATATCATACTACACAATACAATGCACATATTTTGATTTTTACATTAATCAGCATTGATCAATATTTTAAGGTGAAGTTATTCTTACGTTCGACAGATGGCAGCATGATAATACCGTAACACTATATTAATCAACGTTGAATCTTATTTTGAAGTGAAGTTATTCTTACGGCCGTCAGATGGCAGCATGGTAATACAATAACACTATATTAATCAGCGTTAAAAATATTTTAAAAAATGTTCATTTGAATAATAATGTTTACATAGTCATTTTGTTTTACTGTATATAAAAGGCTGGCCGGATTCAACTAATGAAGTTAACCATAAAACAGCTCTCACAAATGGATTAAAAATTTGAGTGTTATTCTCATCGTAAAAATATGCACGTGATTTTTTGTTGCGAATCTTGTATTTGATTTTCAATCAATACTCTAATTAAAAATGACGTCTCTTAATACATTGAAAGAGGAATAAATAAGTTTCAAAATTATTTTAAAACCTTTCAAACATATTATTATAATTACTTTTAAACCTTATATTGCCTTAATTTATTAAATTAGCAAACTTCCCAGATAGCAAAGAAAGCTTGTCTAAAAGATTTTGGAAACCTTATCATCTACAAGGGTAAAGGGTTGTCACAAAGGTTTCCATGACAAAGGTTGAACCTTTTCGGCAAGGTAGCGGAAAGGTTAGCTAGTAAACAAGAAACAAGGTTGTCTGTAAGATTTTCAGTAAGATTTTCCCAAGCTTTTATTACAAGCTTGTTTCAGGCTTTACACAAGCTTGTTTCAAGCCTTTCAGAAGGTTGTTTTAGACCTTTTCCTAAGCTTGTCTTTTACTTTTTTCACGCTTGTTTTAAAACTTTTCCTAAGCTTGTCTTTTAACTGTTCACACGCTTGTTTTAGACCTTTTCCTAAGCTTGTCTTTTACCATTTTCACGCTTGTTTTAGACCTTTTTCTAACCTTGTCTCAGGCTTTCCTCAAGCTTGTTTCAAGCCTTTCAAAAGGTTGATTTAGACCTTTTTCTAAGCTTGTCTTTTAACTTTTTTCAGACTTTTTATAAGCTTGTTTTAGACCTTTTTCTAAACTTTTTTCAGGCTTTTCTTTTACCTTTTTTCAGACCTTTTATACGCTTATTTTAGGTTTCCTTTTAACCTTTTTTCCAGCCTTTTATAAGCTTGTTTCAGGCTTTTCTTTTCGAGTCTACAAAGCATTGCTGAATTTTTTACTTTAAAATTGTTAGAAGTTTTTACAATATTCAATTACTTGCAAATTACTTAAAATTTTATAATATTCAAAAAAAAAAAACAATTTTAATAAAAATTAAGAAAATCTGTCCTATATTGGAATTTTAAAAATTTTTTAGACCAATCTAGAATTTCTTCAAATTAGTTAATGACTAATTCATGAGGTTGTGAAAAAATTTTACAATTCACTAATGAAAATTTGATATTTTTATAATTAATTAATTTTCAGGCAAGTTAATGAGATAGTTCTGCAAATTCAGAATTAAAATACATCAAAATCATTTAATAATTTTGAGAAAAATTGAGGAAATTTTATTAGAAATTGATTTTCAACTATTAGCACAGATCTCATATAGGAGAAAGGTGGACCAAACCAGGTTCCAAAATTGTTTAAATTTCTATTTTATTGATAAATTAGTCCTTTAGTTCCAAAAATAAATATTCTTTAATGTAAAAAAACTATATTTTGAAGAGTAAAAGAATTATTTTTTGGAAGTTTGCAGGTTTTATCCATAAATTAAGTTAATTGATCATACTTGTGCAAATTTTAAGAGCAGAAATCATAAATTAAATTTTGATCATACTTCTCTGCAGGCTGCATGTGCCCACCCCTTACATTCCGATTTTTCCTCCCATATTGTTTTTCATCAAATGCAAGTCTAGTTTTTACACAGCAAAATATAAAGTTTTATCACCAGCTATTGCGTCATCCCATAGTATATTCAGCCTGCATGTTATTTACACTTACCAAATTCTTTATAATTCCAAAGCATAGTGAACAATAAACATTTAATATTAATTTATTTTACATCAGTTACAATTGAGACAACATTTCAATTTTCCCTTGCTCTTGTCTCTGATCTTTTCTTTCTGCAAAAAAGAAATGAATAGTTTTAAAAATATGGTATAAGAGCCAAAATATTTAGGTTTTTAACTGAATTTGCCAATCCTTTAAAAACTATCGAAGTTTAGACAACCAAGCAGTTAGCAATTTTGAAATAAGCTCTCACAAAAATAAATTTTGTTGATCATGTCACTTTTCAAGATAATTTAATATTTTTTAAACAGGACAAACCATTTTCTGGTTATTCAGTAACAAATTTATTTTCAATCTCTTAAATCTAAGAACAAAAAAATATATAAATGTCACATATCACCACATAAGGATAAAGGGAGTGAGAAATGTAAGGAATGTGGAATCTCATGAAAGTACAGACAATTCTGGATAATTCGAAATTTTTGCTCGGTCCCTAGAATTTTGTATTAAAATAATGTTAAAAAATCGTGGATAATTCGATTTTTTTGTACGATTGCCCTTAAAATATTACGGTAAAAATTGTTCTTGAGACTTTTCTCAGCTAAGGTGCATTATTTATTTTAACGGTCTTCTAAGGAAAAGAAAAGCGAGGGTTGGAAAGTCACTATGCTTTGATTTCCGAGGATTTTTCTGTCGTCCCTCTAATGTTACCCTCTCCCCTCCCTACTCCATTCACTATTGATTGATCATCCAAAGCCTGCATTTACAGATTGCATTCACAGAAGCAATTAAAAATATCTGCCTTTTTTTAAAATAGTGATGAATAATTAAGCTAGTAAAAAAATGTTCAATTTGATTTTAAAAAATGTGTAGCAATGTTCTTAGATAAAGTTTATGTGTTAAATCGTTGATCGTGGAGTTAATATTTTTTATTTATCTCTTCTGTTTGACAGAATATATGTAATTCGAATTTTTGGATATTTCGAACTTTTTCTCTGGTCCCTTCAACTTCAAATTATCCAAGTTTGACTGTAAACAGTGTTATTAATGTTTACCTCTTGCTCTTTCGAAATTTTGACTCATTGCTTTACGTACAATGTTAAGTTTTACATCCTTAAAATTTCGGAAGCAAATTTCTGAGAGAAAAAAAAAGGTAGAGATGGAAAAATTTGTTCTTTTCTGTGAACACTTAATATCTGCTCTTGTTCCCTTTTAAACAATATAAATTGTTCTTTAACGGTTCTTTTCGAAACAGTTGTTATTTTCCAATTTTTGTTAAGAAAACAACCATACACAGTTATTCTACTAATATTTTTAACACAAAATGCACAGTTAAATAAAAGCCATACTTTTGGGTAATCAAACATGGTATAACACTCATAATCTGTAGTTTGTTACATTTCACACAATTTTAAATTTAATTACGCTAAAATTATTAATAGGTTCAATTTAAATTTTTAATGTTATATCTCTAACCATTAATTTAAAACAAAAATTTTAAATTTATTCCTGGCAAAAACCTAGTTTAAAAATAAGTGAGGAAATTTTTAAGTGAAAAAAAAAGGAAATAAATATTAATACTGATTGATTTTTCTCAAAAACTAAGGTCATTAAACCAAATGAAATTCTTAAATTGGTTGAAAATATTATAACTGACAACATAAAAAATTAAAACAAAAACAAAGAAACTCACCTAAGATTAATTTGTAGGCCTCTGTTTTTTTTAAATGGAAGTTTCTTTTGACCATCCATCCTATTGACCTTCATAAATGTAACTGAAACAGAAAAATCATTTTTGGTAAACAGAGTAATGAGATTGCTGAAAAGTGAAAAATGAGGAAATGCACGTGAAACAGAAAAATGGGAAATATTTAAAAGAACGTGTGTACAAAGCTACAAAAGATGGCTATTATGCAAGCAAATATTATCAACTAACAATCGTTAAGTTTAAATGCTGTTTTACAGGAGGAAAATATTAATTTTAAATAATGTATTTTAAACCAGCAACATTTACAGAAATAAAATAAACAAAATAATATTAAATAAAAAATCTTTAACTAGTTCATGGAAAATAAATTATAAGTGCCATATCATAAAATGTTTTTTTAAAAAAGATGCTATTTCAACATAATTTTAAAAATGTAACTTTAAAAATAAATTAAGACATCAAAAATATACTTTCCTATAAATTGACCATATTTCTTAATTAAAAGTTTACAAACAGTATAATATTAAATTATTGGGATAAAAATTATCCAGTCCACCCTCCTTTATTATTCATGTTAAGCTTTATGGTTTTTCTTGGATTTTTTTTATTTTTCGTATTGATTTTTTAATTTTTTAAAACATTTATTAAAGGTATGTTAGAAAAATATAAGGCAAAAAACTTTGTATATTTGAATATTGAATATATACTTTATATTTACTTATATACTGAATTATTTTAAATAATATTTCAATACTTGTTTAATTTATATTTGCTGTTTAGAATAATTTTATTCTTTCATTATTTTCTTAATATATAATTAGGTCAGTAAGATACTCTTAGATAGAAGAGGCTTAAACCTTAAATAATGAAAATACTAATTTTTAATGACTAATTTTAATCACCCTTGAAGAAACAAAATTAATAAGCTAATGATTCTTTATAGTGCTTTTTTAAAAATTTTAAGCTATTAAATATGTGATCGACACAATAAACTTCAACTGAAATATCAGCAAAGCTTATTTTTATCCACATTTTTTTTTAAAAAACAGTAAATATTCTGTACAACGTTATATATTATTAAGAACCGGAAAGTTCAAATTGATCTGTCGGTAATGACTTTAACACGTTTATTACTGAATATAGTATATGATTCAAGGCTGTAACCAGGATTCTTTTTCGGGGAAAGCAAAAGTAAAAAACAGCATTACCAAAATTTACTCACCAAAATATTAATTTCTTCTTATTTAACAGTTTTGAAAAATCTGTTTGATTGCTAGATAAATTACAAAATTCTTCTGGATTTCGAGTAAAAAGAGTGAGACTAACAGGTAGGTATAGGTATAGGGTACATGCTCCAGTTTTGGCCACATTGGATCTGTTTTTCCAATAATTAACCAGTAATTTCAAATTAATTAATTAGAAGCATTCCAATACTTTAAATAATCCTTATTTTACTATTTTCAATCTGACTGGTTCATTTTTCTCAAACATGCGACTTGTAAAAAAAATTAAATGCATGATCATGTATTGTATACTCACAACTGTTAAGGTTTTTGTTAAGGAACAAGTATTTGCAGTTTTTAATCATGAAGCTCTCAGAATTAAATGATTAATCTAAAACTGATTGTTTATGAGGTAAGCTTCCTTTTTATTCTGATTTCATATCAAAATTAATTATTTTTAAGATTAAACGGATGGTGGCCAAAACTGGTACTTTAAATTTACTATATGTGCCAGTTTTGGCAATGCAGGTGGCCAAAAGTGGAACACTACATGTTCCAGTTTTGGCCACATAACTTCATTATTGTGTTTTTAGCCATTACATAAATTTAAGAATATCTGGATGAAATAAAATCAACTAATTTAGTTTTGTTTCTAAAATAAAAGCAACTAACTTAATTTTATTTCTAAAATAAAAGCAACTGATTTAGTTTTGTTTCTAAAATGAAAAATAACCGATTTAGTTTTGTTTGTTTTCATTTTACATAGTAATGACTACAATTAAAAATAAGAAGGCAGGTAGCATTTCCATAAAAAAAAATTGCTACTTACGATCTAAAGTTGGTAATGCAGTTAAGGCCATTCAAAATGGAATGTCACAAACATCTCCATTTTGAATGTTTACCTCACATTTATGTTAGAAAATTTCAACTTGAGGAACCTGAATCGAGTGATGAGGAATATTCTTTTATATGCATAGATTGCTCCAATTTTAAAAATGATTCTGATGAATTTGATTAATGTTGCAATTAAAAATTATAAAAATGCATATTTGTGGATATTGTTGAGTACAATAATGCTAATTCTTGATTTGTAAGATTTTTAACAAAATCTGTGCACTTTTGCAATGTAAGTTTATTCCTCTCCCCATTTTTTTGTTTCACATTTGATCCAAAATATTATGCGATTATATATAGTTTACATTTTATCAACCAAATTAAATTATAGTTTGTATTTTATCAACCAAATTAAATTGTTTTCTGCATTCCTGTTTCTTTGTTTAAAAACTGAAATCCGCAGCTAAAATCATCCGAGGTAAATTTTATTACATATCTTTATAAATTCATCAAAAAAATCACATTTAAAATAACAGAAAATAATGTACTAAAATATATATTGCATAAAAATTATTTATTTTTACTTAAAATTTATTAAAATGTCTGTTAAAAAATATAATATTAGTGTGGCCAAAACTGGTGCATAGAGGTGGCCAAAACTGGTGCAAATGGGGTTAATTTATTTGAAAATTCATAACTCTAAATCTAAAATATTCTTCAGAAAAATTTTATAACTAGCAGAAAGCCAATTAAATTTGCTAAAGAATAGTATAAGTATGATTTAATATGCTTCAAACAGTCATCCACTGTGAAATCCTCATATGATTTTAGAAACAGTTCACTTCATACAAAAAATACAAAATAATTTTTTTAAAAAATCTTGGGATAATGCATAACATGTATCGAACTAAAACCATTAGGAACGATATGGCAGTATATCATCTCTATGGAGCCATTTCGAAATAACATAATCGCAAACATAAAACGAATTATCAACTTGTTGCGTCTAAAGTATAAAAGAAAAACGTAAATTTAAAGAGTAATTACTTTCGTAAATATTGTATATTATTATAGGGATAACAATCATATTACGGTAATATTACTTAAACAAAATAAAGTGGAAATTGAAAATAAATATCTACTGATTTTTTTGTTTAAGTTTTATAAAATTCACTTACCTACCAAACTTTAGCACGTGTAAACAAATCGCGAGTCATTGAAGGCGAGTCGCAATCTGGAGTCACAGAGGGCGCATGCGTGCAGTCTACGTCATCAAGCGTCTTGTCTTTCAAACCTTATATAATATTAGTGTGGGCAGGTGGTTTATACTTACTTGAATTGTATGGCTATGAGTTTTAGTGCCTAAGACACTTTTACTCAGAATGAGTGCTAAGAGAATTAGAGGAACATAGTCTTCACCAGTGGTAAATCAGATGGGAAACGTGTTAAAACCTGTCAGGCAAATGAGGGGGATGGGCTGGAAAATGGAATGCAAAAGCAACGATGGGAGAATAAAAGTATAATGCAGCGGGGCAAAGTAGCATGAGCGAACTATGGAGGCTTAAGAGGGGTGGACCATTTTGTAGTGGCATAAGGAAAGGCATATTTTCCATTATTATGGAGTTGGTCCAGGACAGTAGGGTTGGTGTGGTTTACAAGTTTGTGGAAGAAGTTCCTGGAGAGTTCTTTAATAAATTCATCTATAGTTTGAATATTCAGATCGTTGTGGATGACACTGTTTCTAACGTACCAGGGAGCATTGACTATGATTCTAAGGATTTTCTTTTGGAGGATTTGTGCTTTTTTACGGTTGGAAAATGCTGCGAGGCCCCAAATTTGCGCTGCATACGTGAGGATAGGTCTCAGAACTTGTTTGAAAAGTAGCAACTTGTTTTCTAGTGTAAGAGGAGATCTTCTTCCAATAAGTGGGATGAGCAGGTGAACTTTGGCCCAGAACTTCTCTGTGTTGTATTTAAGATGGCTTCTGAAGGTAGGTAGGTAGGAAGGAAGGTAGGTAGGCTTGTCGTCTAGGATTAGCCCAACGTACTTGACCTCTTTGTCTCAAGTGAGATCTTCATCAAAGAACGAGAAAGTTTTTAGTTCTTTCCTGGATGTACCTTTACGGAACATGACTGCATGGGTTTTGTCTGTGTTGATGGCAACACGCCAAAGCGTGCACCATTTCTCAATGTTATTTAGGCCTTTCTGTAGTGTGTGGATGACATAATTTATGGTGCTACCTTGGGCTAAGATGGCAGTATCATCTGAAAAGAAGCAATTCATGATTTGATTGGTCTTGGGGAAATCAGAGGTGTATATTGTATAGAGTATTGGACTAAGGATGCTTCCCTGTGGAGTTCCGGCTTTTATACTTCCAATATCGGAGAGCGTGTGATTGAGCTTTACCCGGCAGGTGGTTTATAAAAAGCTTCCTACGTTAATCTTGCGGGATGTTTTTCTGAAACGGTTTCCTCGGAAATGCTTTCGCGGACTTGTCATTCAAACCTTATCGGTGAAAATATTATCGGAGCCTTATCATAAAAAGCTTTCCCTACATAAACCTTGCGGCAATGGTTTCCGAAACGGTTTGCGCGGAAATGCTTCCGCGGAAAGCCTGTGGAAAGTGAAATGGCAACCTTTCCTCAACCTTCCTTGCTATCTGGGTTAGATATATATATACCATATATTATACCATATTATTTAATATGGTACTGTATAGAGGAAGCAGTTTTAGCTTTATATAAATAATATAGTACAATATTATTTATATATTATACAGTATTATATGACATTATCCAATATTTTGAAAAAAACATTGCACAGTATTGAAAAAGTCTTACGTTTTACACTGTTTCAATATTGGGAAAAATAGTATACAATATTACTTTTTTTAATTTTATGATATAAGACAATATCTTGTGCTACTTGGGGTGGTCGCATATGAACCCATAGATTGATCGATTCCTGTGTAATGAGCAAAGAACAACAGTATTTGTTGGACATTTCAAATGCAATCACCTTAGGACATTGTCCAGAAGACTCGGCAAATCGGGACACTGGTCCCTTGTTCCATTCCAGATGGCTAACTGCGGCCAACCGAGTCCTTAGGTTGTATATTAGTTCATGAGATCCATTCGGAAACTTAAAAGAAATAGTTGGCTTCATCTTAAAATCATACATGCCTGTCCCACGTAGCACATGATATTGTCTTATATCATAAAATTCGTAAAAGTAATATTGTACAATATTTTTCCCAATATTGAAACAGTGTAAAACGTAAGACTTTTTCAATACTGTACAATATTTTTTTCATAATATTGTATAATGTCATATAATACTGTATAATATTATACCATATTAAATAATATTGTACTATACTGAATAATATTATATAATATAATAATATAGTGAATATTTTAAAAATACATGTTTGAAGCATGGGAAAATATTATTCACTTAATTGAACTTATGGGTAACACTTCGCGATTTTTTGAACACCTCCACTTACAGCGAGTTTTGAACCCGGGGCCTTCTACATATCAACCAAGCACCTTACCACTGAGCCAGAGACACTTGCAGTAGAGGGCGTAAATGATGAAAATAAAATGAAGTTACTGAGTTTGGATCTCTACGAAATTTTATGCACACTCACAATAAATTCTGAATAGTCTTTTTAATTAAAAATTATCTTTTATCGTTACAATTTCGAGTTCAAAATGAAGTCAGAAGTCAAAGAGGAAGCAATTTTAGCTCTTTTATATCCAAGTTTGCTAATTAAATCACATTAAGGCAATAAAGGTTTAAAAGTAATTATAATAATATGTTTGAAAGGTTTTGAAATAATTTTGAAATTTATTTATTCCTATTTCAGTGTATTAAGAGAAGCCATTTATAATTAGAGTATTGATTGAAAATCAAATATAAGAATCGCAACAAAAAATCACGTGCATATTTTTACGATGAGAATAACACTCAAATTTTTAATCCATATGTGAGAGCTGTTTTACGGTTAGCTTCATTAGTTGAATCCGGCCCGCTTTTTATATACAGTAAAACAAAATGACTATGTAAACATTATTATTCAAATGAACATTTTTTTAATATTTTTTCACAAATATCATTCAATACTGTTTAATAAAGTGTTATTGTATTACCATGCTGCCATCTGGCGACGTAAGAATAAATTTACCTCAAAATAAGATTCAATGTTGATTAATAATGTTTTACGGTATTTTCATGCTGCCATCTATCGAGCATAAGAATAACTTCACCTTAAAATATTGATCAATGCTGATTAATGTAAAAATCAAAATATGTGCATTGTATTGTGTAGTATGATATAATATTCAGCATCTTAAAGAATAATTGTTCCAGTTGTGTTTTTGTAATAAAACTGCCAATCGAGTGATATCCTGAGTTAAAATGAAGATTTTCATACATAAACATTGTTTTCATATTATTTGTGAAAATTTAGTATCTCGGAAATACTGATATATACAATACAATACTTTATTACAGTATTCGGTGTTCATAATATTGTATAACATCGTGCAAATATTATATAATATTTCTGTGCTCCCCGGGGTGTGGTTTGCCATAAAAAAAGAGCAAATATTTTACTGACGGACCAAAACATGTCTTTCAAGTAATCCAAACATCACAGTATTTATTCGACGAATTACTTCAAGTTGTCGATCCAGTAATACAACCAAATGCGTTCTTGCGCAGAGAGTGTTCTGTTGGCAATGCTTGTCGATGAAAGAGAACATATTCTGGAGCTCGGTTACAGAAGGATCTTAAAAGCAAGACAAATCGTCCCAAAGAAGAGGACTGTTAGAAATTTCGTACCACCGAAGATAAACTTTCAAGCTTCCGATTAAATTGAAATTCTTGTGTGGTGTATCCTCCGCCAATGCTGCGGGACCTAAATGAAGATGATATTAAATCACTCATCAATTCCGACGCTACGCCCATCAGAGAAATACAAAAGTTTCCCTGTCACACCCAGTCTGTGGATGGGTGCATCAAACTTGTGACAGAGGCCTCGAATAAAGTATGTGGACAAGAAGCTAGAGATGGCTATATCCGAGCTACACTAAAGTCTAGATCGGTTATGCCTAATTTCTCCAAAAAATTAGACTTTAAATGTGTAGTAGATATAAAAAAGAAAAAGTAAAAAACACAGTAAGCCAAAGAATCCGACTCTATGGAAAATCTTTGTAAATAAAATATAATGTAAATACCACACCCAACAATTGTGGATGGTTGATTGGGTAGGGTGTGGGTGGAACTCCACGTGGGGAGTTCTGGGTCGTTTTGTTCTAGCAAAACGAGCGAAGAGTTGCACAGTGAAAATTGCGAAAAATTGGTATATTTCTGTTTTTTCTGAGACGTTGCGCGAACGGAAAAAATTCAATTATTGACCAGATTTTAATTTATTTAGGTTATTTAAACAATAAAACAAGCATAAAAAAATAAAGCGCGTTTATTTTAAAAGATTTTTAACTTAAAAAAGTTACAAAAAAAGGCGCGATTTTGCAATTTTTCATTAACTTTAAGTACGATGCGCGAACGGAAGATATTAACAGATTTTAATTCTTTTATGCCGTTTTCCTTTTTATTACAATAGGCAACTTTTCCGCACTAAAGCGTTCCGAAAAAAAATATTTATTTGTTTCAACCCACCCTAATCTACAGGCCACGCCATCTGTGGAATGGTTTCACTCTCCAGATAACTCCGCACCGATCGTGCTCTATGCGGGCGGGCTCTATCGTCCATAAATATCGCATCGGTACCTATTGCAGCGATAAAAGGCCGCACAAGAGGGTGTAGGATTTCGTCGCGATATCGGACAGCTGTAACGGAACACCCAGCGAACACGTAGAGGTCGCTTCGGCCGTTCGTTGCCATCCCTCCCCAGACAAGTAACCCGCCACCTCTATAATGGTCTCTTTCGATGATGTTTGGCGCCCGATAGCGTGTCCCTGGCTCTCGACATATCATTGTTCTTAGGGAATCGTTCTGGATGTTAAATCGGGACTCATCCGTAAAGAGTACGTGGCCCCACTGCTCTGGTGTCCAACTGCGATGTTCACGGGCCCAATGCAACGGCGCTCTGAAGTGCGCTGGGAACAGAGGCACACAAACAACAGGTCGCCGTGAGAACAGTCCTCCTTCATGCAGTCTGCGCTACACAGTTTGGCGGGATATGGGCCTTTCTGCAGCAGCAGAGAGCTACGCGCTGTCAGTGTCCTCCGGCGTCTGCACATTGCAACAAGTAGCGATCGTCTGCCGTTGTGGTGATTCTCCGGCGTCCAGATCCACGTCTTCTACTGGCGTTTTGATCCCTTTCCACAGCCTACGGATGACACTATGATGCTCATTCAGCTGTCTGGCAACAGCAGATTGTCTTGCACCAGCTTCAGTGGCGTACCTACATAAAATGGAGCCCAGGGCAAATACCGAAACTGCGCCCCGCCCCCTTTTTTTCTTATGAAATGTTATCCTTATTTTCTTTTCGGAAACATTATGCCGGGGAGTGCAAAGATTAAAAGTGGAAATAAACTTAAAAAATAAAATATAGAACATTTTTGAGTTGATAGGATTTACACATTACAGCTTTTTTAAACAAAATTTCGTAGAATTTTCACATTAAATTTGGCGTATTTTAACCTTAATCCCTTAAATATAGCTTAAATAAGAAATTCAAAGTTTGTAAGAAACTTTAGATATATTAGAAATTTATAAATAAAAGGTGCATTCCATTTACTGAAAAGTAATATAAAATGTTCACAAATCTTATAATCCATTGAAAAAAAACCCACACACATATGAATTATAATGGAAAAAATATGTACATTACTTTTTTCCCATAGTCAGTATATAAAAACTCATTGAAGCAAATGTTTTGCTAATACTTCAAAAATCATACAAAAAGCCTTAGTAACTAAAATATTTAATAATATTCACAATATAATTCATTATGTAATTTCATATTTATATATTTAAATTTATTAATCAAAATTTACACCTTATAAATTTAATTTTTTATATAGCATCTTATGACAAAGTTAAAATTCATTACATGTAATTAGAGGATACGCTATTGCAGGGAAAAAATTCAAACATGAATTAAAATTACTACGTTATTAATTTATTTATGACGTGAAAAATTGTACTTCCTTATCATTTTATTAGTCAAGAAATCTTAATGTAAATAAAAGTCATTGTGGCTATGTTCCACTTCTCCTCCTAAACTACTGCACTGATTTTGACCAAACTTTGTACACTTATTATCAGTGGGTGGGGCTAGTGCCCTGGGTGCAATTGCAAGGAGGCTCAAAATTAAGAAATCAACTGGTTGTATTTAATATAAAAGTAGGTTTTTTTTTAAGCTCTTATTCTTAAGATTCATAAAAATTGAAATGGTTCAACAAAGTGTGGGAAAATCTTAAGGATACAGTCATTTTTACAACCCGTAAACCTCAAGCTGCAACAGAATAACAAGTAATATTATATTTCATAGATTTGCTGACCCAAACCCTCATCGCGAAATTAAAAGCTCGTTTAGAGCTCCCACATGATAACGGAGGATGGTTAGGTATGATTAATTCCGCAGGGTTCCCGATGCTTTCTTCTGGCCTGAAGGTTCTTATGGTTTCTCATCAGTTTCTTCGGAAATTGGTGATGAATGGTTAGCAAGTGTCATTCCTATTTTCAATCAGCAAAGAGTGAAGAACGGGAAATATACGTCCGTTTTTTTGCGCAGAGTAAGAGAACTCCAGCAACTTTAAAAGACGTATGCTCGATATCTTTACATTGTTTTACCACTGAATATTTGCATAATTTGTATGATGAAAATGCGATAGTGTTTACAGAACGTAGATGCAGTTGTTCTGCCAAACGCAAAAGAAAAAAAAAAAAGAGAGAGAGAGAGAGAGAGAAAAGACCGCATATATAAAGTTTTGCAATTGCTGGTAAAAATTAACAGATCTTAAATTGACATTGAAAATTTTTTCAATCAATTTTCTTTAAAATAGCAAGGATTTCCTAAAAGAATTTACATTTAAAATGCCAAAGAATTAAATAAGCATTTAAGAAGATTTAAAATTAAATTATGAAGTACATTTCAAATGTTCTGCTAGGTTTATAGCAGATTTTTTCCCAACAAAATGATTTTTAAATAAAGTATTAATGCATTTTGCATTAATACTTTTCTTTTGCGAAAAGGTAATTTTGAAGATTATTATCCTGTTCATGATAATAATTCTAAGAAATGATATTGTCATACTATACGTCATTGATACGTCAAAAGACTTCAGGCATGTGCCTGAAGTTCTTTTGGATATGATGTCGATAATGTATATATTTTTATTTATTTCAGTGAAAATGATTCTAAATTTAAATTTTAAACAGATTACTTCAATTTAGTGATTTAGTTTTAATTAAGATGTCTAGTTCAAGCTTTTGTCTAGATAAAATCTGGAATATGTCTTTGCCTATGAAACCTTCGGCATTTAGAAGCTTAATCTCACCAGCAAGCAGACATAATTTTTCTGTAAGATTCCCCCTCTCCTCCGTTTGTTTTGCAAAGTACAATAAATCTGAAAAATTGAAATTATTATACTATTATCAAGTTAAACATCTTTAATTTTTTATATGATTTAATTATAAAACACGAAATTCTTGTTGGCAGTTTTTGTTAATTTGCAGTTTTACACAGCATAAAATATAATTTATAAAATTGCACTTTTATAATTCTATTAGAAAATTTGCTGCAGGCATCTTTGTATGTTTATTTCACACTTTCACCTGATTTTTGAACTGAACTATTTAGCTACTTTTAAATATATTCCAACGTGAATTGAATTATTTGTTATTCATTATGTCACAAAAATATGCCTCAGTGGTAAAAAAAAAATTAATATGGTCCAAAATAAAAATGGGAATTCTTTCGATTACTTTTATAAGTCAGAGAAATAGTTAAGAATCTATAATTTATTTATGAAATTTTTTAAATCTTCTAGTTAAAAGCGCTATTTTTTTTTTTTTTAGCTTCGTTTGTTTTCATAAAATATGCAGCAATGAAAAAGAAAGAATCTGGGGCTGAAGGCCCCTCAAAAGTGTTTTATATGCTATTTTCAACTCAAGAATGTTTTATGTTATTTTTTAAGTTTATTTGCACTTTTAATCTTTGCACTCCCCTGCATAAAGTTTCCAAAAAGAAAATGGGGATCACATTTCAAAAGAAAGAAGAGGGGGGGGGTAGTTTTGGTATTTGCCCTGGGTGCCATTTTATGTAGGTACGCCATTGCATCTGAAGAATGGAAACAAAATTCAAGTTATTTACAAGGAAGGGAACATGTAAAAAAATTGCAGGTTGTAAATGATACTGCAAAGAGGAGTTAAACTATTCCCAGGAATTCAATACATTAATAACTAAAGATGAGGAAGAAAAACAATTTCTGCTGCAAGTTGTTGAGGCAAATAGGAAAGCAGTTCCTTCAAAATCGACGAAAAAACATGTCTTTAACGCAGCTTTAAAATATTTTTTTTTGGTATAATAACAAACCATAAACGGTTATAACGTAATATTGCTATATTTCAATTAAAATATTGTATTGTATATATATATAAAAAATAAATATACTATCTGAAATTAAACATTTAATTTTTTACATTGTATGTCAAAATCTTGGAGTTTAGGACAATTTAAGTCTCACTGAGCACCACTTTCTAAATGGAGTAGAGAGCTTAAACTTCACAAGTATTTTGTTAATAGGTCTAACATTTAGAAAGGGTACCTTGGTTTCTCCATAAAACTTTTTTTTTACCATTGTATTATGGACCAGCCTAGTATGCATGTATAACACATTTTTGAAATTATTAAAGCATTGAGAAGAGTAATTTGTTAATTATTTGCAGATTGTGTAGATTTTTCTGTTGAGTCAAAGTTTTAGCCGCAAAAAGTTGTTTGTGGGATTTTTTATATATATAAAGTCTAAACCTTGATAACTCGAAAACTCTTTGTCTCCAATTTTTTTCCTCTTCCCCAGAGATTTGAAATATCGAGGTTGTATTGTATAATCACAAAAGATAGCATACAACTGCATCTCGTGTTTATAGGCTTACATGATCTAGTATTAATCTTAATCATTAATTAATTGAAGCACCTTTTTTTTCATTTTAGCTGGCCGAGTTTTGAAATTCAATATAATATGATTAAGTTGTATTTGTTATAAGTTAAATAGGTTTTTTTTTTTATTTAATGTCAAAGCAATATTATTCTCCATAATTACTTCTAAATTTTGAAGTTTATAATGATGACCTTAATCATTCAAGTTCGATTTCAACTTGAGCAAAATAAAAATCTGCAATGAAGAAAAGGTTTGATCTTTAGCCATATTAGTTCAAATGGTAAAAAATTGACTTGTGTTAAAGGTAACAAAATGAAAAGCAGTTTAATCTTACTGGGCAATGTTAGTAATCCTATCAAGTAACTTTAAGATCATGTAGATGTTTCAAAAATCATAACTCAAAAATTCTTTGATAGACAATCACTTTATTTTCAGATTAATGAAATACTTGCATTTTTGAAAGCAATAAAGTACTTATCTCAATTTACAGTTTTTAGGTAGATATAAAAATAACTTCTCAGAAGTTCAAAAGCTTTTATCTCTATAATTATCAACTAATTACAATAATAAAATATAGTACATCAGCACAGAATTTTAGTTGTGCTTATAATGTGAAGATTTGAAAACTGTATCATTTTTAAAACTTGCATTATCAGGTGGTGTTGGTGGTACAGACTGTGAAAAAATATCTGTACTATCTTCACTGTCATCTGACATATGCTGATCTTTATCACTTTGGGCTGATACAGGCGATTCTTTCTCGCATTCTGTATGAAGCTTATTTAGCACACGTTTCAACACATCTTCACGACCTAAAAATACAGAAATCTTTTTCGTACAGAAAACAAGCTAGCTTAAAATTACAAGAAATTTCTAAATAGAAAAGGCTTAAAAAGTTGTCAAGTTCTTAGTCTCATACAATAATCAAGAGAAATAAAATTACCAGAATCTAAATTTATAAATCATTTTACCTAGAACAGAACTAATTGTAATTTCTCTCTCAAAAGTTAAAGGTTGAAAATTGCTGAATGTGCTAGCAGTGAAAAACAGAAAATAAAGTTACCCCATTTCTAAAATCCAGAAAACTATTCTGCAGTAAAGAGACATATTTTCAAATAATTCAGAGCATTAATATGATGCATACCTATGCATGCATGAAAACATATTTTTCAAACAATTTTATTGGTAAAGTTAAACAAAAAAAAATAATTTAAGTTTCACTACAACATTTCACAAAGTTACTTATCTCTTTGGCTTTTCAGTAATGAAAAAATAATTATTTCTAAATTGATTAGCTTTTTTAAGAAAGGCAAGAGAAGGTAAGGAAAGTTCAGCAAGATCAACATTACATTTTGATGTGAACAGTGGATATTCACTTAAACCTTTAATTTAGATTAGAATCATATTAACCCGTTAAAGCCTAGAATCTATTTAGAGAACAAACATTTCATTTCCATGACTGAACCGAATGCATTCCATTGTTTGTTTGTGTTTTTGCCTATAAAGGCAATAAGTATTACCAAATTCCAAAACAGTTTTCAAAAGGCATATACCACCAGTATATAAAATCAAAATGTCATCATTTTGAAATTTTTTAATTTTCCTTTTGATTTATTTTTGAGGAAATGCAAGGAATTAGAAAGTGCTTTTTATTTTTTGATATTTAAAAATATTTTTAAAAACTTTAATATTTATGTAAAAAAAAGCAAATTTTTAAAATGTTTCTTCTAAAAAAATAAAAACCAAAAAGAATATTTTTTGTCTCCGAATTTAATTTTACTTCACATTTAATTTAATCATGGTCTTTTAAATATAATTTAATAGAAATTTATTGAAATCTATGCTTTTAATTACTTTGGGTGCTAATGTGTTTAATAGATGTTGAAGTTGACCAACTACTAATAGAAAGAGAATAGTTCTTGGAATGCAAAGAATTTCGGTGAATTTCTGACTATTTAATAAACTATCCCAAAAGTTTTACTGATAGGGTCTTAACAGGGATTTTCTGACAGAACTTATGATTTTTTTTTTTTTTTTTTTGGTGCAAATAAATATTTTTTAGCCTGCAAAACATTTAAGATATCAATGTTCTAAGAAGTTCTACATTTTGTCATAATATCAACCATTTAATTAATCCTCCATTGCTCTAAAATAAAAAATTGTCTCAAAATAAAATTTGAGGAAAACATAAAGTCTGAATTTTACAAATTGGAAAATTCCAGATATGAGAAAATACAAAATTTGAAATTTTGGCTCCATCTCGACGATAATCACTAGTGAAAAAGGAATCTTCTTTTAAAAATCTTAACTATAAGTTTTTAAAAAATTTTGACATCTTTATTTATAAAATATTACACGGTAAAGCCTCAGTTAACCGAAACCTGGGTTATCCAAAATGACTCTGAAATCGCAAATCCAGAAAACACATACTGTACTGCAGGGAATAATCACAAACCCGAACTGGGTTATAGCTAGCAGAGAGGTGAATGCTAGAACTAAAAATGTAATTTTAACTTTAATAAAGAACATAAGTGTAGCCAACAAAGTTAATTTTGAATTTGTTTTACACTCAAAAACATTTCAGAATTACATACTGTTATTAGATACAAAATAGTAACAGGTGATCGAAAAATCTATGATCTTAACCGAAAAAATCTTTATCAAAAACGGCTTCCCTCCCTTTAGTTCAATTAACCAGAGTTGTGCTGTAATTGTCATTCAAGCATAATTAGTAGCATATGCATTTACAACTAATGCTAGTTTGCATTACTTAAAAATGATAATAAAACATTCAGTTTGTGCCTTTTAAGTAAATTTTAAAATTATTCAAGCACGAACACTTTTATAGATTTAACCAAAATTAAATCAATTTTATGACTACTAAATGAATTTAATTAAAACTAAAGTCACAGAACATTATGCACATACTTGACATGGCATGTTTTATCTGTTTGAATTGATTTAATTTGAGCAAGAATTAGGCTGACATTATAAACTCCAAATTTTTTTTAATATAAAATTAATGACCAATATTTCAAACAACCAAAAGTATAGAGTAGAGTTCCCACTCTTAATGAAGGAAAAAATTCTAGGGCTTCTCAAGGACTTTCAATGACCATTTTAAGAAAATTAATTGACCATAAAATTATTTATTTTAGACATAAAAATGCAAATGATAAATTTAAATCAAATTAATCATTTGCACTATTATTTTTGAAATAAAAAATTTGATATGAATCTACAATTCTAATGATAAAACTCTGTACCAAATTTTATCCATTTAACTATTTAAGTTTTTGAGTTATTGTGTTCACATGAACACAGATTTCCCTGGTTCTATGAAATTAAATAACATATATTTTGGAAACAGATTTCATTGCAGAGAAAATCGGTTATTGGTATTTAAAACAAAATTCTGTTAAATTATATCAGTTACTTTCAAAATACATTAGGATAATTGCGGGACTGTTTTACTCAATGGAGAAATACTGTAACAAAACCGCCAATTAAAAAAGTAATCAAAAAAGAAAAGATCGGAAATAAGACAGCAGACAGAAAAGCACAGGCCGCCAGCACGTCAGCGAAGTTTCGAAGGCGGTGAAGAAAAAAAAATTTCCAGATTATGATTGGTGAGATCCTAATTGAAAAAGAACAGAGATTTTGTGTTTGAGGGCAGTTAGACTTGGGCTGCACTGAAGAGAATGTCAGATTTGATTTTGAGATCGAGTATCGCAGTGCTTCAGTGAGGTACGATTTTATTGTGTTTGCGGACAGTCCGGACCTCGGGCTGAAATAGCGGGAGATTCGAAGAACTCCAGAAAACTGTTTAATTATCTCAGCAGAGTACAGGTTTGGTAAAGAGAAGGTTAATTAATAACTTCTGTTTTCTCAACCTGAGTTACAGTTCCACCCTTCAAGATTATTTTGACTTGATTATTGGAATATAGGAGGCTTCTAACCAAAAAAAATTATATATTGAAATGTTGTGCAAATAAGTATGCTGTAAATAAATATTCTGAAAGGCCAATAATGGACTGCATTTGCTTCTAACTGATCAGCCTAAAACTACGGCCATCAACTGCGACGTCACAATAGCCTCTGTAGTTTTTACACTATTGTCAAATTAAGAAATCTTTGAATATACAACGAGAGAAAAGATTGATGATTGACAACATTCCCATATAAACACTCTTTTTCTGGTGGTGGAATTCTCAAAGTAAATCCAAGTAATAAACTAGTTTTCTCTTCTGTCCCAAAAAATATTGGATGGTCAATTTGCTTTTTTTCAAGGACCCAACGAAAAATCAAATATTTTTCCAAGGCCCCAAGTAAGGCAAATAAAATTCAAGGAGTTTTCAAGGACCATGGGAAACCTGTAGAAAAAGACTGATGCTACTTTCAAAATAGTGAAATTATAAAAAACGAATTATTTCGTTCAGTTACAAATCATTCATTTTATAAAAATATACATATGGAAACTCTTAATTAAAAATTTTATGATGTAACGAATTGGTTTTAGGTTTCAGTCTTATATTTCAAATATTGAGTTAAGACGTCTTTACCAGTGTTTTGATGTATTTTCTCGAGGTACAGACTGCACGTAATGTAAACATTTGCCATTGTTTATTTTAAAAAAGCTTGAAAGTTAGTTCTTCAAATTGCTTGTACGATAAAACAACTTCCTTTTGTTAATAACTAATAAATTTATTTTTGATATAAAAATGGGCTATTTCTGAGTCTGACGTTACAAAACTGGATTTAATGTCTCAATACCTCCCTGCTGGGAAAACTTTTGGGAGGCTTTAACGATGAAAAGTTCATATGGTCTTTGGAATAAGCATGACGGAATCTTACCATCATGGGTCAGTGCACTCCCAAAAAAAAATGCTTGAATGTATTTAAATAACATTAAAAAAGTACTATTTCAGATTAAAGACATAGAGCGCAATAAATTTTTAAACAGATGAAAAGATGACCATACATTTCCAGATCTCTTGCACATGAAACTTATTTGTTATCTACTAAATCAAACATTAAAATCTAAAATATTTCTCGTTCTTTACAACTGAATTAAGTACATGAGTGCAAATTGAATAAATTCGAAATTATAACATAATATGAATTTAAAAGTTTTAGTTTCTTCGTATACGTAAACACATGTCTTAAATTTAATAAAACATTTTATTTTTTTTTTTAAAGAATTATGGAAGGATCTTTAAGCTTAGGAACCCTGCTTAATCTTAACAGTATTTCATTTCCTTCTAGTATTTATGGTTTTTATGCTGGCATATCACTACATATTTAGCTTTTTTCTTTGATTCACACTTTTTGTTGGAGTTGAATGTGTTGATTCACCGTAATTAGGGAGTGACTCAGGCCCATGTAATTCATCTGATAAGCTGAAATTGTCAACAGCAATATTGGGTTCATCATTAGTTGCTCCATTTTCATTTATAAGAATTTCTGAGGTGTCCACATTACTTTCAGCATTTTTATCAAAAGTGTCCATCTTTGCACGCATCTCCGCACTGGATGTATAATTTTCCAGAGTATTCCAATCACAACTTTTATATTCACCACTCTCTTCTACATCAACCCTTTCAAAGGCAGTGGGAAGTATACTCACCACCTAATTCATCAATTTTTAAACATACAAGGTAGGCTATTTTAAAGTTCTCAACGAATTTTTCGATGAAAGGAAATCCTAGATGTTCCAATTTCTTTTCTCAAACCGTAACAAAGTTCCTTGGCTTCTTTAATTAATTATTAATTTAATTAATTAACAAAAAATAATGTCATCCAATAAGCTAAATGAATTTCTTTTCTTCAATTAACATCAACCTCAAAGTTATTTTATTACACCATTACTAGAAAAAAATGGCCCTTGAAAGGGTTAAGTGGATCAATTTGATGATGAGTTTTAACTTGTTTGAAATCATTTTCATCAATATTTCTCACGATATTTTCGGTAGCTAAACTCTCGGCCGTTTGGGAATTTAAACTTTTTCTCCTAGTATCTTCTACATCATTGACCAAAGAATGTGGCACAGTTTTAACTTCGAAGAGAAGATCTTCCTTTTGTGGCTACATTAATTCAGCCATATTTTTTAGTTGAAATCTCTCTTCTATCCGAGAGTCATCATTCTCTCTATTTACTGAAGACTGGCTTTCGTATGATTTTTCCGTTTCGGAAGAATCTGTATTGGACTTTTTCTTTGCACGGTCTTTTAATTTGTTTGCACTTACAGGAATCTCATAATCAGGAATTAATTCTTCCTCCACAGTTAGTGCATCTCCTCTAAAACTTGCTTGGTTTCCTTTTTCATGTTTAGAACCAAATTTAGCATCTTCGAGGAATTCTTGATTGATATCAGATTCCAACCTCATACTGAAGACTTTACTTCCAGATTCCTGACATTTTACTTGTGAGTTGGTATCCAAATCTTCATTAGCCTTTTCTTCTGAAATGACTCCCGAGTGCCAGAAATGAGACTTTTCAATAGCATTTACAGAAAAATTATATTTGTTTGGTCTTACCAAGCTTTTGGTTTTATAGATTTTCATCTTGCTTTCAACAAATGTCTTGTCACTATATCATCAAGTATTTGATTTTACCAACTCATTTGAATGCAACAATAACTTTCCAACAGATATTTCGCCAATGTTTATGTTATTGTTTGGTCTTTTTGAAATTTTCGTCACAGATTTTATCTTGGTATCATTTATAGACGTACAAGTGCTAGTTCCAGGTAACCGTACTTCAGAAAATTTGCTACGTTGAATACTCTTCTTCTCGTTTATTGTTTTTAACTGATTGATTGTTTTGTTTGTCTTTGTGCAGTCATGTCAGAACTTCTTGTTGTCAATGGATAACTGGCCAATACTTTGGAAATTCTGAGTTTTCCTGCTTCTTTAGTTTTGATTCCTTTGGAAAAGGTATTTCGCAACTGGCCTATTTCCTTTTTCTGCTCAGCCCCTCGCTTCTGGGCTCTAGTCTGAACGGCATAAAGTTTGGGAAGTAAGAGATGTTCTCTATCTTTTCCTAGCAAGGCTGCTGTGTGGTTTCCCAGTAAATACTTTCCTTTATCTGCTTCGCTACAGACAACTGCCACTTTAGTTTTAAGTTGACCAAATCTTCCTTTTAATTCTACTTCTGCCAAACGCAAGTAGATAGGTTTCTCATCAAAAGTTTGTTGAACACATATGTGTTCACCTGTGAGCATTTCTGGCCTTATTCTGTTCCTTGACACAATATCTACTGTAGTTCTGGTGTCACGAAGAATCGGCATTTTGAATCCATTTACTTCTCCGATAACTGTGTAAGGCAGGGATGGGCAAACTTTTTCGGTCGCGGGCAAAAAATCGAAAAAAAAAAAGTTTTGCGGGCCACGATAAATTTTTCTAAAATTTTAAAAACAATATACAAGTATTACAATTTAAATATGTTAATGAGATGAATGAAATTGCGATTTCATTTTTAAAAGTTCCTTATATTGAGGTTCGAAGTGAGTCTACAGCTATAACTAACAAAGAACTTCCGCTTTTAACACTTTACCGATTGAAAGCTGTCTGTTTATTGATAGCTTCTATAGAATATGCACTGCGAGTAATGTACAGAAACACATCGTTGCGATGTGGTTGAATGCGACGAACAGAATGATTTTCAACAGAAATGAAACCGGAAATACCATCAATAAATCAAATAAAAAAGAATATTACAACCAGAGGGCGCGAGCGAAAGGCAGACGCACTGGCGCCAACACTGTCTGTGCTTGCTATTTCTGTCGATTTATGTTTTGTAGAACAAAAATAGAGAAAGTAAAAAGATCATCAGTCCCTTGAAAAAAAGGAAGAAAAAAATAATATTTAAACAAAGTAGAAAAGGAGATGGATATATAATATATAAATCATATTTTCTTTTAATTTCCGTCGGACCGGCAAATTAAAATTCTATCCATGGGCCGTAGTTTGCCCATGTCTGGTGTAAGGTGACATCGGATCATTATCTGGCATACTGATTACCCAATTTACTGAAGCAGTTCCTACTGGTTGCTTCAATTGTGGACAGTTTGAACAAAAATTTCCCATGGAATAGCAATGATAACACCTGTACTCATTTTTCCGCTCAAAATCTTCATCAAATTTCGAGTTTTAAAAATGTTCCAAATTTCCTTGATTTGGTTCTTTTGTCACACCTCTAACGTGTGCCGAATTTTTCTCTTTCAAACTGGAATACTTCTCTTTATGGTCATAAAAGTTGTCTTCTTTTTCATTCATATTGATCTAATTTTTCCGAAAGCAAAAAAACCATTCGTCCATAAAATGTTCCTTAATTTCTGTGGGAACTCAACGTTTCATTTGATCGGTGATAATTAAATCACAGAGTTGCTCAAAATTTTCCACTTCTAATCCTTTAATCCATTCTTGGAAATATATTCTTAGTTCTTTCCACGAAATCTTTCCATGTTCCGTGAGCATTCTTCGAGTGTTTAGTGAACATTTGTCTAAACATTTCGGCTGAAAATTTATATTGTTTCAGCAAAATCTGTTTTACCTGTTCATAATCTTCAATCACTTCTTCAAGCTCTCTAGCAATTAGCTGAGCCATGTTGCTGGGAAGCAAACCTATGAGATGTGAAACCCACAACTCCTCGGGTACCTTTGCTCTCTTCACCTGCCGTTCAATTAGAGTCAGGTATAAGCTAATGTCCCCTACTTCTGGATTAAATTTTTGTATCGGATGATGCACATCTAATGAAGACTTCACTCTTTCGCCTGTCGTTGACTCGATTTTCTTCACTTCCATCTCTAGCTCCATCTTCTTTAAGAGAAACTCATTTTCTTCTCTCTCTTTCCCCTCTTTTTGGATCCTGGCTGAAGTCACAGCCTTTAAAATATCTTTAAAGGTCTCTTGTTCGTAGTCAGCTGATGACTGAATCAACTTTATCAATTCAAAACTGCCTAAATTTGGGCTTGCATCTAGACCAACCTCTGCGGCTAGACTCAAAAGATCAACTTTCTGTGCTTTAGCTAGAAAAGCCATTTTTCAACAATATTTTTAGACAAAACAAGATATGAAAGTAAAATAAGCCTGTTTTCTTAATGATCCTTTTACAAAATTGTCAAAAGAAACACTATATAAATAACACTTCAAAATGATACACTGCACTATTGCTTGAGTATATTACAGAATACCAACTTTAATCCCAGGTCATTTCAAATTTCACCTAGTGGATTATTCAAACTTTATGTTTTGTAACAACAATTCAAAATAATTTCAGAGGCTAGACAATTCTAAGTTTCAGTCTACCAGAGATACTGAAATATAAATCTTTAATCTCCTAGATAATCTGATCTACTGGAAATTAACAAACACAAGATATTTATTCAGCTTCTCCTAGACAATTACTTAAAATAAACAAAGATTATTTGAATTCAAACTTTCAACTGTTAAAAATATCCGAGGCATTTTTTTTTTAAATTTATTCAGTCTACTGGAAATATGTCAGACAAAATTCTGATTTCCTAGATATGGACATCTACCGGAAATATACTCACCAAGAACTTCCTGATTCTCCTAGACAAATTCAAAAATTGTAACAGCCTACTGAATATATAATTCTGATGGTTAAATCTACAATTTAGTCAATGCTATTTAAAACAATTTCATTTATAATAACATAACATTTAAACTGAGGAGGCACAGATCCCATGAAAACATTTAAATCTGTTAACTATATCTTGAATGTGTAACAATGATGAAGAAATCAATGGAGCTCCGGAAAATCTGTCCACAAATTGGCGCTCTTTGTTTGAGCTAGATATCTTCCTATTTTGAATCTGCAATCCAATGGTGTTGCAGTAAAAATATCACAACTTAGCCCTTTACTTGAGCACGAATTCTTCAAATCACAACAGGAAAATCAATCTACGGTTCTATGGAAATTTGATCCCGCACTGCTTGCCACCAATTAAATCCAGTCTGTAAGGTCAGACTCAGAAATAGCTAATTTTTTATATCAAAAATAAATTTATTAGCTAATAACAAAAAGAAGTTGTTTTATCACATACAAGCAATTTGAAGAACTAACTTTCGAGCTTTTTTAAAATAAACAATCACAAACATTACGTGCAGTCTGTACTTCGAGAAAAATACATCAAAACACTGGTAAAGCCATTTTAGCTCACTATTTGAAATATGAGACTAAAACCTAAAACCAATTTGTTACAATGATAATAATTCCACATTCAAAAGTATTTCATACCACACTGTTTTAATTGCTCAACAACTGAATAAATTTCCTTATCCAAAACTTCAACTTCCTTAGCAAGTTGATTAGGGTCCTGCAAATAAAAAAAAGTAAAAAAAAAAAAAAAAATCAGTTATCACAGTAAAATATAATCAAAATTAGTATGTTAAATAGAGCTTGCAGGCCAAAATCCAATTGCTTTTCAGGAACCAAAGAGCAATTTTAAAGACAACTAATTTAAAATTGTTTAAGGGAAGAACAGTTTTCAAAGATTCCAATATAATTTTAAGCCGTAAATTAGACTAAAATTTGTGATCAATATTTTTGGGACAGAAAAATGAACAATATTATTGGTCTAATGAGTCTTAAAACTCTACTTCAAGACTATTATAAAGAATAACAATTAAAAATGATATTATGAATTTTTTGCTTTTATTATGAATTATGAATTTGATATGAATTTTTTGTTTAATATCTATAATTCAGAATATGCTGATGTTAAAAAGCATAAATAAAGTAAACAGTTAAATGATGCATGAAATACACTGTTAGTGACATAAATTACAATGAATTATAGTTGGACCTCTATTTAACGAACCTCTATTTTGCGAACTTTTCCTTGGAACCAAGAACACTTTGCGAATTTCTTCGTAAAATAACCTCCAAACAGCGAAGTACATTCTCTATTGAACGAACTTTTTCTTGTGATCCAATTTTTTTTTCCTCCCTATTTCTCAAAATATTTCTGTACATTTCAAACTTATTCTTTCTTTTAACACATTTTGCGGTGATCAATGATCTTGAACTGGTTTTACCAGTCGCCTAACTCACCAAAAGCAGCAAAATCGCTGTCATTCTTTGCATTTCATCCAGGAAGTGCAACCTTTTCCACCCCCAACTATCCACTTCACTAGAAAAACTTTCAATATCCCCTTTCACCCTCAATGCAGCTGTCCCGTGTCCTTGAACTAGTCTCCTGTTTTCTAGATTGTTGATCAGAGTAGTGCTGGTAATTTCGGTTCTTGTAGCTGGAAAATGTCAAAGCGAATGTGCTTGAGCATCAAAGAAAAAAATTTAATTCTTCATGAGGTGGATAAAGGCATGAAGAAAAAGGATATTGCATTAAAATTTGGTATTCCTCCAAACAGCTTATTAACCATAATAAAAAAATTGTGATAAGACACAAAATTATGATTCATTGAATTCCTGTTTGAGAAAGCTCTTTAATTTGTGAAGGCATTGGGATATGACGAATTTTGAGGAAGCAATGGATGGCTTGAAAAATTTAAGAGAAGACACAGAATTATGGCAAAAGTAATATCTGGTGAAAGTAAAGATGTTGATGATAATGATAGTGAAAATTGGATAACGGAGACACTGAGTAAAATGTTAAAAGACTATAAGCCAGAAAACATCTTTAATGCACATGAGACTGCTTTATTTTTTCAATCTTTACCTCAAAAGACATTAACATTTAAAAACAATTAGCACGATTAAGCATCATGTTAGGTGCAAATACGACTGGACATCAGAAATTGAAACTATTAGTTATCGGAAGAAGCAAAAATTCAAGATGTTTCAAAGGCGCAAAATCTTTGGAGGTTGATTATGACTTTAACAAAAAATCTTGGATGACGTCAGAAATTTCTGAAAAATGGGTTCAAAAGTTGGACAAAAGTATGATTGCAGAGTGTCGCAAAAATTGCTCTTGTTTTTGACAATTATCCCGCCCATCCAAAGGAAATCAACCAAAAACTGAAAAATGTTAGTTTTTTTACTTGCCATGAAACATTACATCAAAACTGCAGCCAATGGATCAAGGGGTGATAAAAAATTTCAAAATACACTATCGCAAGAGAATAGTGCGAAAAGATATCACTGCACTCGAGAACAATCAATCCATGCCAAAGATCAACTTACGGGAAAGCATATCAGAAATTTCCAAAGCATGGAAGTATGATGTCACAGATAGTACTATTTGCAACAGCTTTGCCAAAGCTGGATTCTTGTCAGCAATGAGAATTCGGCAAGTACGAAGAATGAAGACAATATTCCCTTAGAGGAACTTAAAAAAATGTGGACACAGCTAAGGGAAAAAGAAGAAATTAATGATAATGTACTGATTGATGATTTTCTTCCACTTGATTCTGAAGCTGAAACCTCGGAAATATTAACTGAATTGGATATTTTGGACAGTGTGAAAAATAAAAACAATACAGCAATGAATTGTGACGAAGATGATGAAGATGGAAATGATCATGACGCAGAAATAAACAAACCTTCGTATGATGAAATGCTAAAATCAATTGAAACAATCTGACTAAGATTACAGTTTGAAGAAAATACGCATGAAGGGGTTTTTGGTGCATTGCAAAGATGCGAGACATATTATGAGAGAAAACACTTTTTCAAACAAAAAAACTCAGACAAAATTAACAGACTTTATCAGTAATTAAATTTAAGGACACATGTGGTAATGTATGCTTAAAATGACTTGTTATAATAAATGTCATTAAAATTCATTAATTTTAAAATAAATTATTTTTTTAAATTGAAAATGCAGTGTATTCCGGGACAATGTTTTGTTTTATTCTTGTTTTCCTTGTAGATTTCTTTTTGATGGGTAAGATATATAAAACAAAGAAATATTAATTTACAAAATAAAGGTGCGATTAATTACTTTTTAAAATATTATTTAGTATTTATGAATTTAAAATCTATTTTGTGTAGTTTAAAGTATTTTAAAAGGTGAATCTCTAACAAATTTTCCATGTAACGAACTTTTTTCGGGATTTAGCGACTTCGTTAAATAGAGATCCAACTGTATTTCAAAATTTACAACAAATTAACCTATTTAACATTCAGAACATAAAACAGATTTAACAAATTATACATGCAAATAAGGAAAGAAAAAGACATACCTTACTGGTTATGTCTTCCGAAAGAAAACTGTTTAAAGTGCTTTGTTCTTGTAAAGATTCACAAGTCAACTCTATAAGATAAAGCAAACTTAAAGTTATAAAAATGAAAAATTGCAAAACTAACAAATATTAACAAGTATCATTCAATGAAATACAAATGTAACAATTATTCATCAGACGGATGAACATCAAAGAAACAAAAAAAAATAATGAAGTGTTTTTAAACCTTTTAAGAGTTATTTATTTTTTTATTGTTATTATTGATCTTCCTTTTCCTACAGCATCAATTATAGTATCACCTATCCCCCCTCCCTTTTTTTAATTTGCATATTTAAAATATCTCAGTGTTTCATAAAAAGAGCCCAAAAACTACTCTCCATTTAAAATTCATTCCCATTCAAAACTAATATAGCAATGCCTGCAGAAAATAAGCTGGGAAGTATATATTAAAATCACTTTATCTTAATGTTTAATGTGGTACAGAACCCAAAATCGTTAGATAATTGATTAGCTGAATAAAAATAAAGCCGCATAACAGATTTTTAATAATAGTTGGAAAATATGCTCAAAAATAAATAATGCAAAGTATAAAAGTCCAAATAAGGTTGCAAGAATAATCTAAAATCATACCTCTGTAAAGTATTAAAATTTATACCTAATTATTTAAAGGTCACTGTGAATCAAATTTGACTAACTAATGGTGTTATTTTCTAAGTTACCAACTAACAGTGATAGTCATGAAAACCAGTAAAGGTGGTATGGTTTAAATTCAGAATTATCAAAGGGCAAATATTAAATTTACCAAACTTTACAACTGAAGCTCCATGTTTTCAGCCTTAGGAAAAATCCCATCACTATCAAGCAATATAAAGAACATGGAATTAATATGCTTTTACCTGTCAACCTATTGCCTTTCTCAAACTAATGCTTTGCTAAATTATTCATTTCATAAGCAAAAACAAGTTGCATTTGTTTCTTAGATGGATGATCATGTTATAGTTCATTAGTGTAAAAGTTATAAAAACCTTTATCAGAAAAGCTAACATTACTTTCATAACATATTTGCAATATACACTATATGACCAAAAGTATCCAGACACTTTCAGATTTTCATATTTTTTAGAATTTCCCCAGAAAGGTTTAGACTGCAACTCACATTTTATATTGAAGATTCGGTCCTAAGGGCAATTAAGGGACCGTCTACAAACTGATGAAGTCAAAAATGTTTTTGGCCCACCCCACTTCACAGAATACTGATAACAAGATGGAAACTTTCAGAAATGGTAATGTTTAATGTGCCTAATATGTATAGGAATTTTCGTAAACTCAGCACAAATATTTGGGAAGATATAAAGCTTTTCTTTAAAAATCCCAAATTTTCCCACCTGTTTTTTTGCTTATAACATGCAGTTTTCTCTTATATTATACGAAACTTACAGAAAGAATGAAAATATGTTAGAGAAGCATTTTGTAAAAATTTGGAAAAGAATGTTTGAATATTACAGGAAATACGAGCATTTTTAGTAAATAATGTTTTACTGTGCATGCACGAAACATAGCGTAATTTTTCTTTCACAACTTTAAAGCCAGGTATATAGGGCAACTTATATAAAAAATTCAGTTCAATATCATTAGTATTCAGTAAGATATCGGCATTACAACAAGCAGAATTTTAGCTCCTGTCGAAGAGAAGCTAAACGATGAAGGGTTGTACACAATTGATATTTTTTAAACTTAAATCTTTAAATAGTTATATTGAATTGTATAGTGTTTAGAATTTGCTGAATACCCATGAACACTTCTAATATTCGTAACAAATAAAAAAATATATATGTTTGTAGAATTAAAATATTTTAAGAAAAGAAATTAATTGGATAAAAAAAATCGTTTCGCCATAAAAGAAATATATTTAAAAATATCGTTTGGACGTAGAATTGTAATATGTAACTAGTTAATAATCATGTAAATAATATAATTAAAGTAATAAAATTTTTGTTATTTATAGTGCCTGATTAGCTGGAATTTAAGTTATGCACGTAATTGATAAGTGTTCATGAGTATTCAGCAAATTCTAACCACTATTCAAAGATATAAGTTGAAAAAATATCAATTTATGTACAACCCCTCATGTTTTAGCTTCTCTTCAACAGGAGCTAAAATTCTGCTCATTGTAATGCCGATATTTTTTTGAATACAAATGATTGAATTTTTTTATATAAGTTGCCCTATATATCTGGCTCTAAAATTGTGAAAGAAAAATTACACTATGTTTCACACATGCACAGTAAAACAATATTTACTAAAAATGCTCATACTTCCTGAAATATTCAAATATTCTTTTCCAAATTTTTACAAAATGCTTCTCTAACATATTTTCATTCTTTCTGTAAGTTTGGTATAATATAAGAGAAAACTGCATGTTATAAGCAAAAAACAGGTGGGAAAATTTGGGATTTTTTAAGAAAACCTTTATATCTTCCCAAATATTTGTGCTGAGTTTACGAAAATTCCTGTAAATATTATGCACATTAAACATTACCATTCCTGAAAGTTTCATCTTGTTATCAGTATTCTGTGAAGTGGGGTGGGCCAAAAACGTTTTTGTCTTCATCAGTTTGTAGACGGTCCCCTAATTGCCCTCAGGACTGAATCTTCAATGTAAAATGTGAGTTACAGTCTATTCTTCACATGGTCGAAGTTTAAAGGCAGTCAGTTAAACCTTTCCGGAGAAATTCTAAAAAATGTTAAAATCTGAAAGTGTCGGGATACTTTTGGGCATATAGTGTATCGGTTCAATAGTTTAACATATAATGATGGAAGGAATATGCACTTGTGTTCAAAGTCAAGATCATAATCAAAAAAATTACAATGAAATTATTTAAATTCATGTTCAAAAACTTTGATATACTATTTTTTCTATTTAAATTATTTATTATAACAAATATTTAGTAAGCAGTGTGGTTTAGAGATCATTTACATGCAACTGGCTTTAATATGCTTGTGAAAACGATCATTAGTTCAGGAATTCGCAGAGCATTAATAAATATAAGGAACTTGGAAATAAAAAAATATCATGTGGAAAATCAATCTGAAAATAAGATCATGCAGCATTCTTTCTCATTTTACTTGGTATTCGTAGTAACTAAGCCTTTTGAGAATTAAACACCACAAATATTTAATTACTCCCATTTTACTTTAATAATAAAAGGAAAATTATAGTTTTTTGATAATAAAAAAAAGGAAGTGATTATTTGCAGGTATACTGTACCTACGGATTACTTGCAGGTTTTGCCAAATTCAATATGTTTCTGCAGAAATTTTAAAATATTCTTTTTGTACTTGAAACGTTCTTCCTATGTTTATGAGATTATTAAAAGAAATATCAATGCTACTTTGTAAGAATCTTCAATTTCTCATTGGAGACATGCGACGCTTTTGTTTCACATTTAATTTGGTCTTGAGAGCTGATTCCTAATTCATTTGATTGAATTTGATAGAGAAAATATATCTACCGATTTTTTTTTTTTTCAGTCATAAAATTGGCAAATTATCACTTCCCTTTGCAGTTGACGGAAACCCCAAAGTCAATAGTTTGAATCTGCTATAATCCCACTTACAAAATGCAAATCTGCATTGAAGAAAATGCAGAATTAGCCGCCGTTAAAAATTTTAACAAACAGTGAGAGGCTAAAGAAAAAAGTAAATGATCCCGTACCTCTTCATGTCATGGCCGGGTGGCACGGTCTTAAAGCGTTTGACTGCTAACTGAAGGGTTATGGATTCAAATCCGGACAGCAAGTTATTAGCAATTTTTTCTACTAGTAAATACTTAAACAATCTGTTTAAGAATTTGAATTTTCACTAATTATTTTTAAAACCGATTCTATAAATTCACTATTTTATTTGATTTTGCTCTTTTTTCTAAACCTTGTTAATTTTCAAGCATATTTTAAATAACTGTATTCTTACACCCTTTCTGCTACTCAATGCTTGCATGTGATTTGAATTTAAAAATGTATGAATATTTGCTTCGAGGTCTCTTCAATTACTCCCATAGAAGAAAAATAATTTGAACAGAATGTACACTGCCTAATAAATAATGTTTTATCCAAAGATACAGTACCTTTTGATCCCATTATCCAAAAATAGGTAAAATTCGATAATAAACAGCATCTCTCTACTTCTGTTTTTAACAATGGATTAAAAACAAACTATCAAATATTTGTATAAATGAGGAAATGGTTTGAATGCAAGTCCAGCAATGAGAAATAATTTTTAGAATTATATTTAAAAATCTTTTTAAATTATTAAGATTAGAGAAAAAATTCAAGACAATTCGTTATTTATTCTGTAAAAACTATAAATAACATTTTACCGGTTGAAAGTAATTCCACTTGATCTGGTATAACTAACCAATAGCGTACCTATATAAAATGGCACCCAGGGCAAATACCAAAATAGTGCCCCTCCCCACCTTTTTTTCTCAAAACTGTGATCCGCAGATGTTATCGCCTCTGAGAAAAATTATGCTTGGGAGCACTAAGATTGAAATTGCAATTAAATTGAAATAATATATATAAAATATTTATGAACTAATATGATACAGCCATCTTCAACGACCAGCTGCTTCACACATCAGATTAATTGTATTAATTTTGTGATGTGAAACAAGTTTCATAGCAACACACATAGGAAGAAAACTTACATCCATAAGCTGTAACATCTAAAAAGGTTAAATTCTCGGCCATAAAATATAACGAATGTTTAGCCATTCAAGTCGCACATGATTCTGGTGGTTATTACAATAACTGCATTTATTAACTGATTAGAAATTTTATATTGAACTAGTCATATCACATAAATGAATAACAAATTAATAACTACAAATACTAACTCTTAAATTAAGGAGAATTGACATTCTCTTATGAAATACACAATTTAAAATATTTTTGAGGCTGTAGAAATTATGAAAATCTCCTAAATACTCCATCAGGGTTCATACTGTATAAATAATAGTAAAATTCAGGAGTTTCTAAGGATTTTTTCAGGAGTACAGTACAGAAAATTAAGGAGATAACATGAAAAAAAAATCAATTGTAGGGGAGAAGGGGCTAGTGTAGACAGTTTTTATAAAATTGGCAAAAAAGTATACTAAATATCAATTATTCCATCTTTCCCGATTGCGGTGACTCTTTCGGCACTAAATGAGGTCAGAAGCGACTTTCTATCGATAAAGAAAAACAGAAACGTCATATTTTTATGTTTTATCATAATTTTATTTTTTGCTCTTCGATTGTAATTTTTCAGGAGACAGAAAGAAATATCAGGATAAAAAACACAATTTTCAGGAGTATTCAGGGCTCTTAGAGAAAAAAAAGCAAAATTCAGGAGTTGTTCAGGAATTTCAGGAGGAGTACGAACCCTGTCCATATACACTTAATAAATATCTAATAATAATCTAATAAATCTAATTACGAAAAACAATCACCTTTTGATTATAATCAAACCCACATAGAGAGAGAGAAAACAAAAAAGAGTTACTGTCCTCATAGCTTAAGAATAAAGTAAAATTTGTGATTAAAAAGTTATCTCGAATACAATGATCCTTTTAAATAACAGAAAAACAAATGACTTAAAGATTTAATGAAACAGGTTTTCTTAAATTTCAAAAGGTAAAAACTACTGCTGTAAATTACATTTAAAAATATTTTTAAAAGTTTGTTAAAATTTCGAAAAATTTTCACAACTAAATATGTATAATTTAGAAGATAATTTTTGGAATTTTAAGATAATATAAAATTGATTTTTATGTATTTCAGAAGTTATCAGAATGTGTTTTTCAGAAATAATATTAAAAAAATCGAATTTAATAATTTTTTAATTAATTATTTTTCAATTAATTAAAATTCTAATTCAATTTTTAAAAAAATCGCTTCCAACATTATCACTCTCCAAAATGTATTCGGGGCAATTTTGGTAACGTTAAGCCAAACTGCCTGTCCTGTAATACGCAAACATAAAACAGAAACAGAAAAACGCTTTTAGTATTATTATAGATAACTGCACAATGGGACGGCTCATTCATCTAAAATTCATCATAAGGACAAATCACAAAAAAGTTTTAAAAATATGAAATAGTTTCGAGTTTTTTAATGAGATTTTGCTAACTTTTCTAAAAAAAATTTATACATTATTACTTTAACCACTTAAAGGTTTACATAAGAAATTCAAACAGTTATTTGTGTGAAAATTTTGACACGTTAGAAATATATAAAACAAATATGCATTCCATTGATTTCGCATTTAAAACTTAAAATCCCACAAATACGAATAATAATGAAAATATTATATACATTACCCTTTATTCCCAGGAACTCTAAACATAGATAATTGGAATGGATTGCCTTTAAACTTTACCAAACAAGTAGAATTTTTTTTTTCATGCTTTGCGCTGCTGTTTTAAAAGTAGGAATAATAATATTCCTACCTATTGTTTGTCACGAGCTTCAGAAAAAGCCGATAGCCAATCAATCTGTATGATTATGGAGACCATATATATACTACTTTAGCTTTAACTATACTGTGAGAAACCTCTAGACCCTGTGAAGCTAATTGATATATGTTTCCATGGTTAAAAAAAACTGATCAAGTATACTTCTCCCTCCCCACTGAGACACAAATCTTTGATAAGGACCTTAACGAGCTTTCGCAGAAGGGGATTTAGTCAACAGATCTTTATAACATAAAATTATTCGCTATTTTGTTTGAGAAACTTGAGTTGGTTCCCAGGCTGTAAAAAGGACTGGATTCTTTGTTTTCCCACACTTGACAGAAACCACTTTAATTCTTAAGAGTCAAGGGAATAAGAGTTTCAAAAAGTGCACTTTCGTCTTATATTGTAGCTAATTGATGTTGAGTTTATGTTTGTGTAAACCCAAATATGAAATAAACAAGCTGAATTTAAAAATAAAACTCAAGCTTTTATTAAGCATAATTAAATACTATTAGATTCAAGTGAAACATGTCTTACTAGACATCTACCAAGAGATTCATGAATAATCTAAGACTAAACAGAAATATTTCCAAAACATTAGTAAAACTCCCCCTAACTACTGAGTATGCCCAAGCTTAGACACACCCAATAGTTTCTGAGAATGCTTGCAAGGGTGACTGTTCAACAGGTCCACTGTTAACTGAACATGTCAGTCAATGCATCTCAATGGCTGCTGTTTGTTTACATCAGACATTGAGATGCAAATAAAGGTGGGGAACAGGTTTTTCTGGAACGATTAGCACTGCATCTAATTGGAAGTAGGGGATAATAGCCATTGTTGCTTCAAATCCCATAAACACAAATTCAAGTTCAAGGTGGGGAAAGTTTAACTTACTTTAGATTAACACAAAAAATAATTTGTAGCACTTATACATTTAAACTTATAATTTTCACATATATTAATTTAAATATAACCAAAACAAAAATCAATTTACCTAACAATTCTCCCCTTTTTGGGTATAGTTATTAATATACAAGATCTTAATTGAGCAAATTTTTCATCAGAAAAACATTTAGTAAACAAATCAGCAATATTTTGTTTGCAGGATATAGATTTTAAATCAAAACATTTTCGGTCATACAAATCTATACTTATAAAAGGGAATGTGTATGCGTGCGATGTCCAGACAAATCTATCGCACTTACAACCTTGAAATTTGGCACACAAGCAGTCTTAATGGTGACCCAATGTACCTTGAAGCTGCAATTTTAAAATTTAATCTAGAAATTTTTTTTATTTAATGTTTTGTGTTGTTTTGATTGATTTTTCACACTAATTTCTCAAAGAATGGTTTTGAATAATTGTATGAAAAAAATAGACACACCATCGAAAAGAGCACACGATTTCCGTTCTAAAGAAGTCAGTTTTGACTTTTTAACGTAATTTACTGAATTTAGAGAAGTTTTTAAAAAATAGTTTTGCAATCAAAATTTTGTTTTTGTTTTTAAATTTGCTGCATCCGACATTCTAATAACACTATTATTTTCAATTTTTTTTCAGCTTATAACTGGAACGGTTCTATCGCATTTAAAACAAGAACGGTTAAAAACTATCTTTTCCCTTTTTTTTAATTAATTTTTTTCCTGGTCAGTTGAAAGATATTTTTCTCTATCAAGCTCCTTCCTGCGACACTTTTCCAGAATGTTGCTGGAGAATTTCATTGGCTGACAGTACAGAGCGCAGGCGACGTCATAACCTTCAACTGAATGACTTCGATTCTTATTTTCGGCAGTTTCTTAATGTGTTTATGTCTCGCATATTTTATTTGCTTTATAATAATCATTGTCACTCTGCAGTTTTTTAATATTGTTTCGGATTAATGTACCCTGTATTTTCTACAGTTGAAATGTCATTAGCACAAAGAAAAATAAGCGGGAAAATGCCTCTACACTAATGTGTATCTTTTGTTTTGTTTTCAGAACTTTTTCATGTCGTTGTGGGCGGTGTTTTTTTTTTTTCCATTTTGTTGAAGTCCTGATTCCACAGGCAACGCCGTGCACATACTGTTAGTTCCTTATAAAATGATATCTAATGTCAATATGTTTACTATAAGTATTTTTTCAATATTATTTTTACAAAAACAAATTGCACTTTCTTCGTCACAAAATGTTGGCTTTTCAATAAAAATGTTAATGGCTAAGCATTCTTTAAAAATGTTCGATAACCATGCAAGTTCTTTTACAGTTTCAGACATGGCAATAAACTCTGTTTCCATTGTTGACAGAACTACGCACTTTTGTTTAGTCGTTTTCCAGGAGAAAGGGACCCCCCAGAAAGATTTTGTGTACGCTAGTGGATTTACAGTCATGGATGCATGAACCTCAATTTGAGTCAGTATAAGCTATAAATTCATCAGAATTAGCTTTACTTAACTCAATGGCTAAATCACTTGTGCTACCTATACGGTTTGGTTGTCGTAATGGCATCAGGCACAGGGGCATGGGGTGGCATTCTGTTGTACCTACATATTTAAGGATCTGTAGGGCAGCTTTCCAATGATATAAACCAGGATTACTGCAATACTGTGAAAGGAAGGACACAGCAAACTGAATCTCAGGGCGAGTTCGAGATGCTAGAAACGTCAGGCTTCTGATGAACTCTCGATGTGGGAATTTTTCCATGGATTTCTTTTCTTTGACACTGGTTGGGCAAGAGTTTTTGGAGATATTCATATCCACTCATTGGCACTTTGACATTTTCACAAATGTTAACAACAAAATTCTTCAATAACTTGATGTATTTTCTTTGATGTAAATCCACTTTTCCATCAATCTGTTCAAATTCAGTTCCCAGTAAATATTTTACCTCTCCAGTTTCAGTTACCATAGCAGAATGCTCTTCACTATACTCCTCTGACAAAACATCATCAGTTAAATTTTCCAATTCCTTTTTTGTAGAAAAATCAAATTCCTTTAGATCAAAATGTATGCTTTCGTTATCACAATTTCTCTCTTCTTTCAGACTTCTAAGTCGAACTCCAGGTTTAGGATAATAGTATACATCAACTCAACGAGTAGTTTTTCCTTTTCTCTTTTCTTCATGACTCTCTATTCTATACTTGATGTTGATTCTTGAACAGGTGGTTCTTTTTCTTCAATAGTAAGATGTTCTACCACTTGTTCTGGCATAAATGTTACAGTAGAAGTAGAATAATTTTTATTAGGAAAAACTATCCATTCCTACCTTGTTTTTGTTAATGAACAAATGCTTTGTTTCTTCAACTTTATCTTCATCAGGATAACAAATCCTGTATCCAACAGTTTTTAAAGCTTAACGGGTCATTCCATGTCAAGTGATCCAGAGCTGGTTGCTTGACCATTTTATAATCAAATGATTTTTTGTATGTTGATTCCGACATAATTAGAGAGTCCAAAAAGACTAATTTTAATTTTGTATCTTTTTCTGAATTCCGATGGCAGCCATTTTTGTTTTACAAAACGTGCTGATTTTTGCATTTGTAGGGGTTTGCATTAAGTTATATTACTCGGAACTGGTGAACCCGAGGTTGATGAAACAAAAACTGGTTTATTCAGGAAGATACAGCCTTTATTATCTCCAGCACACATTTAAGGAAAATTGTATCCCAAATAGCAAAAATCAGCTTAGAAGTTTGACTTTAAAAATGACAATTTTTCAATTTTTGAAGGCATATAATTCCCAAAAGGAATCTATTCTCCATATTACTTTTTTGGGGATGTGTAGCTACCTTAATGTACTGTATTTGTAAAAAATTTCAACCCTCAGATTTGCTTCTTTTAAGAGCTATGGGCTTTCAAATTCCGAAAATTTCAAAAAAATCCAAAATTTGACACCTTATATCTTTGTTAGGGCAAAGTTTAAAAATCTGAAATTTTTACAGCAATATAATACAATATAGAAAGTTTATCTGTAAAAATTTCATGTTTGATATTTATCTACATGTCAAGTTAGAGGACTTTAAAATCCCTTAAAAACATTATTTTTGCCAAAATATGGAACATAAATTGACTAAGTACTATTTTATCATTAATAAATTATAATATGATATACTATATTACCTATACATATAAACTTACTTTTTTTACATGAAGTAGTTTGTGCACACTTTAAATGTATAATGAAGTTGAAAAATTTGAATATGTTTCATGATCACTTTAGGGTCCACGTATAATTGAGGCTTCTCTATTCACTTATTTTATAACACAGTTTTTTCACTTATTTTATAACACAGTTAGTTATTTACTATGGTTACCATTGTTAAAACACTTTAAAACTTCAAATAAAAGTATTGATACATTATTTACAACACATCACAAAAGTATGGATATACTATACATGTGAGTCAGGTTTATCGTTCTACCTTGATTTGTATTCATAAAGAAGTTTTGATATTTCTTACATAGTTTTGGGGAAACGTTGTGTCCTTCCAATATTTGTTGTAGTTCTAAGGCACTTAGTTTCCTTAAAACATTGTTCATAGGCACCTAAGTCTAGTTTTCTCCTTTTTTCTTAAAAGCCTATGGACGAGGAGATGATAAAATGTTAAACCGTCTTTATTTATATCATTAATGTCATTCATATCACAGCCACCATTGACCATCACATACACTGCAATAGAATCTCTTGTGTGAAGTGTTATTTGTCAACTTTGTGACGTGGAATGAATTTACGTATTCCGTGCTTGTGGAAATGAAGCACTAAGCTTACTCTCTGACAAGAAACAAAATAATGGAAACTCCTTGTACCAGTAATTGCCACAGAATTTTCAAATTGGTCAAAGAGTTTATTTTATGATGTTGAATGATTTTTTCATCTTTTATGTAAGTGAAGGTGATTCCTTTTAAATGTCATTGACAAATTTCAAACATATTTGCTGGAAGATCAATATTTGGTTGAAATTGGGTCTGGAGACTTGCTTTGGTTTGTGAAGCCTATCAATCACAAAGTTTGTGAACAGTCACGAACATCCTACATTTTGTTGAATAAGTATATTAGGCCTACAACATTTTAAGAGATTATCTTATAAATGAGAAACATGACATAATATAATGTTATAACTTAACAGAATAAATACAAGTAAAATTAATATACCAAATGGTGCATTATGTGAAAATATAAATCTATAAGAATTAATTTGGTGTACATTTTAATTACAAATATTACTTGGTCATATTATAATTTTTGATGATAGAGAAGTCTCTATTACTGGGACCTAAAATGACCATGAAACATTCAAATTTTTCCAATTTCATTATACATTTAAAGTGTGCAAAAGCTACTTCATGTAAAACAAAATAAGTTTATATGTAATAGTAGTTATATCATATTATAATTTATTAATTAAAAATAGTATTTAGTCAAATTTATGCTCCGTCATTTTTGCAGATAATACGTTTTTTTATGGAATTTTTAAAGTCCTCTAACTTGACATGTAGATAAATATCAAACATGAAATTTTTACAGATAAACCTTCTATATTGTATTATATTGCTGTAAAAATTTCAGATTTTTAAACTTTGCCCTAACAAAGATATAAGGTGTCAAATTTTGGATTTTTTTGAAATTTTCGGAATTTGAAAGCCCATAGCTCTTAAAAGAAGCAAATCTGAGGGTTGAAATTTTTTACAAATACAGTACATTAAGGTAGCTACACATCCCCAAAAAAGTAATATGGAGAATAGATTCCTTTTGGGAATTATATGCCTTCAAAAATTAAAAAATTGTCATTTTTAAAGTCAAACTTCTAAGCTGACTTTTGCTATTTGGGATACAATTTTTCTTAAATGTGTGCTGGAGATAATAAAGGCTGTATCTTCCTGAATAAACCAGTTTTTGTTTCATCAACCTCGGATTCACCAGTTCCGAGTAATACAACTTAATGCAAACCCCTACAAATGCAAAAATCAGCACGTTTTGCAAAACAAAAATGGCTGCCATTGGAATTCAGGAAAAGATAAAAAATTAAAATTAGTCTTTTTGGACTCTCTAATTATGTCGGAATCAACATACAAAAAAATCATTTGATTATAAAATGGTCAAGCAACCAATTATTTTTTTTCTGGATCACTTGACATGGAATGACCCTAACCAACAAATACTCCAGGTCTGGATCTATTTTGAAGTTTGTTTCAATGAGCTTTCGGAACATAAGCAAAAGCCAAACATCCATATCCTTTTATGTGTCTTACCGATGGTTTCTTTCCACACCATAACTCTAAAGGAGTTTTATTAGTTTTTCTGTGAATGAACCTGTTTTCAGGTACATAAATGCTAACAAAGCTTCCGCCCACATGTTAGCAGGCAACTTTCTTCATTTAGAAAAGATCTTACACATTCCAAGGCAGTTCTATTGTAGCGTTCGGCAACTTGGACAGTAAATATTGGTTCTCTCCACCTTTATTCCAGATGATTTCAAATTTTCTGCAAATTCTTTAGAAATGAACTCCATGCCATTGTCAGTACGTTTTCTTTTGATCTTTCTGTTCAATTGTCTTTCGGCCATAGCTTGGAATTGTAAGAAATACTTGAAAACATTTTTCTTATTATACATCATTACATAAACATGAAGTTTTCTAGTGTAATCATCAATGATTGACAAAAAGTACGAAACACCACTTTTTGATTTGATAGGTGATGGCCCCCAAACATCCATGTGGATTAACTCCAGCGGTTGAGATGCGGTTCTTTCCGGTAGTTCATTTGAAGGTTTCTTTGTTAACTTGGATACTTTACATATATCACAACATTCCAGAGATCCTTTAAGAGTTTCAAGTTCTTTGACACTTTTATGTTTACACATTTTAATTAAATCCTGAGTATTTTGATGCCCAAATCTGGAATGCCAAAGTTCAATGCTTCCTGTTATACTTATATTGTGACTTCTGACACTTTATCAATTTGTTCTAAATTTGAAGATGAACTTTTTAGAACTTTAGCTTGTAGTACATAAAAATCGTTCTTGAGATATGCAATGAACATTTCATCATCAGGTTTGGTGAAGGTTGAGGGTTGTGTGGGAAAATTTGAAATCGTTCGTTTTGAAGGCTTCTCACCTACTTTCTTTTTTTGCTTAGTTTGTATTTCTTAACGTAAGGTGCTTTTTGATTTTCTTTTCTCCGTTTGAAGAAGACAGGTAAACTTATCTGTCCGTTTTTTTTTTTTCCCCCTCTTTGCAAAACATACTCGAATTTTGAAGTATCGAACAGTGATGCTGAATTAAATACGAGTAACGAAAAACCAAAGACTTTGGGTACAGTTATGAACAATATTTACTTCAAGAGCAACAAAACTCCTAATGAACTTGTTCTTCGTGCTGGACAAAAACAGTTTAACGAAATAAATGTTATAGTTTCAAATGCGGATAAAAACAAGAAATTACCTCATTCGAACCCATTTTGGGTTCAAGCTTTTATCAAGCAGGTAGTTAACAGACATGACAACATTGAAAATATGAAATATACTAGACGGGAAAATTTTATTTATAACTAAGGATCCGCTTTGCGCTGTCCAACTCCTCTCCTTGACTAAATTCATGGAAACAGACATCAGTACGGACGTTATATGGGAAAATATTTGTTCCAGATTTTTGATTTTCGACATACCGGTTAATACTCCCATGGAGGAATTGACAGAAGAAATTCAAGGGAAAAATGATATTGACGTTATCGAAATGCGAAGATTTTTGAAACAAAATTCGGTGAAAGATATGTCACCGGTACTGATTCCAGTCCTTGGTACAACTATTCCTGATGAAATTAAAATCTGGTTCATTAACCAAAAAATTCAACACTTTATAGACCGACCTCGCCAGTGCACAAAATGTTATTCTCTTGCACACGCTTTCCAAATCTGTGACAAAACTAATGTTTGTTTTCTTTGCTGTGAAGAACATGTTGGGCCTTGTCAAGGACCCGAAAAATGTATCAACTGTAAAGGACCTCATAATGCTAGATCGAATACATGCCTGGCTTACATATTAAAGAGAAAAAAATATTGGAATTCAAATGCCGGAATCATATCACCACTAAAGAAGCTCGAAGAGTATTTAATTTACAAAATATGAAATATTCGGAAGCTGTCAAAAGTTCTCCAGCCTCCGCCGAGCTACAAGATACAGTGAACTAAAATTTGAAGCTCTCCTTCAATCCGTTAATGAAAAATTCAAATGCCTCCTTCAATCTATTAACGAAAAATTTGAAAAACAGACTGCAATTTTTGTGGAAATGTTGCACAGGACCATTGAGTCCATCATGCAGAACATGTACAAAATCATTGTACAAAGTTTAAAGACAAATACATCACCTACCCGAAAAAAAAAAACTACCGAAGAATTTGGATCTTAGTGCAAGCCTTCCTATGCAATGGGATGCAGGTGGCAAGAACGTGCAAGATATTTAGTCGGACTCTTTTTTCAGTCCAAAAGTTGTTTTTTTTTTTTTGCTCCTTTTGAGTGTTTGCTATTCAATGTTTTCAATTCTTTTTTCTCAGGCAATAGGGTTTATTGCTTCTCTTCAACTGTTCAGTTCTTATTTACATCCACTTGGGACTATTTTTGTGTGTAGGCAAGTTTTCCTTGTCTTTCTTTTAGGGCCATTTTTTCCGTAGTTTTCCACTATGACTTTTGTTCAGTGGAACTGTAGGGGCATTAAAAATAAAAAAATCTGGCTTAAAGTTCCACCATTTTCTACTTGTGAATTTTGGGTTTTTCAGGAAACTTTTCTTAATCATGAAGATCACCTCCTTTGTTCTTCAAAAAATTATTTTTATATAGATAGGCAAGGTCAACCCGGAGGGGGTCTGCTTACGGCCATTCCTAAAAATGCTTCTGGTAGACTCATTCCTACAGGCTTTTCCCATAACTTCAATCAGGAGATTCTTGCAGTCGAAGTTCATTTTAAAGACTTTCATTTTATCATTATTAACCTGTACACTCCTCAAGGACTTAATAGAGAAAATGTGAAATATTTTTTTTTATTCCTTTTCAATTCCTGTTTTTATCTTCGGGGATTTTAATCTTCATCATCCTTTTTTGGGATCAGACAGATCCTCTCCTCTAAGTAATGACTTCATTGAACAGCTACAAAACTCCAGTTTCATTCTCCTTAACTCTTCTAATCCCACTTATGCCACTTACACTGGATCAGCTTTCCTTCTCGATCTCTCCATTTGTTCCGCATCTATTTCTCATGATGTTGATTGCTGAAAGTGATCACTACCCTGTTATCACGTGGTCGATTCTGGATCACACTCCAAGGAAAAAAAAATCAATAGACTGGAGCCGGATTATGAGTAACTCTGCCACAGTTTTAACTACAAATACTAGGCTTAATGCTTTGACGAGTAAAGTTTTAGAAGTGATTAGGGAAAATACAAAAATTGTAACACTACCAGCTAAAAATTATCCTCCCTGGTGGAACTTATCCTGTCACAACTTTCAAAAACTGAAAATACTTTATCGCAAAAGAGCCCTTCGCCTTATTTCGGAATCAGATTGGACGAAACATAAAAAGTATGCAGCAAAACTTCGATTTCATATTGAAAAGGCCAGTCGAAGTTATTGGGATAAAACATGCAACATAACCAAAAATCCTCGTATGTTTTATTCCATGCTTAATAGGATTTACAATCATACAAACCAAGAAATAAACACAGTAAATCTTATTCTGCACAATAATCATTACATTTTAAATCCTGTTCAGTAAAGTAACCTTTTCGCTGATTTTTTCTCCGACAATAGCATGAAGCACGAGCCGATCCCTTTGGATTATTGTGAAGATTGTAATTCTCATCTTAATATTCCTATCCATCTTCAGGAAGTCAGACAAGCTATCCAAAGAACGCGGAATTCGACCCCAGGTGCTGATGGCATTACAGCGAATTGGTTTAAAAAACTCAGTAACACAGACTTAACACGCATTACTTCTTTTTTTCAGGAAGTTTTTACCACTTCTTATATACCAGAGGAATGGAAACATTCGATTATTGTCCCAATTCCAAAACCTAATAAGGACAAAACAAAAATTAACTCTTATAGACCAATTGCTCTAACTTCTGTTTTTTCAAAAGTTTTCGAAAGAATTTTGATTCAGCGTATTACTCATCATTTACTAACTGAGAAAAAAATTCCCCCTTCTGTAAATGGCTTTCTTCCCCTCAGGGACAATCAGCTTGCAGTTTACAAAATTCACACTGCCATTTCTGAAGCCCATAGCCATAAAAAATACTTTATCGGAATTTGTCTGGATATTAAAAGTGCATATGATACTGTAAATATTGATGGTCTTATCTTTAAGTGTCTTCAGCTTGGAATCACTGGTAATATTATAAAGGTCCTGCACAACTTTTTGCAAAATCAGACCCTTCAAGTTCGTTGGAGAAACTCTCTCTCTGGGATTAAACCTGTTTAGAAAGGTTTGCCTCAAGGCAGTGTTGTATCTCCAATCCTTTTCGTATCTTTTCTCGCGGAGTTTTCTGAAACCCTTGATGTGGATGTAGAATATTCAATTATTACTGGCGACATTTTTATCTTTTATGCTCATACGTCTTTAGATCATATTTCAAAGAAACTGCAGAATACGATGGAAAATGTTTACAAATGGTGTAACTACTGGAAACTCAATATCAGTCCTGAAAAATGCTCTATAGCTGATCTTTCAAAAAAGAAACTTCAGTCCACCCCTCAAATTACATATGCAGGCTTTCCTCTCCCTTGGAAACAAACTATCAAATATTTAGGTATAAATTTTTCCAAAACTAACCAAAATGGTGTTATATTGAAAAGTATTCGATCTAAAGCCTTCAGGAAAATTAACGCTCTAAAATCTATTGCATACAAGAATTACGGCCCCAGAACAAAGGATCTTATAAACATAGCAAACAATAGTATTTGTAGTATCTTTTATTACTGTTGTTCCATCACAAACAAATTTTCTGAAACTCAATATAAAGCCTGCAATACTATACAAACTATGGCTCTCAAAGTAGCTCTCGGGCTGCCTAAATGGACCCCAAGCATTGTGCTCATGAAAATTGCGGGTCAGGAAGTGCTGTCGGAAAAAATCAAGAGATTAGCGGCGCAGTTCTTTATCAGGCAACTTGCCAACGGTGTTCATTCTCCCATTTATGATCAAAACTGCAAACCTAGCATTAAATTAATTAAAAGAGATGAAGAAATGATTGCTAATTTGTTTACGGATCTGGACACTTCTTCAGACCATATTATTGCTTTTCCTGAACCCTCATCTCGCGAAATAACTTTTGCGAAATTTTTCTTTCTGATTTTAGTTTCCAAAATAAAGCTCATCCTGCTTTTCTGATCAAGGACCTCTTTGAAGAAGTTGTATACAAAGAATTTCAGGACTACCGTATCATTGACACGGATGCATCCAACTCACATTCTCTCACTTCTATCGCGGGTATCTCGAACCTGCAATCTTTTGTTTATAGAATTCACCCCATCAATTCCATTTTCACGGTGGAAGCCTTGGTAATTTGTCAAGCCCTTGATGAACTCTCTGTCACAGATAAAAACTTACTTTTACTGACAGACAGTTACTCAGTTCTTCAAGCATTAAAGTGCCTTACAATCAAGTCTCCAAAGGTTATTCACAGACTAGCTGGCAAAATTCTTGTTAGGAAAAATTTTCATCAAAAAATTTGTTTGGTGTGGACTCCAGGGCATTCACTAATCCATTGGAATGAAAAGGCGGACTTGCTCGCAAAAGCTGTCACCCTTTTCTAGAGTGGGTTGCTTATGCAGATATAATTTCTCATTTTCAGTCATTTTCTCTTCAAAAAACGAACCATTCCTTTCAAACCAGCAAATATCAAGAATCTATTGGTGTTAACTCCATGTTAACTCTTACTCCTTGGCTCAAAAATAGAAGAGAGGATATCATTATTGCACGTCTTTTAACCCAGATGATTATTACTCCGGCGCTATTGCATAGATTTGGTTTGCACAATAATCCTCGCTGTCAAGTTTGCAACCGTGAAAATAACATTGAACACATTATTCTAGTCTGTTCCAAATACCCAAATCATAGGTCAATCCTCTGCGCAAAAGTTAATTTTGATCTTCAATTGTGTTCGTTATTAAAAGCCTTTTTTCAAAAAGCTGTTTCTGATAAGCGGCATCTTAGGATTCTTCTTCAATCTTTGAAGTCTTTTGACATTTTTTGAGTGCATCTTTTTGACACCAGGGGATAATGGCCTTTGTTGCTAAAAATCCCATCTCATCACATTTCAATCAATCAATCAAGATGTAAATAAAGGTAGGGAAAGTTCAACTTACTTTATATTAACACAAAAATAATTTAATTTTAATATATATTAATTTAAATATAACCAAAACAAAAATTAATTTATCTAACAATTGATTTGCAAATTTTGCGTTCCTTGGTAATGGTGCCCAGGGCATTTGCCTACCTGCCCCACGCTAGTTACGCTACTGTAACTAACAATGTCCATAAGTCAAAAACTCAAAAAGAAAGCGAAAAGCATGAAGTGCTCCTCAGGCGGTCACCCTCCCAAGTACTGACCTCGTCCGATGCTACTTAATTAAGGTGATCAGACAAGAACCGGACATTGGCACACTGTACCTGCAAATAACGCTATCCATAACAAAAATAAACAATGCACAACTGACAAAATTTTGCAAAAAGACTTTTATTAAAAGAAATTATTTTAAAAAAAATGTTTCATGGATGGTCTTTTCTCAAAAAAAAATAATAATAACTTTTAGTCAATAATATTACGAAATAAATTCTAAAGTTAATGCTAGTCAATAAGGTTTAAGGATGCTGTAAATAGTGCATTTGGCAAGGCTTTGGCTGTTGTTAAGCAAATGGATAAAGTACTAATTTTATATTTAGGACTTGCTCTCATAAAAGTCTAAGAACATAAAATTAAACATTCATTAAAATCATAATTATTAAAAAGTATTGAATTTTTACAAAAGTATAAATTCAATACTTTGAAGAATGCAATTAAGAAGTACAGATAATGTATTTAAGAAAAAAGAAAATAATGAAATTGTGTCTGCCTACATATGACAGAAAGAGTTTTATATTCTAAAGTTATTTCCTACATTAATTTCTTTCATTAAAAACTAAAGAAACAAGCATTTCACTGAATTATTTAAAAAATATAATTACCTTTTACTTTTGATGAAGCTACTTGAACATCCTCCATCTTGTCTTCTGGCAATGAATCCTTTGCTGCACATAATTCATCTTTGGATGAATGTGCTGAATCTGAATCATCATCAGAATCAATTCTTTTTATTCTTTTGAATTTCTTTGCAGTTCGCTTTGACTTTAGGGATAATCTTGATGATTTATTAATTGAAGTATCATTTGCAGAATTTTTACTCAGATTGAAAACTAATTCTTCAAATTCTTGCAAAGGTCTTTTCTCTCTGGAATTGAGAACTTCAGAAATTTTTCCTTTTGCTTGTTTCTTTATATTATTATTTCCAGCAGAGTTCATCTTAGCAGCTATATTTTTTAGTGGTGCAATTAATTGTGCAGCAAAAGCCATAGCAGGATCTGAAGAGAGTCCATCCGAATAATTTATTTCTATATTATTAGGGGATGTAATTGACGTTTTCTGGTAAGAAATCAATTCATCAAAATTAATATTTTCTTCATCATCTGACAATTCATTTTGTTCAGGTTTTGAAAACTGATTTGTTTTATCAAATCTATTTGGTTTTTCCAATTTTTCATCTAATTTGCTATCAGTTAATTCCACAATTTTAACAGATGATAAAACATTTTTTTCAGGAACTTCACCAATAGGTTCAATGATGTCTTCAGTAAGATGTGTATCATTTTTTTTACCCTCAATACTATTTTGCTTACTTCCCAAATATGGCAGGGTAGGTGGTAGGCTTTCAGAACTATCATTTAATATAGGAATATCTGTATCAGTTTTACCTTCCATGGCAACACACATTTCTTCATTACCCTCATTAGTCTCTGTTTTATTATTTTCATCCTTGTTTACTGCCTCAAGTGAAAATGCATTATTACCCATATGAAGAGAAATGTCATTCTTGTGAAAATCATTTTCAGCTTCCTCTTCTAAATGAAATCGATTACCATCTTCATTTTTATTTAAGGATTGCTTTGATCCTTGAAAAGGAATAATCTCAGAATTATCCAAAAGTGATTGTCTTACATCTGAACAAGGTTGATCTGCAGATTCAGAATCAGGAAAATATTTACTAAGATATGGAAAAATATTATTTTTCATTTTTGAGCTGCCCTGGTCAGGTTGGGAAGAATCCGATGCAACATTTGAAGATGGAAGAATCTCTACAGGTGAATTATTGTTTGATGTCTGAATGTTTTTTTCAGCTACAGTTTTTCTAACTTGTATAATATTTGGTGAATCGAATTCAGAATCAACAACTTTTAAAACTGATATGTTGAGAGTTTCTTCAGACACACAAACACGAAGTCGAAAATCGTTTGAAAATGGTAGGGAACAAATGGTCTCTGCTGTTCCAGACATGTTGCTGCTTGCAAAAGCTTCTTGAATTTCATCAAGAGTAAGACAAGTTCTTTTTAAAACCTTCGTTTTCTCAGTATTTTGTGGACCTAATCCAAATTTCACAGGATTGAATTTTTCAACTTGATTATACCAAGAATTCCTTTTTGCTACGATTCCTTGTGTATTAGGTGCATAGTAAAATGGAACATCTAATGCAGCAACAGATCCAGTAAAAGAATTCTGTTTCCTTTGACCATCATTACAAAACTCCAGAAGTCTTTGAGATGTTTGTTGAGAATGTTCAGTGTAGTAAACATTTTCATCTTTATCAAAAATAGATTTAGTAGCTGTTATTTCACATTTTGAAATTTTACTGATCTTTGAAAGCAACTTATTTTCTTTTATCATGGTAGCACTAGGCAAAATTTTAAGATCAGGCTTCAAAAATGATTTTTCACTTGGTAAAACACTGTCAACATAACAAGGTTCAAATTCATTGTACTGGTGTTGAAAATTTGAGTTGACATTTATTTGATAGGGATTGTTAACTTCATTGCACAAATCAGCATCAGACAAGGTTTGAATGGGAATTTTTTTTTCAAGTACATCAATGCAAGATGCTTCATTTTCTGGTTGTTTTAAATGCTCATTTGCACTAAAATTATCAACTTCCATATTTTCTTCACCATTCATACAAATATCTTCACCTTCATAATCTATTCCAGTATTGAAGATATTATTTTGAATACTTTTAAAAGTTCCATTTCTACTATCTGAAATAGAAAATAATTGAAAATCAGGTAGAATATGATTATTTACTGGTATAGTAGATGTCAGATTGTGTCTTTCTAACAAAGAACAGTCATTGGACAACACTGTTGTGATGTTATCCTTTCTGTTCTTGTTAACTTCTCTCGATTCCTCTAAAGCAACACGATTTTCATTAACTGCAGAATGCAAATTTATTTCAGTTTGACAATCCATTTGACTATTCTTTTTTGCCAAAGAATTATGATCATATTTACCCAATTCTGAAGTCACTGCAGTCTTTTCAATTCTTTTTTCACCATCTGACATCTGTTCATGACAGTTAATGGACTGCTTATCACCTGTAACTTCATTTTCAAGTGATGAATTCTTGCTAATCTTTGTAGCTTCAGAATTTCTTGAAAATTCTTCACTATGGATATCTTTGGTTATATCGCAGTAGGGCAGTTTTTTAAATCTAGGCGTTCCTAGTGATTCACTGGGAGATGTATTTTGTTTGGTCTGTTCTGCACTTGTCATTTCTGTTGGACAGCTATGTGACGAGTTCTTCTCCACAGAGAGTTTAGAAAACTTTTTGATCCGAAAATCCTTCCCAACCTGTTTGACCTTTGACCATCCAGGAGATCTAGATACCAGTTCCGCTTTACTCGTCTCGGGGCTAGCCACAGTTTGTACAGAAATAGCAGTATCAGCAATATCATCAGATTGAGATGCTTTCTTATCATCATCAATAGTTTTCTCCGTTTCTTTTAATTCAGGTATGTTGATTTCATTGAGGTTGTAACATTCTTTACTATTATTTACCAAAACAGTACTTGGTATTGTATTTTTTGATATAGTAAGCTCAAACTTTTCTGCGTCATTTAATTTTGCGATAAGTCTTTCTTCTTCCTCAGAAGAAGATGCTGGGTAATTTTTTCTTCCAGATTTGGGAGTCTTTGTCCTCTTTTTGGGACTTACATTTTTTAAATCACTTTTGTTGCATACTGCCCTTAGTGGACTTGAGAATAAGTCACCATCCTTAGTTTGATAGTTTTCTTTAATCATCTCTTTATTACCCTCAGCTTCATCTGTTTTCTCTAAGGCAAGTGAGTTGATGTTTTTATCAACCTCTTCTATAACATTCAGTGCAATATTAATGTTATTATTGGTTGTATCATCAATATTAAGTTCATTAGTTTTATTTCTTAAAGGATTGCTTTTATTCTTCTCTTTCAGATTTTGTGAGTTGAATCTCCTTTTGCGTACTATTTTCAGACAATTTGATTCACAGGTTTTTATCTGCTGCTTAGAAGACTCATTAACATTTTGAATATCAGATTTATTTTTCTTGGGTGATATGGAAATTGAATCTTTTATATTAGTTTTAGTAGCTGAAGAAATATTTTTAGACACACTATTAATATCTTGCTTGCTGTATAAATTTTTATTAGTTTCAAAATATAATGTTTTTGGTGCAACCAAAATTGGAAGTACTGGAAGATTTTTAGCATCAGACGAGTGTTCATCAGAAACGTTTGGTACACTAGAATATTGAAATAAAGTTTTTATATCAGGAAGACCATCAGAATCAGAATCTTCAACTGACTGACGACAGCGTTTGTTACTAGTTGGAATGGCTTCATCATCTGAAGAATCACCTTGGGCATCTTTAAGAGGCTCAACATCAGTCGTGTTAGTCCTAAAATAATGAATAGAATAACGAAAAATCATGCGTCATATATATTACATTTGAAGCAATCTATATATATAATTCTCATATGTGGCAACAAAAAAAGGGTCGAATTTCTTAATTGCCGTTTGGCAACAGCTCGCAAGTTTGGTTTGTTTACATTGGCGGAAAGTCTGAGACAGCGATTTTTTTTTTTTTTTTTTTTTGAGTTAAATAGTTTGAACAAAATAAGTTTAAGTCTTGCAGTTTTGATTAGGCAATGAATGAATGTCTCCTTAATATGTCCTTTTTAGTTAAAAGGTTGAAGAATGGGCTATTTCACCTTTCAATAACTTACATTCTCCGAGTTTTAAAAAACGTAAGTGATTACTCAGAGAAAAATGTAATACCTTTCTTGACTAAATTGTAACTGAAGTGAGTCTGTATACATGTGGGAAAGTTTTCTTAGCAACATAACATGAGTAAACTTAGGATCTTATCAATTTTTAAAAGCTAAAAATACATAATTATTATGGTTTCAATTTTGAATAGTTAATATGAGCATGTTTCAACCCACATTTATCTTTAAATGGCCCTTTTTTAGGTAAAAGGTTGTAAAATGGGTTATATCATCTCCTGATAACTTAAATTTTCTGAGGTTTAACACATAAATAACTGCCCAGAGAGAAAAACTATATCTTTCTTGGCTAAATAATAATTGGAGTGAGTGTGAATACATGTGTGGAAGCTTTTCTCAGCAACATTTCATTGAAAATAGGGCGTTTTTAAAATTTTGGTTGAATGAAGTTATGGCTAGCAGAAATGCATAACTGCATGTCGAGCGAAGCAACCTGGGATCATGCAGTGATCCCAAAAGAATCACAACGTGATTCTTGGGGATTGCGAAGCGGAACGAGCAGGGGGTGTAACCCCCAAATATAAATTGATTTTGTTTTTTTCAGCATAAAAACCAAGCCAAATAAATGAAAAAATGTCTAAAAGTCATTAATTACCCAATCTTTTCCAAAACAGGTGATGGGTCATTCGTTTCCTTAAGTGCTGCATCTAAATAAAATTTATTACATATTAATTTAAACTTGTATGTGCACAACATACGAATGTATGAAATATTATTTGAAAAGAAAAACAAAAGAGTAAACCGATCAGCAAAATTAAATTATAAAGTCAACATTGCATGTAAAAATTTCAGATATTTATTATAATATAGAATCATAAACCACCAAAATTTGGTCAACAGATTATATTTTCTGGAAAATTATAAATTCCTTCATAATCAAAATTTATTGCAACACTGATTTGTTAACTTATATACATAATTTATTTGTAAAAGGCTGCAGTGTCTTAAAAAATGCCAAATACAAATTTAGACTCCACGTTGATCTTGAAACAAATTAAACAAAATTTTAAATCAGAATTTTAATAGAATATATGAAGTTACAGACAAGTTTAATAAAATATATTTGTTGAAAAGGGTTCCAATTCATTCAGTTTTTAAAGATATTATTTTACCTATCAGAGAGTCATTTAACAGAATAATCCCCAAATGATAAGATAGTTTATCATTCAGCTATTTTTTAACTCTTGCTCTACAGTGATATCCCCCCGCACACACACTACCAAAGACTACATTAAGTAATTTAATTAAAAATATTTTTTTAGATTTTTAAATAAGAAAGGTTGTAGCAATACAAGTAGTAAAGTAATGTAAATTTTCGGCAACTTAATTTATTTCATTCATATTTTTCTGAAAATTTATTTGTAAATCATTTAATTAAGCACTTTAAAATACTGCTAGCTTGAATATGGCATGATTCTTTATTTGTTGCTCATGCATTTTTTGTCGATGCCATTGAACTTCTAGCCAAAATGTCATGTTGGCATAGGACAAGGATGTCAAACTCGTGGCTCACAATGGATAACTTTGTGGCTCAGCATACATAACAGCACAGAACAAAATTTTTAGTAAGTATTTTGTAATTAATTTTCAAGATTACTAATTATACAAATTGTCAATAACAACCCACAACAACTGTTAATGACTAGATGACTGACGATTACTAATCGTATTAGATTGACTAAGGTACACGAGATCAAATGCTGCACAGATTTGAAGGCAACATTCACTGAAAAACAATTATTTTCACTTATGAAAGGAGCTAAGTCTCTTGTCAGATACAGAATTACTGACATTCACCTAAGAAAGATATACATAGAAATAGAAAAGCTGGTAGAAGAGAAAAGATATCAAGAAACCAAAAAGAAAACACTAATTTTTTCCGTTGTTCATGTTCTTTTAATATCTAATACTAATAAAGATGAATGTCTGTGTGTCTGTTGAACTAAAGAACAGACCGTTGAACCTAGAGCTACCAAATTTGGTACAGGTATACTTTGGAAGGTGGGAATGTGCACTTCAGAGCCATTTTTTTCAGTCTCTTATTCAAATTGTAATTATTTAAATTATTAAATTTTGGCCGTTTTATGCCATTTTTTCACGAATAACTTTGGGAGTAATTATTGCATGAAAATTATTTTTATACCATTTTAAAGTGCAGATTTTCACCTTTCTAATGTTGTTAGTTTGCACTCTGTATATTATTTAAGCGAATTTTAAAAGTTTTTTGAAAGCATCATCTATTGCTTGCAAATCGTTGAAGGTCACTGAATGCCCAACACCCCTAGCAAACAAGGTCACGACAATTTGTACTCTCCATGGAAGGAAGGGAGAAAAAATGCCCCCCTTTTCCCCCTTCTTCGGGATGACATGGAAGCACTTCGCCTGTACCGCAGTTGGCTTTAGAGAGATTCGCAGTTCTCTACAGCAAAAAAAGTTTTCTTTCCCTCTAAATTTTAAATGCTTATTTTTTACAATTTTCAAACATTTTAAACCCATTTTTACACTTAAACCACTTCTAATCCATTTCGAAATGTGGAAAGTGACCTTTTCTCTGATATTAAAGTTAATGCTATGCCACTTTTTTTTAGGAATTTTATCAAACTTTTTATTTCTATTCCAAACTATATGTGCTTTACAAATCCTTCAACAAACTCAATTAGAATACTACAATCAGAGCAAAATAGATAATGAAATATCAAATTAAAATATAATATGGCATACGATTGATAATGTTTTAAAGACTGTCTAACATTGGCTCGAATTATAGAGTGTATTACATTTTTTATTTCAAAAAATTCCTTTTTTATTCTTATACCTTCTTTGTTAAAATTAAAGTGCATTTCAATTTGTAGCAACAATGTCAAATTAAGATTTGAGCATAAGCAGCTAAAAACTGCATTCATTTACTGTTCTCTGAATTTTAAATTTCATTTACAAACTGGAAACTTGGAACTTTGAATTTATGCATCTAAAGATGATCTTTTATCAGTAAATTCTCGATTATCCGGCATTCAAGTATCCGGAAAGCTCAACTAACCAGAAAAATTAGAAAAGGAGTTTTTCTAAAAATTTTACATCCGCACGCCGTTCCATTCGGGCCGACAATTTATTTCTGGAATGCAACGTCCGCTCCACACGGAGGAGCGTAGAAGGGGGGAAAAGCAATATACAGTACTGTGACATACACAGACTTGTTTTATGGAGGGTCAAAAGCAAAAGTGAGAATCTCTCCCTAAAAATTAAAAGGTCCTCACCTTTCGCTGAAAAACATACGCATTAACGAGCGTATTGCACAATCACCTTTGCGATTTTTTAAAAGATAATTAGTTAGATAATTAATATTCAATCTGGGATTTGTTTATGATCACTTAAAAGAGTTTTATTATGCTTGCTGAGTAAAATATTTTTCAGTTTTGTCAGCTATTTGTATATTTTTACTATCTATATATTTACAGTAAAAATTCGGCTACAGATCATACTTTTTTTTATCATCAGTGTTAAATTAAAATCTTCATAATTTAATGTACTGGCAGATACAGAAGTATTCTTAAAAATTATATTTAATGTGCATTTCAAAATGACAAAAACAAATTATTTGGAATAAAAGAAAAAGAAAGGCTACAATCTACTACCCCCCACCCATTTTTCCCATCACACTCAACTATCCCGACTTTTCAGGTATCCGGAAATCGGTGTTTCCCGAGCATGCCGGTTAGTTAAGATTTTACTGTATTTCATTTTGGATGCATCTTTATTTCATTTGTTATTTTGGAACAATTGTTTCATCTAAAAAATAAACGAAAAATTCATTTTTTTCATGACATTTTACTTGATATATAATAGTCATTTGTTTGAGTTTTCAATTTTTTTTTTCCCCAAAAACGACAGTTTATTATGTTTAAAAATTTAAAGCGAAAAATTACTTCTTTGGATAAATAGCTTCAATTAAAAATTATTAACATTAAATATAACAATAATAAGTATTTCAAACGTCCTACATATTGGCATTTTGTTGATATAACTGAATCATTTTAAGTTATAAGTTCTAATATGGGCAAACCAGCTGGTCGCCGAAGGCATATAATAATGCAGGTTAATTTTTTTCGAAATAAGCCTGCATTTCTATAAAAATTGAAGTTTGTTTATTTTTTCTCTGCAGACCACATAAACTTAGACTTCGTTTATTTGACCCATGCTAACATCCAAGTTTGACACCCCTGGCATAGGATAAAAACAACTAAAACTAGGAAGTCCTGTTGGCTCCTTTCTTCTTAATTTTCTTTAAATTGATGGTTTTAGTTATTAATTAACAACAGCATTTATAAAAGCTCACCTAACAATATTATACAATGTATATTCTTTACAGTATGATGATGAACATCCAAAATATTAAACCAATTTGTTGCTGTTGTTCAATTAGCACATCATACTACAACAGATAGCAAATGAAAATATTTTATAATACAAAACTACTATAGACATACTGACAAACAGAAAAAAAAAAGGGGGGGGGGGAATATCACCTTTTTCCTTTTCATTAGACTTTCTTTTTCTTCCAACTGATGTTCTAGTAGCTTTCTGCATAAAACAGTAAAAAGAAGTAATTTGATTTTCTAATTTCAATAAATATATCCTTTAAGTATTCAACATCAACATCAACAGCACAATGTAAAATTTTCCAATAATTCTCTATATTTTTTAACCCCTTAAATTTCCTTATAAAACCCCAAATAGTATATGAAAAAAATATTATATTAGACATTATTTTAAGTCAAACATGGATTTACAGCAATACTACTATCGCCAGGAGTAATTTTGTAAGCCATTAAAATACATATAATAAAAGAGACCTTGATTTTCAATGATTTTAATGCATTCTGATAAAATTTAAAGGCATAAATATGTAAATTTCATACAATGATGCTTGACAGTAATTTTACTTTAAATTGTGATTCTGTAATATCTGTTTATAGAATATTTTACTCATGTTTGTTTCAGTGATCAAAATTTAATCTTATGCAAACATACAGACTGGAAATAGAATTTTAATATAAGTTTGAGTGATTTTATACTAAATACATAAATAAACGATAGACATATCTTATTCAGTTTTGTGACAACAAAATTCATTGTTTAATATATTCTATGCTTAAATATATCAGGATATACTGTATGCTTAAAATAAGTATATTTTATTTATATTTTCCAACTTGGTTTTTTTTTAATACTAATTTTGTAAAATTCAGTAAAAAATACAAGATTTTTTCCCATCTTTTTCATTCAAAGAAAAAGTTAATAATATTATTAAAAATAACAAGTATATAGATATTTTAATTTAAAGATTTACAGAAAAAATATTTGAGGTTCATTTATTCATTCTCAAAAAACAATTACAGTTCAACTGTATTAACAGTACAAAATAAGTAGTCTACAGTGTTAGGATTCAACTACATTATTTAACAGTACAGAAGCTACATTTTTTTTTTATCATTGTATTAAATATTTATAATGAAACTTATATATAAGATATAAAACAACATAAACAAAATTTTTTTTAGAAAATCTAAAAATTTAAATATTACACAAATATAAGAAAAAATTTATATATATATACATCTTTATTAAAGGTGAAATGTAGAATATCTGAGTCAAGGAAGACTTTAGTTGATTCAATCTTCTTTTATTCGATCATTGAAAATAGGCTACTTTTTCATAGGTAAAAGGATAATTTTATGCATAGCTCTATGACCAGAATTAAAGAATGTGCGAAGAGGCGCGCTGTTGTTGTCAATCTACATGTCGAAATCAAAAGGGGCAGTTAACAATACGCTGAGGTTATATGTGGCAAAAAAGGGGATTTTCCCAGAAGACTTGCAACTCAAAATTAAAGTCGAAGCACGCTTATTACGATGGACGTAGAAGTAATTAAAAATTAAGTTTAGTTAAAAATGATTTAAGAAAGTTAAAAACTTAAAATATCACACATTAATATATATATGTATTAATAAGTTATAATAATAATATAAGTTATATACTAATAAGTTATAACTTTTGTCTTTTCATTAAGAGTTCAGACTATACTAACAGTATTAAGTTTTTACATAGAAGTGCAAGTCATGTTGAAAATAAAACATATTATCATAGCAAAACCGTATAAATTTCTCAAAAAAGATAAACTGATTTTCAGCTTTACAGATAAAAATCAAAATAGTGTAATAGATGACATTTCAGCATCATTCATTTTTTTGAATATCACAATTTCATTAATTTTATTTATTTTCACTATTGTATTAGCAATGGAAACAACACAACACACAATGAGCATTTTTTAATATTTTGGGTCTAAATCAAGTAAAAAATAATCAAGTAAATAATGTAGCATTTTTATTCGAATTTCATTATTGACTGAAGCATTTCATAATCATAATTTTTACACTTTTGATATTTTCACAAAAGAATAACAGGTTGATGAAATTAAGTTGAGGTTAAGAATGTATAATAACATTCTTCAAGTTCGCCCAAGTAAAATAAAGGGTGAATTTTATGTTCAGTTTAGTTTCATTAGCTTAACATCCTGTTTTGAAGTTACACAAGGGCTATTTTGAGATAGACTTTGTCATTGAATCATGGTCAGAAGACGAGGATGAAATCCAAGTCAGAATCTCTTCTCCAAACTTTCACAATAAACCAGCTGGAGGATATTTAAACTGGCAGATTTAGAGTGCACCAGCCCATATGCATGGCATATCTTGAATGGAATCCGGTTTCCACCCTGCACATGTTAGTCTGGAAACTGGAACTCTAACACCAGACTATAGCATCCACGGGTGAATTTTAAGAACTAAAAGTTCAATACAACGTAGGAGGGCTTTCGCATCAGGCAGGGTTATGCATGGCTTAGCAGATGCAGTACAAAAGTCAAATAATGAAATATATATATATTCTTGGTAACAAAAAAACAAGTAAAAAAATATTTTGTGTGTGCATCTTTAATGTGGGTTAACACTGAATAAACAGCTTATGCATTTCTAATTTATCAAGAAAATGAAATAAATTATTTATCACAATATGCATGAACTCCTATGATAAATGAAATAGAATAATCTTACAATACCATAATTAAAAAATGCTCTTATGTACTTATTATTACCTGTAAATATTTTCCCTAAAATGTTGAAGATAAAATCAGTAAATGGCATATTTGAAAGCACTACACAAATATAACTCAAGTGTTTTTTTTAAACATGGAAAATATTTTAATAATTTGCATCAAAAACTAATAAAAATTCTGCATGTAATTCATTACATCAGAAATAATGTGCTTCATTGTAATTAAAGACTTAACAAAATACAAATTACATAACAAATTATTTCATTAAAATATACCTCTGTTGCATTTGATTGATTTTCAAGGAATGTCAAAGTAGGCATAATCTTATCTTCAACTTCGCTCCGAGAGCATTCTTTATTGAAAACTACAAAAATAAGGAAAAGAAAAGTGGAATGCAAGCCTAATTACCAGAAAAAATATTTCATATCATAAAAATGATAACGACCATTTTAGATTTTGACACTAATAACTTTAAACCTGTCATCATAATTTAGAGATCATTATTTTTTAAGTAAAATATCATTCCAAACACTTATTAAAAAATAGACAAAAAATTTGTAAGTTCCAAACATTGTGCCACAAGCAAATTTTCCACAAACTCCTCAATATTTTTCAGCAAAATTTCTGAAAGTTTAAAGTATAAAATGCATTCAAATAAACTTTTAATCTGTTTACTCCCAGTCAACCCATTTTTAGCCTTATAGTCCTTTGGGTAGGCAGGGTTGGTGTGGATTATAAATAAATACACTCTAAATGCTTTTAAATTATTGCTTGGAATAGAAAAATATGTTTATAAGAAATTTTAATTTAAATGCATAATAGTTTATCTATTTGTAAATTTAAATAACAAAGACTGAATTACAGATTCAAATGTCTAAATTTTCTTTGAAGATAAAAGTAATAAATTCAATTAAAAATTATACATACATAAATTCTTTTTACTGCAATTCTTATTGCTAAACTCTTATTACCACAATTATAATAATATGTTGAGTGTTTCTTTCAACTTTTAGGACAAACTTTGTAATTTTGTGAACATATAATTAACATGAAAATTTTCAGCAATTGCATATATAACAAAGAAAATCTCTTATTCCAAATGCCATAAGGCACATCATATTCTTCTATTACAATAAACCAATTTGTTCATTATTGAAAAAAAACTCTTTATTAATACACCCTCAAGCTTTCAGGTATATTGATGACTTACTATCTGGGATCTACATTTAACAAGCACTTGGTACAATATTTATGCTACAGCTTTGCTCTTTGAAAAAACAAAGTATAATCATCATGAAGTTGAATTTCTGGATTGAGGGATCAAAATAATAAACAGCTTGTACATTAACATTTATGACAAAAGAAAGGATTTCAATTTTAGTGTTAAGAGGTACACTTTTTGACAATCTAACATTTCAAACAATAGCTATAGAAACAATCTTATTATTTTTAATCATTTATCTCAAATAAATATCATTTACCGTAACAAAAAAAAAATTCATCCAAAGGATTTCTTATAAGATCAAAGCAACAATTTAGAAATTAATATACAACAGAACAAAAACTTTTAAGAATATTTTCATGTTAAAAGTAACTTTAGACTAAAACTAATCATATGCAACTAATTTTTTTAAGTCATGGAACAATTATCTAAGTTACTATGGCCCATTAATGCCCACTCTAAGTTTTTCAATAATATTTTGTATACTAATATTACATGCCGTAAAATCAACTGAAAAATTAGCTAAAAAAATCCTGCCTGAGAAATTCATGTTTTAATGCCCTTCTAAGCCTAGCATTCCTATTAATGCCAAAAAAAATAAATAAATAAATAAAATTCCAAAATTAAGTAAAATTCAAAAAAATAAACATATTCTTACAGTTGTACTTACTGAAACATTTGTTAAATGCAAGTAAATAAATTGACAAATAATTAAACTTATCCTTTTCAACTTCACATTGCAAAAAACTGTTTTTGAGCCTGACTTGAAAATAAAAAAGCTACTAACTACTAGCCCTTGATAAGCGTTACCATCAACTGAATATAAAAGAAACAAACACTTAAAAATACATTTTTGTAAAAGTTATGAGCGATTAATAGGGATTGAAGGTTAAAGATTAAGGAAATAGAGAAATGCAAACAATATTTTCAGATTGAGAAACAATATATTAAATAGATATTTTCTACATAATTATAGTTTTATCATAAATGTTAATAATTTTTTTTACAAAATTAATAAATAATTTTTAAATAAATAGAAATAATTACATTTTACATCTGCAAATGTTTCACAAACATCAGCAAGCTTCTTTGCAGCAACAAGAATTGATCTCCTTTGATAAGCATCTTGAATGCCTCTAAGGTAAAAGGAAAATAATAATATAAATAAAAATTTGGCAAAGGTAAAATAACTATTTAAATAATATAAATATTAATGTGAACACAGTATATTTTAAACAACTTTGTTTTTGATGCTCTTAATATGTTTTAAAAGAGCCAATTTTAGAGTAATAAATTTTTAACCGCTTAACTTAACAGCCCGAGAATACTCGTGCATCGAATTATCGAAATTTTAGTCTTATAAACTAAAATTGAATCATTAATTAGCTTTATAATTTGACACAAAAAATATGTAGGATCCATAAACATCTTAAGTATCCTATGCCTTCTTAGAGGAATGAAAACGACAGCCCCTTTCCAAAACAGGAGGGGTCATCTTATCAGATAGCAAAGAAAACTATTCAGTTAAGTGGTTAATTGTCCCATTTTCAATTTCATCATGTCAAATTAAACTTCTTAGTTAGAATATTTCCTACAAATGGCAACCTTTATTATTTTTTAGAATTTCTTGAAACTATCATAGCCACTCCAAGTAGGAAGTCTGGAAAAATAATATGGTCACAAAAATTCCTTCAAGGTTTACTTCTTTTAGATTCTTCAATATTTCTAAGTAAAAGTAACTAATAAAGTAGTCTTGGCATAATATAATCCACTAAAATTTGATAAATAACTATATTTAATTGAATTTTCTTTTAATCATCATTAAAAGAAAAATTATAATTACTATTTTTTTTTTTTTTTTTTATTTCTAACTTTGTGGTTGTAGCAAAATGTTTTTCACAGAAACAGTCAGGAATGGGAAAAAGTTTAAAAAGCCTTGGTATAAAGTAGCATCTACTTCTAATACAACATAATTACCAAAAAAAAAGTTATCTATTTAGGGTTGAGCTTAACAGTACCATTACAGATTATTAGCATTACTAAATTAAAATAGCAACATTAACTACAATATAAAAAATTAATTCTGAACAGCACAGAAACTTGGGCATTTCTGTTTGATGCATTTATAAAATATATTTATTCTTTGTAAAAGTTCAAAAACTTGCTCCCATTTTTTTATGATTGGGTTATTTACATAATGTTTTGAAACTATATAAGACAGGGAAGGTGCTATTAAAGAAGAATCTTGTAGTTTTGAATTATAGTTAAATGACAAAAGTGAGCCTGAAACAGCATTCTAAATTTCACTACACATCAACATAGGGACATTTGATCTTTAACTAAATTTAATGCACATCTTAACTCTGCCCACAAAGCTGAGTCTCTACCATGCAACAAATAAAGCTTTTCTTTTATACTAGAAAATCACCTGCCATGGTATGACTCGTGCAAATTGCCTCTTCTTTCGAGAGATTTCCAGTCAAATCTGATGTGTTTAAATAGATATATATGCAAGAGAAATGTTTAATATTGATTGAAAATAAAATAAACATATGTATTATGACAGGATATTTTTTTATTTATATATTATTTACATATTTCTTTATTCAAAAAACCTCTGGTAAACAACATTCAGTGTGAAGTATTTTTCGTTGTTTCACAATTTTCCTTGTACTGTACTTCAGACGTCTTTGTGTAAATTTTAACATTGCTAAAAAATATTATCAAATCATCATGATTGCACTGATTAATTAGGTGCATCATGGCATCCAAACTATATCACGCTCATGATATACCAGTGACGTAATTTACTACTTTCTATTAAAAAACGGAAATTAATTTGAAATATAGGATTAATATAATTTAAAATTTCTCGGGAACTATTGATCATAGCGAAATAAATTTTATATCAATCGATAGAAAATTTTATTTCACTATTTTATAGCTATTAAATTTGAAATTAGAACGAAAATTACTCTTTTAAATTTAAAATTACTGAAATTTAGGTTCTCTAACAATGAAATACTGCTGCTTAACGTCTCGCAGTGCTATGGCACGAGTTTTATTGAGAGATGTGGCCTATTATTTTAGTAATGCAATAATTAAAGAAAGATTAGAGTTAACAAAACAAAAATGAAAGTAAGTAAACTGAACTAAATAAAACAGAGCAAAGTTTCTCTTTTTAAAGCATGTTTTAAAAATCAATGGTATAATCTGAAAACTATCTAAAATCGTTTTAGTGATTTCCTATTAAATCTAAAATAACTAATTAAAAGCGTGGAACAAAATGTCACAAGTAATTCTGTCATTCACAGTTTTCTTTAAAAGGCAAAACTATGAAAAAAGAAAACAGCTGGTTTCTTTTTAAATACCTGCGTGTAAAAGACTTCTTGCATAAGGGACAAGGCATACGGTAGTTGGACTGCAATGTTTCTGTTATACAAAACCTGGAGAGAAAAAAATAAGAGAATCATAATGTTATATTTAATCAAAGCATTTTTCTAAATGCATTCGGGAGTTGTTGTTTTTTTTTTTCATTAAATATATTAAATTTTCAGCACTAAAATCTCACAAAAGAATATGTATCATTTAAAAGTCTAAAAATTTCCAAAGCACTTCATATTAAATTTAATTTTACACTAAACATAAAATTTTAATTTTCAAACATGTATACTACGTTTGATTTCCTTCATTAAAAAAATATATCAACTGATCAAAATTGAGATATTTTACCTGCAGAAATAATGTCCACATCCAGTTGAGACAGGAGTCTTCAGAAGTTCCAGGCTAAAATGTAATAAGCAAGTTTTTAATTAATAAAAATGAGAATCCAAATCAATCATTTTAGCTTCATTTTCGACAGCAGAGTATACAAAGAAACTAAATGAATTATATGATAAATATTTTATTTAAAAATAAAGAAAAGAGGACACCTCTTGAACTTTTCTTTTTCTCAAAATCTAAATTAAGAAAAGTTATTTATATGGATATCTATTTAATCAATGGAATTTCTTTACTTCACATAAATAATCATGAAATCACTTTCTGAAAATGTTAAAATTATTATTTAACTAGCCACCTACAGTGAACAGCTGGTCCGCCATTCTTACAATAGTAAGGTGACCTGGGGTAATTCCTGATCAAAAAATGCAAACATCCATTTTGTGAAAAAACTGTTCAATTTAAAATTTTATTTTTGTGTGAAAGTTTTATGAGATGAGTCCTATGCAGCCTTCTTCTCTTTGAAAATTAAAATAGAATTTACAACATTTTAACTTTTCAGTGATCAGGAATTACCCCTGAGTAATTCCTGATGACTTCTGGGGTAATTATTGATCACCTAGTTTTTCTTAGTGATGAGGCATTTTAAAAATAGTTATACTACAGTAATTAATAAATAATGCATTAGATCAAATAAATAAACCAACAAAACATAGTTAAGCAGCTGATAAGAGGATTTATTTGAAAAAAGCAACAAAATTTAACACTTCAAGTTTTCCAAAAATCTTTGCAAAATTTTTTAACATTTATATGCACTGTTTATTGCTGCATAATCAACAGTGAATGGGTCAGTTCCATTTAAGGAATATATAGGACATAAAAAAATATATTTGAAGTTTATTTTTTCAATTCTGTCGCGTTTGGGATCTTTTGAGAATAATGGGCTTTTTTGCTATAGATTATGCCTATGCAAAATGAACTCATCCAGTCTTCCCCAGGCATATCATCTTTGAATCGACAATATTTTTGTAAGGCACAGCTAATTCATATTTGTACCTTCTTTATTTTTAATTACAAAATCAGAAATAGTTATTTTAATTTCTTTCTATTCCTCATCTTGTCACACTCTTCAGGCAAGCAGGCAACTCATTCTCATGTTCTGCAGGAATATAGGAAACAGCTCCCACATGTTTTACTACTGTGATGGATTCTTTAACTTCATTAAGTGAGAGTAAAGTTGAGAATGGAATTTCAACAGCTATATAGCAGCAACTCTCACACTGAAACTTCCATTTTCAATCTTTGAAGCAATTTCATTAATTTTGACTTCTAGAAATTTAATAGCTTTTTTCAGGTTTATACCTAGTTTCTCATCATACTTATCAGGCTAATTTAATAAGCTTAAAAATTATCACTTAAAAAACTCTGCAAACATAGATACAAGCAAAGTTAAGACAAATCAGAAATGATGCAAATCATTTTTTTTTTTTTTTTTTTTTTTGCTTACAGTTAGAAAAAAAAAATAACATTGTGGCTGCAATTAAAATGTTTTAAAGTGATTACAGGTAATAAATATGAACAGGCATTTAAAAAAATTAAAATTATATTTATTAGCTATTTCTGATGATATTTATCACAAGAAATGACCATGATCAGGAATTACCCCAGTGATCAATAATTACACCATCTACAGAGGCAACATTTAATATAGTTCACTGTAATTAATTTCAATATTTACAGTAAATGTGAAACAACTAATCAAAAGTTAACACTATTTTTAGATAAAATAAAAAGAAAGTAACACAAAATATTTATTATTAAGAGAGGAAGGAGGATCTTTGTAAAAATGTGTATATTCAGGAACCCATCTTTGAAATGGCAAGTATAGAAAGCAGTTTAAAAGATGCTTAATTTGATAAACTAAACAGCAAACTATAATTGAGTAAATGTAGCTATACTTACGTAAAATGTTCAAGGATTCCTGGCCATATCTCAAATTTCATAAAAAATTCTTTTTAAATAAAAAATTAGGTGATCATTATTTACTCCAGAAACATGGTGATCGTGAATTACCCCGGGTTACCCTAATACTATATTTAAGAGATTAATAACTGACCCAAAGTAACTTCATATCTGTTAAGTATTAAAGCTCAAAAAATCCATATCATTTTCAGTGCAAAACAAAATATATCCATGCATAAAAAAAATTAAGCACCTACAAAACATGCATACATCTGATTAATCATTATCTCTGCAGAATAAAACATGCAACATATGATTGGATAATTATCATCCTCGGTGCAAAACAAAATATACATGCTAGAATAATTACTACCATCTGTATATAAAAAATTTTGTACACCCACGCATAGAAAAAAATTAAGCACCTATAAAACCTGCATAAATCTGATTAATCATTATTTCTGTGGAATAAAACATGAAAAGTAAACTTCAGTTACATGGGATTTCTTGCCACATTACTTTGTATCAAAGAAGCAAGTTTCAGGTTTTTCCCCCTTTTCATTCTTATTTCCCATAAATCTTAAATTTTACTGTTCAAATTAACTGTACAAACTCACTCGTATTTTTTTCACTAGTGCATATGAAGATGCAGTCTCGCACAATATCCCACTAACAGTTTTTAAATCATCAAAACCCACTGCACCAGCTTTATGTAACAACATTCAAAGGTAGTGTCTATCAATATCCCATATACTACCAACTGGCATTATTCCAAAAACATTATGTCTTCCACGTTGTCTTCTTTTATTTCCCACCTCAAAAACAAAATATGGAATCGTAAAACTATCAAAAACATAGGAGCATTATATCTGTGGATATCTAAATTTGGTTGTTCCATCAAGACCATTTTTACATTCACATTTATTAGTTAATGCATTTGTAAATATGATTCTGCGAATGGATTTTTTTTTTTTTTGCTAAGCACTGTATCTAATTTCTCCAATACACTTTGTAAACATCATTCATTATTATCCATAAAACAACTATTCGCTTCAATGGAATCACATTTTCAATTGGAAAGTCATTGAAATTACTTATTCATATTTGGTGAGATGCAAGTCCATTTTCACCTATTTCTGTTATATATATTTCTTCAAGATATTCTTTCCTCTAACTGAATGTAAGTTTCAGTGACACGGCGAGCCCTCTTCCGAACATTTCTAATTATATTTTGCAGCTCCATAAATTAGCTAAGTGAAGGTTGAAAAAACGTTCAAAAGTTTGTACAGTGGTTTGTTTACATTTGACCGTTGCCATTTGACAATAAGTAAATAGGCATGATTTCTGTGCCGCAAACGATAGTGTTTTTATTTAATTTAATAATTTAAATTTGAATTAAAATTTTTTAAAAATGGCTCAGAGGTGCACATCTTCAGCATCCAAAGTATATCTATGCCAAATTTGGTAGCTCTATGTTCTACAGTCTGTTCTGTATACCGCCAACAGACACATAGACATTCATCTTTATTAGTATTATAGATACCAAGCAACTAACTTATAAATTTCAAAGCAAAGAATTCTATATAAATATAAAGGCTGCTTGATCCTGAATTGAAAAACATTTCATCTGCATAAATACCACCAGTCACATGTAGTAAACAAGAACAAAACATTTAATTCAAATATATGATAAAAGATACTTATAGAACTCCAAGCAATATCAATATCATTTAGAAAAAAATATGAACTAATAATGAACAGAATCAAACAAAACTTTAAAAATTCTTCAAAAAGCTTTCTTCCAGATCCATATGACTTAGGCTAATTGAAAAATTCGGCTTACAAGAATGAGCACCCTCACTTCACAGTATACAAGGCTAATTGAAGAAATTGTTTAGGTAAACCTGGAGTTTATGGTACACACCTGTTTCTCGCCAATTTTTCCTGGCACAATTTCATTTGCCATCGGCAAATACTGTTTTGGATGTCCAGTGCACTTTTTATTGTTCTCTTGCACATGCATCACCTGAAAAGGAGAGATTGAGCATGCAATGCCTGTGGCATTTCAAGTGTGTACCAGACAATTTTTTTAACTTAAAAAGACATCAGAGGCTTCGCTTTCAGTATAACAGGAAACTAGTAGCTATGCTTTTTCATTGAGAAATGAAACACACAGAATAACACATACATTACTGAACTGATAGTCAAACCAAAGAATTCCAAAAAAGAATTATTGAAATTCGAATGAATCAAAGGGATGAACAAAACAGTCCAATCAAAACGAGGTGCAATGTGCAAAACACTGCTGAAAAGATTAATTTTTCCATGAATGTGTATATGTCACTCGTTAAAAACATCATAGTGCAAACAAAACAAATGTTCTCTTATCTCCATTCTTGGCAGCAAAGAGTTGGCAATCCTAAAAGGAACAAAGTAAAACGGCACCGTAGACTCCATATTAACCATTTTTTTAACACTTTCCAATCAGCCTAATATTTTTTTAAGAAGTTTTTTTTACATCGAGTCCATACAACTTTAACCTAAGTAGAAAATGGGCAAATTGTACTGCAAACAGTCTGGTATCATCCAAGCTTGTTGTAATAAGTTTCTTCTCATGCTAGCTCACTAACAAGATATTAATATGAAAAGGTTTTTTTTTTTTTTTTTTCAGTTTCCTTTTCTTCATGATCTGTTGAGTTAGTTGTATTAATGTCTCGTTTTGAAGCAACATGAGGGCTATTTTGGAATAAAACTTGTAATTTTAAACCGTGCTCAGAGGACAAGGATGACACCTGAGCTGGTACCTCCTCTCCAAACTTCTACACCACATCAGCAATAGGACGTTTGGCCCCCTACATATGATTTAAAGTGCAGCAGGCCCCATACAGAGCAGATCATCAGTGGAATTGGATCTCAAACCTGGAACTATCTGGCCCCAATGCCTTACTACTAGGTCACAGCAGCCTCTTGAATTTGTTATTTCTTAAAAGTTACTTAAAAAAAACAGTAACTTAGTAAGTGAACTACAATCACCTTTGCTTAATGAATTTTTATTATTAAACAATAATTATGCAATAGTTGCAATAAATAATAAGTTAAAATAAAAATTATTAAACAATAGTAGATCAAAAATAGTAAACAAAATTAAACTGATTTTGAATGTGGTTTTTACAGTTGCTAACTATCTCTTTTCTTCATTTATATTCCCATAGTGAAATTGATGATTCTTTGATGAACACTGATTATTTGCCGTCTTACACATGCACTTTTTTCATACTGAATCTCTGACACTGAGCACTTGCAGTTGGTATATCTCCAACTCTTAAACTTTACAAATTAGTAATATAATAGCCCTGATCTCTCTTGGTAATGCTCTGACATCACCAACAATAAAACTGTTGCCAACAAACCAACAAAAAAAACCAAAAACAAACACAACCATAGCACTGTGAGACGTTAAACAGCATTGTTTCATTGTTAGAGCACCTAAATTTCAGTAATTTTAAATTTATAAAAGTAATTGTCATTCTAATTTCAAATTTAATAGCTTTAAAATAGTGAAATAAAATTTATCTCGCTATGATCAATAGTTCCCGAGAAATTTTAAATTATATTAATCATATATTTCAAATTTAATTTCCGTCTTTTAATAGAAAGTAGTAAATTGAGGTAGTACTATATCATGCACATGGTATAGTTTGGATGCCACTATGCATCTGATTATTTGTTGCAATCGTGATGATATAATTTGATAATATTTTTTGACAATGTTTGACAAGCAGAGAAGTGCTTTGTTTGGAAACTAGATTTTCTATCTATCTAACTTATATGTACTAGATTTTCTAGATTTTTTTTAGAGCAAGAGGTTTTTTGAATAAAGAAATATGTAAATAATATCTAAATAAAAAATATATATTTCCTGTCATAAAACATATGTTTATTTTATTTGCTTTCAATCAATGTTAAACATACCTCTTGCATATATATCTATTTAAACACATCAAATTTGACAGGAAATCTCTCAAATGAAGAGGTAATTTGCACCTGTCATGGTAAGACGAGTGATTTTCTAGAAGATATAGATTCATAGAACATATTAAAAATTTTTAAAAATAATAATTACCAAATGGAACATTCAAGTGTCTTCAAGATGGCATTCACACATTCAACTACGTTTTCTGTCATACTTTTCATTCTGTTATGAGAAGTAGTCTCTTCAAATCTATAAATAAAGGAAAATTTGACATCTTATCAAAAATTATGTTCATAAAATTAAATCCAATTATTTATTTTTTTAAATTTAAGTTTATTCAATTTTCAGGATTAATGTTAACTAAGAATTTTTTTATATATGAAAAAAGCAAACAACCTCTTGGCTTTATTTAAGCAATATAAAAATTTTATAGTAATATTTTAGTCCTATGCATGATATCCAGACACTTACACTTTAGAAAGATTGAATTTGGTAATTGACATAATAGAAAACTTGTGTAACATATAGCATAAGAAATTCTATTTTGGTTAACTTTTAAACACAGCCTCAAATAATAAAAAATGATGAAATAAAGTAAAAAGGCATGTAATTCGTATCTGTGACTTTTTTTTTTTTTTTTTTCTGCCTTCCCTTGTTTCAGTTAAAAAATAAAGGCAAAGTACAACATTTTACAGAATAAAAATGCAAACAATAATTTTTTTCGAAAATTTCACATAATTTTGACGTTTGATTGGCGAATGCAGAAAAATACAAGTCCCCCTCACACAAGGATCGTATTGCGCTCAATAATTTGCACTGTATTTATGTTTAGCAATTTAAGTGTTAATAATACCAGAGAACCTATAAACAGTTCTGCTTTTAGTGACTTAATTTCTCGTTTCGATTCTGGTTATATGTATATCAGAACCACCGGATTTCCACATCAGGTATTAAGTAAATGATAAATTGATAAAACAAGTGATTTTTATCAAATTCTTATCTACAATAATTCTAATTTTCTAAAAGTAAAATAAGACCCGTTTTCGTTTCGTTGAAATTAATTGTTGAAAATTTCGTTTGAAACTTACCTAACTTACAGAAGGAGAAAGTGTAATGCAGGCTTGGTTTGGAAATAAAAATGATTCTTGACCAAGAATGGTTCGAAAATAATCACTGATTTCAAGCATTAAAGTGTTATTTAATTTTTATAACAACGTTTATAAAAACTTTTGAGGAATGGGCGTTTAAAAACAATCTTATTTCCTGACGAAACGTCCGCAACCGAAGTAAATATACAAAATACATGAATTTCCCGCGAACTCCTGATTTCAGTTCAGTTCTGCTCGATCAGATTAATGATCAAAATAAGATTCACATTTCAAAAAATATTTAATTAATTTTAGTTTTTTATCACATTTTTGAAGTACCAACAGTTTTCCCTTGGAATGCCATAGTGGCAAAGTGTCAGCTTGGGAGTTTTAGACCGAGCATTTTTTTAAATGAGTTTGAGACAATGGTGTATCGACATTCGACAGGAGGACAAGGGAGTTTTTTTGTTTGTTTGTAGTTATATTAACGTCCCGTTTGAAGAAACACGAGGATTATTTTGGGACGGTCCTCGTAATTTTGAACCAGCATCAGATGACGAGGACGATACCTGAGCTGGCATCCGCCTCTTTTAACTCCCAAACTCTACCAGCAGGAGGACTTTGACCCCCTACGTATTATTTAACAAGCAATAGGCCTAAAACAAGACAGATCTTCAATGGAATCGGGTTTCGAACCTGGAATCCTCCGGGCGAGAAGCCGAGACCGTATTACTAGGCCACCGCGGCCAGGAGGACAAGGTGATATAAATGTCCCGGGGGCCGGTCTTAAGGGACGCCATAAAGATAAAACATTTGTTGGCATGTCGTGAGTGTAAAAGGCAGAGTAACGCAGATACCAGGCAGTTTAAAATACAAAATAGCTTTAATTCAGTTTACTTAAAAAAAGAAACATGCTGCTGTCTTGCAGCTTACACACTCACTGACAGCCATCCATTCGACTGTCATGTCCACGGAGCTTTTTGTATTAATTCATATAATCTGGGTCTCAAGTACTTGTGCGAATTCCGACTCCGAAAAAATGGATTTATAGCCCATAATTACTTTAATAATCTTTATTATTGAACTCATATTTTAATATAATTATGAATCATAATTAATAACATAATAATTTTAATTAGATAATTAATTGTGTTGATATTAATTGTAATTAATAATTATAATTAGATAATTAATTATATTGATTACAATTTTAATAATTAATTATAATTACTAATTATAATTTTTAATTAACATTTCTGTTAATTATTTAAAATTTCGTTAGTGAATTTAATGGAACTTTGCAGGAATCTTCAGTATTTTGACGCTTTTGATTTCTATTATCTGGTTAGGACTTCCCATGAATGTCATTTAATTTGATGGAAACAATATATTTACTGAAGCGTTCAGTAAGGAAATTTAAGCTCAGATTTCTTTCTAATTAAATATCAAGTTTACAATCTTGATGCAACTGTATGGAGCTCATGAGCTCCATACAGTTAAAAATATTTTAATCATCATCAAGGAATATTAAACAACTCTTTGCAGTTATCAAAGATCTACTGCTGTTAAAATCTGTTATTAACTACATTGATAAAATGCAATTTTTTAGTGAATTTCTGTCAGTTGAATCAAATGCTTTTAAATTTTGAGCAAATTATAAATGCCATTTAAATACCTTCCCCAATTCGTGCTTGCATGGCGAGGTCGGTAGAGCGCCTTGTTACGAGCCCCATTGGCCCGGGTTCGAGCCTAAGCCTTTGAGTCTTTCTTTCGCGGTTGCTATAAGGCTAATGTTTTCGAGAATTTGAATTTAGGATATTCTCTCTTTATAATATATATTCAGCTTCTTATTCTATTTTACTCTTTTATTTCCAAACCTAATTTATAATTAGATAAATTTTAAATAATTCCTAGTGTCCAAAATCAAAAAGTATAAAAATATTTTTCGATGGACTTTAAATTACTCACACGGAAGAAATATTATTTCTTCATAATTTCTAAATTGCGTTTCTATTTGTTGACTTATCTTAAATTTGTAAATTTTATTTACAACAATAAATAATGTTTTCACACACACAAGCATCAATTGTTAACAATTTTTTTATTGTTGTAAATAAAATTCAAACCGATCTCATTATTTCAGCAAATCTTTTATTCACGCGCTTTTGCAATTGTTACGGTTGTGGTAGTATAAATTGTTTTCTTGGGAATTCAATTCCAAAGCAGAATTTTCGCTTTAGTATTCATTGCATTGCCTATTTTATCGCGCCTGCTTCAAAGTAATTTTTTTTTTGAAATGTGGCAACAGATATTTGATTTCAGGGGGTTTTTTTGTTTTATTTTCTCGTATACGAAGTATACAAAGAGAAAGTATCTCCACTTAGAAAGTATACGAGAAAGTTTAGGGGAGACCACTCCCGCTGGTTTAGTTTTTTTTTTTACTAAAAAGGATTTCAAAGAAGGGAGTTTTGGTTTTTAAAGTATGGTGCGAATGGGTTTTTTTCCAATTTTGCAATGCGCCAAATTTATTAAAATTTTTCTTTCGCTTTATGTTAAAAGTTATTTTCAGTTAAAGATTATTCTACTTGATGCGTTTACTCAAAAATGTACTGAGACTTAACAATCTGATATAACCTTATTGCATCAATGAAGTGAGATAACTATTTATTGTTAAATAAAGAATAATTCTTTTACTGACCTGCTTAAATTTTGTGAATGTGATATTGTGCTTTGTTCGTAACAAAAGCAGAAAGTCTGGATATTTTATAATATTGAGTGCGTTAGTGAAAATGTGGAGCATTGAAGTTATCATAATTGTTTAGTTCAGTTGTTTAAGATAAGAATTAAATGAACGATCAAAGGATATGTAGTTCTAAGTTTCTTTGCTTTCTATAGTTGCAAAAATCCAGGTGTTATAACCATTTTAATAATTTTAACCATTTTAGTTGGGGGAATAATTAAAATATAAATAGAAAGAGAGCCGATCAGTTGAGAAAGGTGAAATTTCGGCAATAATCTGGCACTGTGGTGGCTAATGTTAAGAAGTCACGAAATGAGTTGCGAAACTCTTTGTTTACACAGATTGCAGGTGAGAGGATTTTAATTAAAATGACGGCAGATGATCATGAAATTCAGTTAGAGCACCAGGACTACTTTCAAACTAGAAATTTTAGCATGTTCTATGAAATCAGCTTGCTTACCATAGCCCAAGTGTGAAAAAGAAAAAAAGGCTTAAAATAGCGGAAGAAAATTTTAGAGTCCGTAAATAGGATAAAAATACAAAAAAAATTTTGAAGATTAAAAAATCTGAACGGAACCGTGGTGTTTATGATAGTTAATAAAATTGTGCTGATTCTGGTTCTTCTTTTATAGAATTACAAAAGATAAAGCCATTTTAATTAGGGCGGAATGATTAAAACTCTTCCAAAATTAAAACATGCGGCTGTGAAAGATGCGGAGATGTGAAAACATGATGCAATAACAAGAAATATTATTTTTTTTGTTTTTCAGGATTTTTTAAAAAAATAATAATTTTCTCTAAAATTATGGATCCGAATCAGTAATTCTGAATCCGCGGAATCAGAGTGAATCCAATTCCAATTCACGAATCCGATTCCGCGGATTCATCGCGAATCCGATTCCGCGGATTCAGCGCGAATCCGATTCCGCGGATTCATCATGAGTCCGATTCCGCGGATTCATCACGAGTCCGATTCCGCGGATTCGTTCCTTTTAGTGGATTCGTTCCTTTTGGTCGGAATCGGGTCCGTTCGTTCCTTTTGAGGATCCGGATCCGCGGATTCGCTCCGGAGTGAACGACACATCACTATTATGGAATGACATTTGTTTTTTTCCCTTTTAGTCATATATATTTAGAAACAAAGTTAATAATGACATACTCTGCTGTAAAGTATAAAACTTATTAAAATCATAAATTTATGTTTAAGAAATAATGATAAATAGCAAATAAAATTGCTGGAATAAATATAATATTTTTTGACATTCTACAACTTAAAAAATATATGTGTCTGTATCATTTACTTATTTATTTACTAAGCTTTTAAATTTTTCATGTTTCAGGTGGTTATGTATATTTTTACTTGAAGTGTTTCTCCGTTATTAAAATAAAAATAAAATATATACAGTATTTTACTAAATTTATTCCATTTCGTTTTTTCCTTCTTCATTTTTTTATGCATGCCTGTAACTTATGGGTCATTTTTGAAAGTTTTTACCATTACAATAAAGCATAAATTTACTCTCTATCATTGCTTATTTTATTCAATTTTGTTGTAGCTTTCCAAAGGATGAAGAAAGAAGAAAAATTTGGGAGATAAAAATACGCAGAGAAAACTTTAAAGCCACTAACTCGTCCAGATTGTGTTCTAAACATTTTTCTCCAGACAGTTTTGACAGAGAGAATTTGGTGGAACATGGTTGAAAAAAACTGCTGTGCCAACTGTTTTTAATTTCCACAAACATGTAGTTGAAAGGAAAATTACACGTAAACCATTAGTCAGGAAAACACCAGAACCTGAACCTGTTATTGAACAAGGTAAATCCAAAAATTATAATTTGATATAGTTTGAAGTTTTTTTGGATATGTCACAAAAATGTGTTTTTGTTGTAAATCTTATCAAAATGTTCTTAATCAGCTGTCATTAGATAAGCATTTTGTCATAATCTTCTGAATTTTAATATCAATAAATTATAACCAGAGAAAGCTTTTAGTGCTTGCAAAGTTTCTCATGCAAATATATGATCCATGGTATTTTAATATTATTCAGATTTTAAAATATTTCTTATATAATGGGCATTTTCTAAAAAGTCCAATTAAAATTCCATCCTGTATATACAAATAAAATGTCATATATTGTCTCTGGTTTCAACATTATTTACCACAAAATTATTTTTACTGTCTTTGGGGAAAAAAGCATATTTTTGTCATACTTAAAAGAAAATATTTAATATTCATATGTATTAAGGTATCCGCTACTTCACTAAAGCATAGTGAAACTATTTTGCAATATAATCATAAATTATTTATAAGCATGTGCTTTAAAGTTATGTATGCTCATTTGTACTAATATTTTGAAAAATCTGTGCCACATCTTCTGTCATTGTCCTCATTCTTTTATAAAGTATTAGTGGGAGTTATTACATAATATTATGTCAAAATACTTATATTATCATTTGAAAAGTGATCTAGTGATTTAATAGTAGTAATAACAAATAATATATTAATAAGTAAGCAAATAAATTCAAATACAGTAAGTTTTCATTTATATTACTCTCTTGTGCAGTTTTACATGAAAATTAAGTTTCCTCTAATAAGTATTTAATGCATGTTATTCACTTTCCCCTTCACATAACTCTTCCACTTCAGGGATGTACGTTTTTGTGTTTGTGAACATTAATACTATGAGCGTACATCTATGTGCACAAGTCTATATATTCATCTAGCTAATCTGGTATTCATCTAGCAATATTAGTTGCTGGTAATGACTAAACACATTATAGTATTTATCAGACCTTTACTGTGGTTTTTACCATGTCTTGGTGGAAAGCATTTTTTTCTAATAAAAGACCAATCCTGGATTCACTCTAAGGGGAAATCTCAACTTTTAATGACCTATCCTTTATTTGTTAATCTAATAAAATCTTTCTCTATCTAAATACGAATATGTGTGTATGGTTTTATTTGTGTGGACATTTTCTTCATCTCTGAAGATATGTCTCTCATGATGCTTTTCATGTATCCACCCTTAATTAAATGAATTATTAATTCTTTTTTTTTTCAGCTACTAGAAAACGCAAGCATTACCTTGGTGATTTTGATGATGATGATATGAATTCACCAACAAAGGCACATAAATTACTATCTATTGCTCAGAGTCAACAGAAAAAATGGAAAATGAAAATAAAAAAATGCAGAGAGAAAAACCAAGAGGTTGGAAAAGAAACTCTTTACATTGACAGAAATGCTATCAGATCTTAAGAAGAAACGTCTAGCGACAGAACCAGCTGCTAATGTTTTAAAGGTATCGTTTTCTTTCCCCTTTTTTCTATTCTTTTTTTAAAATTCCTGATTTGATATAAAATTGTGACAATGTCTAAAAATGGAAATGCCAAATTATAAAATGAAAGTTACAAGAAACCCTTGTGAATCTGCATAAAAATTGTCTATTTCCAAGCAGGGTTGGCATGAGTTATGTCACTTGATTTAAATTAGATTTAAATCACTGATTTTTTTTAAAAAAAACAAAATTGATTTAAATCAAAAATTTATGTATATATTTCTACATTTCGGTTCTTTTAATTGTGCGGGTCCTATAGATCTGAACCTCGGATTAGAATCCCAGTCAGAACTTGAACCTGTATAATATTATTTGCGAGCAGTCCACCTGCAACTTTTATCTTTGTACATGTTTATCTATTATATATATATATTAACTGTAACTACATCCATGCTTATTTTTGTATATAATTGTAAATGCATGTATTGATATTCAGCATCATTCAACCAACCAGCCCCCTAATTAAATACACAAAAAAATGTAAAATTTGCTATTATGCTTAATATGTGAATATAATTTAATGAGATTATTTTCCTTAAAATTTATTTTTAATAAGGAATTGTAGTTTTAAAAGTTTAATTTCATTATCATTTTTCAAAAGTCTTTTGAAATAACTAAATCTTGGTTTTCAACATTTAAATCTTTTTTTTTTCCAGACAATGTGTTTGATGGACCAGCTTTAGAAATGTTACTTAGAGCATCTGGTCTTAAAAAGGGAAAGTATGCTCCAGAATTGAGAAGTTTTGCTTTGACACTACACTTTTATTCTAAGAAAGCCTATGTGTATGTGAGGAAAGTTTTCAAAACTTGTTTGCCCCATACATCAACAGTGAAAAAATGGTATCAAGTAGTTGACGGATCACCTGGATTTACCAAGGAAGCTCTTGAAGTGTTAAAATGCAAAGCTGTGGAAGCTTCTCAACGAAACAGACAAATTGTGTGTTGTCTTATTATAGATGAAATGTCAATTCGAAGACAAACCGAATTAGATAATGGCAAATTATGTGGATACGTCGACTATGGAACTGACTTGGAAAGTCCTGAACTACCAATTGCTAACAATGCATTAACATTTATGGTTAATGCAGTGAATGGAAATTGGAAAATTCCAATTGCATATTTTCTAATTGACGGATTGAATGCTATCGAGCGAACAAATTTAATTAAGATAGCTTTAGAATGTTTGCATGAAACCGGAATCAAAGTGGTTGCATTAACTTTTGATGGCCTACTTTGCAACTTTAAAGTTGGTAATGAATTGGGAGCAAGACTAGAGGCAAGTCAATTTAAAATCAACTTTTCCGCATCCAATAACTGGTGAAGATGTATGCATTTTTCTTGATCCCTGCCACTGTTTGAAGTTAGTGCGCAACACTTTGGGATCTAAAGGTTCAATGTTTGATGCTAATAACCAAATTATAGATTGGAGTTATGTGGTAAAAGCAGAAAAATTTCAGCAAGATGAAGGACTCTTGGCAGCTACAAAAATTCGAAATCGCCATATTCAGTGGTACAACGAAAAAATGAAAGTAAAATTAGCAGCACAGACATTAAGTGAAAGTGTTGCAAATGCTTTGGACTGGCTAGTAAATGATTTAAAAAAAGCAGAATTTAAAGGTTGTGATGCAACAGTTCGATTTATTCGTCTATTTGATAAGCTATTTGACAGTTTGAATAGCAGAAATTTACTTAGTAAAGGTTTTAAATCGCCAATTAAAATGGATAATGCAAAAACTTTTTTTGATTTTTACAATGAATGTGATTTATACTTACGAAACCTAACAATATCAAAAGATGGAATCAATGTTGTCTCAAGCAAATGGAGGACAGGGTTTTTAGGGTTTTTAATATGCATAGAAAGTGTGAAAGGCTTATATAAATCATTGATTGAGCCAGATGAATCTGCGCTGTCATTCTTAATGACATATAAATTCAGCCAAGATCACTTGGAAACTTTTTTTAGCATGATTAGAAGTCGTGGGGGATATAACAATAATCCTTCCGTAAAGCAATTCAAAGCAGCTTACAAGCAGTTGCTAGTGAGGCACGAAATAGCCTCTTCAGAAAATGCTAATTGCATTTCTCTTTCAAAAATAAATATTCTAAGTGTAGGAAGTCAGGGTAAAAGTAAAAATAATTTTGTACAAAATATTAACCATGACAATGATCGTCGTTTAAGTGACGATTTGCAAATAATCGATAACTCTGAGGCAGCAACATCTGATCATGCTTACTCTAAAGTACCTTCCTCTAAAATATTAAGTGAGTATGTTGAAGATGTTGTTGCTTATATTTCAGGATTTGTGCAGCGTAAATTAATTTCTGCAATTAAATGTGAGGAATGCTCTGATGCATTAATATATGATGAGAATTCTGCAGAAAATTCATATCATTTAATAAATCGTAAAAATAAAGGTGGTCTTATTAAGCCAAGCAAAGATGTTTATCAACTCTGTAAAATCGGAGAAAAAAGTTTTCGCATAATTCAAGCTGCTGGAAAAATTACTTCAAAAAATGTTTTGGAATTGTTGATTACGGATTCAATGAGAAAAATAAATGTAAATAATGTATTTTCTGTTTTAAATAATCATATATTAAATCAAACTACTTTCGATAATCATATTATTTTTTTAATCAAAAGTGTGTTATTTGAATATTTTAAAATTAGACTTTGTCATGTTGCAAAATCAATTACTGCGTCTTTGCAAATCAACAGAGTTAGAAGCAAAAATACTAAATTAACAATATTTAAAGGACATTAAATGTAAATTCTAAATCATCCATAAAAATCTAAAATTTGTAATAAATTTCATTAGTAACCACTGTTTTTAAATTAAAGCTCACCTTTATCTTTCTTTTTTAGCTGTATGTTCCAAGTGCTATTTTTGTAAAAATACTGTTTATGTAGTTTACTAGCTTGAATAAATATGCTTATGACAAGAATTGGTGTCAATTTAATTAAATATGAAAACATAATGCAACAAGAAGAACCAGAAATCTGCGTTTTGAATTATGAGTACTGAACACTTTGCAAATAAATACCATCAGATGCAAGAAACTCGCAACAATTGTTACGGGTTAAATCAACATAACATGACCTGTCGTCAGGCAAAAATTGGTAAGCACGAATGCAGCAGGTGTTATCGTGTGTAGCATCGTTATAGCTAGATATTTTCAAGGTGTATGAGATCTTATCCCTACCCAAAGAAAACAACTTAAGAATATTTTGTTGTGATAAGAGTATCATTTCAATTATATGTAAAACACTTTTACTGAAACTAAATAGAAAAATGAAGGAAAGAGAAACTGATCCTATAAAAACAGTAAAAGAAATGAATAGGCAAAGTCAAAACAGTTACATTACCACTTAAACGAAACAATAAGAATAGAAAATGGGACAATATTTAATTTAAAAAATAAATAAAATCTCATAGAAAATATAATTTTAGTATGCTTCCTTTGAGGTTAAAAATTTTACTACAAGGCTAACAAGAAAAGAAAAAAAAGGGACAAAAATGGAAAATTTACGATAAGATTAAGTAAATAAAATAATTTGAGAACTAGATTACGAGCAAGATGTTACAAAGATATTTTTTTCACACATGTACATATCAAAATGAGTTAAATATTAAAGGAATCTTGGATTTTTAGTACACATATAAATCAAAATGAGTTTGGCTGAATTCTTGATTTAGTTAGATAAAGAAAAGGTGTAGAGGAGCAGGAAGGATGATTTAGCTATTAATCATACCTTCATTATAAAAATTAAAAATACTGTTACTTTCGAACTGCAGTTTCTTTCCCTCTTAATGTTTAACTATTTTAAATTCTTTAAAAAAAATGACAAATTTTATACTGAAGTAAGAGATCATGCCAGTCTCCCAAATAATGCCTTTTTTATGAAAATTTTAGACATGAAATTCCTTTTACTTTTTGGCATAAAATTTCTCTTTGGCATGTGTTCAATTTTATTTTGAAATTCCCAGGGGAGGGGGAAAAACATAAAAATATTGCATTGTAATCGAAATTATGTATAAATAATTTTTTGTCCATACAGAACGTAGAAATGCTTGTAAGATTAATATAATCAGGTACGTGCTAAACTAGATTAAAAGCTTGTCAAATTAAGTGGACCTTGAAGCAAGAAGCAAGCACAGAAGCACCTCAAGCACAGAAGTCTGATTTTATGTAAAATAAATGAACATTAAATACTACCTTCTGAAAATATAAATGAAACTGCGTAGAATAATGGAAAGAAATTAGATCGAAATTGTAACAAAAAAACTTATTGCTTTAAAAATCTACAGTATCTGAACTAAAAAATATTAAATAATTATTTAATTTATGATTGATGGATTTCATTATTTTATTTATTAATTTGTGGGGAAAAGAATAACGAAATTCTCGGTAAAAATCTAATGAATCCATCCGTCCCATTTCGAAACTGTCTGGAATATTTGTATAATGCTCAGGACTTGCTTAATCGTATAAAACTACCAATTTTTTTGCCAAAAACGGCGATATAGTCATGGGTATAGCACTCAGTTGGCAACCTTTTATCGCCAAATTCCCAGTGTCACGTGACTTATCTTTGTGCTACTTTATTCAAGCCATTTCAATGGGAAGGCGCTCTCTAAGTATTCTTACTCTGAGTGTTTCACTTCCTGTTTTCTACGAATAAATGTCTTGCATGGAAGAATGACTGGTTATTTTCGTTTTATGAATCCAGAATTGTTTTAAAGCCACGATTTTTTAAAAAGCTATTTTTTTAAGCAATTGCAGTCTTTGATACGCTGCTAGCGTAATAGAGTTATTTCTTTTTATAACGAATAACAGAACATTTTTGGTACCCTCGGCGGGACTGTAATTGCGATAGTTATTGATTATAACTGTATTTGTATAATGCTTGTTGTTGGCTTCTACTTATTTAAACATGAAAGAAGCAACATGAACTATGAATACTCCATTTAATTCAATTTATTTCTTTTTTTTTTAAGAAGAATCTGTTTGCAACGGAAATGATCAACAAAATTCTAAAAACTACATTTTTCTACTGTTGCCACAAAAATATGATGTGATGAGCAAAATTAAATATGATAAAAAATAAATGCTTTAAATAAAAAGAAAACGATATTTACAATCAAATATTAAATACTTAAAATAAAAAGAAAACGATATTTACAATCAAATATTAAATGCTGCGTGAGCTATAATTCAGCCACTACATTACTCCCCCACCAGTAACTATGTTACGTTACGAAGAAGGGAAATATGAGTAGTGTGACCAACATAAACAATTATTTAACATTCATAAAGTTCAAAAATAGTTAATTACAAATAGTACTGAAATCTTCGAAGGTAAAAATGTCTTAAAGTCAGTCCTTGAATCGGACGGGTAAACGAATAGTTCTACCTGTGCGAGATTGTTTTTGCGTCAGATCTGGTTTATTATCTGATGCCTGCAACTTGTGATCAGTGGTTGTAGCCTTGGAATTGTCCTCAGCTAAAATATAGGCTGGCTTCAAGCGATCTAATGATACATTAACATTTTTCCCTTTTATGTTAATAGTAAAGTATTTATCCTTCCTTTCAATTACGGGGAATGGTCCTTCGTAAGGAAATTCCAATTGCTTTCTAACTCTATCTATACGTTGAAAAACGTGAGAGCAGTTTTCTAAGTCTTTATGCACAAATATGTGTCGACTCGAATTTCTACGAGTAGTCCTTGGTCCCACAGTTTCCATTTGTTTCTGGAGGTTATTAGCAAAGCCTTCCGATGCTGTTCGGATACTGGGTTCACTAAAAAACTCTCCAGGAAGTCTGAGACTTTCTCCGTAAACTATTTGTGCAATTGAATGATTGTTATCTTCTTGAATTGCAGTACGCAAACCCAAAAGTACTGTCGGTAACGTGTCAATCCAAGACAGATTGTTGTGAGCTTTTAATGCTATTTTTAATGTTCTATGAAGGCGTTCAACTTTGCCGTTACATGCAGGATGGTAGGCTGTAGTATGTCGCAGCTTAATACCACAGATTTTGGACAAAGTTTGCAATGTTTCACTTCTGAACTGAGTTCCGCGGTCGGTAATAAGTTTGTGTGGCGTTCCAAAACGTGCTATCCAGTTGCTATAAAATGCTCTTGCCAGTGTCTTCTGAAATGTTATCTAAAGGAATTGCTTCCATCCAATTTGAAAATATGTCGATGCAAGTTAAACAGTAAATATTCCCTCTCGATGGAGGAAGAGGACCAATGAGATCTATATGCACAACACAAAATCTGCCTGAAGGTACTTCAAATTCGCCCAATTTTGTTTTAGTGTGGCGATTGATTTTAGCTTTTTGGCAAGGAATGCAGGTTCGAGTCCACAATTGCACATCTTTTTTAATGCTAGGCCAAATGAATTTTGAATTCATTAATTTTATAGTTGACTTAATTCCTGGATGTGATAGGCCGTGAATATGGTGAAAGATTTGTTTTCGAAAAGCTTTTGGAATGTAGGGCCGAATTTTGCTAGTTGAAGTATCACACCATAAGTATTTCCCCGAAGGTAGAGGGTACTCCTTTAAATTCAAGGAAGTAATGGTTTGCAAGCTCTTCAGTTCTTCATCTTGAGTTTGTGCATCAGCTATTTGATCGTAATCTATTGATGAAACTTCAGTAACCCTGGATAACGTATCGGCTACAATGTTATTTTCACCTTTTATATATTTAATATCAGTCGAAAACTGAGAGATATAGTTAAGTTGACGAGCTTGTCTTGGTGCCGCTTTGTCAAGCTTTTGGTGAAAGGCAAATATTAAGGGCTTATGGTCTGTATAAATTGTAAATGTTCTTCCTTCCAGATAATGCTTGAAATGTTTAACTGAAAGATATGTGCCTAATAATTCCCTGTCATACGTGCTATAATTTTGTTGTGTATCGTTTAACTTTTTAGAATAAAATGCAATCGGCTTCCAAGTTGAGTTTTCATATTGCTGTAACACTGCGCCTATTGCTGTATCTGAAGCATCTGTAAATAACGACAGAGGTAATTCAGAATTGGGAAAAGGCAACAACGTTGCATTTGCGAGATCATTTTTGCACTTTTCAAACTGTTTTTCAGCTTCATCAGTCCATTGGATCGTTCTTTTGCCCTTCTTTTTAGAACCTTTAAGGTATTCATGTAACAAAGCTTGATTCTTTGCTGCGTCTTTTAGATAACGACGATAAAAATTGAGAATTCCAAGAAATGTTCTAAGGTCTTGAATATTTTCGGGTCTTTTGTAATTTATAATAGCTTGAACTTTATCTGGCAGAGGACGAGAATCTTGGGGTGTAATTAGATATCCCAAAAATTCGATTTCTTCAACAGCAAATACAGATTTTGAAATATTTATTCTTAAGCCAAAAGTATTCAATCTTTCTAAAACTAAATTAAGATGGATTTCATGCTCTTGATTGCTTTTGGATGCAATGACTATATCGTCTAAATATGGAAAAACAAAGTCCAATCCTCTGAGAACTTCATGGATAAATCGTTGGAATGTTGCAGGAGCATTTTTCAAGCCAAAACTCATTACATTAAATTCATATAAACCGAAAGGTGTGATGATAGCTGTTTTACATTTGTGCTCTTCTGCAATGGGTATTTGGAAATATGCTTTAAATAAATCTATTTTAGAAAATATCTTGGTTTCTTTTAATATTTGATGGAAATCTTCTAACCTAGGTATGGGGTAGCGATCGGGAATCGTCTGAGCATTAAGCTGACGGTAATCCCCACATGGCCGATAGGACCCATCTTTTTTCGTGGCTAGATGCAAAGGACTTGACCATTGCGAATTCGATGGTCGAATTATTTCATTGTTGAGCATAAATGTAAACTCTTCTTTAGCTATCGCTAGTCGTTTGGGATCAAGCTGTCGTGCTTTGGCATGAATAGGTTGACCATTTGTTTCAATAAAATGCTTAACATCATGTTTTATTTCCTTAGGGACAAGATTAGGTCTAGAAATTTCAGGATATTTAAGGAGTAAATTCGAAATTTTTATGGATTTATTCAATATGCTTATAACGTTATCATTTGAAATAGCAGTTATATCACCTAGCACAAAGAGATTTGTTATCCCATCAATAAATTTTTTCTTATTTATGTCAACAAGTAAGTTATATTTGTGAAGAAAATCAGCGCCCAAAATACCTTTTCTGACGTCAGCAATTATGAATGGAAACTGAAAATCACGACGTAATCCCAAATCCAGATTTAACATCTTTATACCATAAGTTGAAATTTCAGTGCCATTAGCAGCATATAACAGATACTCTGCTTTCTTTTTATTTTGAGACGTAGCTGGAATTATGCTAACATCAGCTCCACTGTATACGAGAAAGCGCAAATTTGATCTTCGGTCACGGACGAATAAGCGAAATTTGCGACATTCCTTTTCATTTTCTGCAGCAGAGTTTGTCGCTGAACTTACTGCAGACTTGAGTTTTCCTGATTTTCTTGTGGTTTTTGATTCCAACTGCAAGGAGGTTGACATTTCTCCGGAAAGCATTTGGTTCCAAATCGAAAATGGAAGTAACACAATTTTCCTTTTGGATTGAAATCATGCCGCCGGTTACTTCGGCTTCGAGATCGATTACGGAAATAATTGTTATTCCGCGTTCTCGGTCTAGCTCCAGTACGAATACATAATGCAGAAATTTGCTGTTCTAAATTTTTAACTCTATCTAACAATTCGTTAGAAGAATTGTGTTCATAGCTGGTACTGTAAATTTCGGTTTTAGGGCTCATATCGCAAATTTTGTCAGACATAATCGCCAAACTATCAGTATCTTCTTTACTGACGATTAAGATATTTTTAATAGAGTCTGGTAGTTTTCCAAGCCATAAAGTTTTAATCAAATTTTATGGCTTTAAATCATCTAAATCAATACCAGTGATTAAACGTTGAATTCTTGCATTTTCACTCTCTTTAAATAATTTCAAGAGTCTAGTTTTGGAATCCGTATATTTAGTTTGGCTATCACTGCGTATGATATCCCATACATTTTCAACAAATTTGGGATCCAATTGCGAAATCAAATAATTAAATTTCGTTTCTTCGGCAGAGATACCGCTTATTTTGAATTGGGCCTCTACTTGATAAAACCATATTTCCGGTTTATCTATCCAAAATGGAGGAAATTTTACACTCACCTTATGCAACTCAGTTCCGTCTGCTTTTCCGTCTTCAATCGACATCTTTTTGTTTGCAGGAATGGGTCACCAATATGTTGGCTTCTACTTATTTAAACATGAAAGAAGCAACATGAACTATGAATACTCCATTTAATTCAATTTATTTCTTTTTTTCTTCAAGAAGAATCTATTTGCAACGGAAATGATCAACAAAATTCTAAAAACTACATTTTTCTACTGTTGCCACAAAAATATGATGTGATGAACAAAATTAAATATGATAAAAAATAAATGCTTTAAATAAAAAGAAAACGATATTTACAATCAAATATTAAATGCTTAAAATAAAAAGAAAACGATATTTACAATCAAATATTAAATGCTGCGTGAGCTATAATTCAGCCACTACACTTGTAAAGATTTTTTTTCTGGAAATAGTGTTATTTAAAGCTAAAGAAATAAGTACAAAAAAGCCTAAATTGACAGATTTGTTCTATCATTTACTAATGCAAATAAATCGAATGTTTTCTTATTTTTGTACAATGGCGCAGTTTGGCTATTTCTCTTCTGAAATTGGCGGGTTTTCTGAAATAAGCAAAGTTTGTAATTCGAACTTTATAAGTGATTGTTGATAAAGAAAAAAACCAATTCAGCTTGTTATAATTCTTCAGAAAAATATAAAAACTAAATTTAAAAAAATTTATATAATATATTAATTGCATTTAAGGTGTTTGATATTCTTAAAATCGTAATCTTGCATTTGTTTTTATCGTAATGCCTGCGGTGATTATATTTTATTTATCTCGCATGACTATTGTATTTATCTAAGTAAATAAAATAATACTTTCTATCAATGAAATTGTAAACTATTTTATTAATTTATTTCAAATTATTTAAAAACATTTCATCTTCGCATTTTTTAATATATGTTTAAAAAAATTGTCAATGCCAATCGTAATTTGCGTTCAATGCGTTTCATATTTAGATAGTTTATCTTATGTGTGACTGAACGAATTTTTAACCGCCTTTAATTAATAATACCAAAGGATGGTTTTCAAAATTGGCTTTGAATTGCGAATAAAATAATGAGATACAATTTTCAGTTGTTTAAATGTTGAATGTGAATAATTAACACCCATGGGATACGTTAGAAAAAAAAATCTAATGAGTATTTAAATGTCAAAAGGAGTTATATTTCATATTAAATAAAAATAGTAAAATTATTTAATATGGACTAGGTCCATTATTTTTGTAATCTTTGCATGTTATGAATGTATTTGTTTGTATTTACTGTCAATGCGTTTAACATTTAGTTTTGAGATTCAAAATAGTCTAATTAATTAATGCTTGCGTTGTTATATATAAGAACAAATTTATATACTATCTCATAAAGTAGAATTTATTGAAGCATATATATCTGTCTTAATTCAATTGGTATATTTTTTATGAATGCATTTCAGCTTTCCCAAAGATGTATTTCGTAGAAAGTTATGGGAAAAACAACTACGACGTGATAATTTCACATCAAATAACAGTACAAGAATTTGTTCGAAACATTTCGACGCAGAGTGCTTCGAAAAGGAACAGTTTGGAAACATATTTCAGAAACGGGTTATCTTTACTGTTATTTACTTTAATCTTAAAACCATTAAGTTTATAAAAACGTTACTTAAACATACAATCAAACCTCGGTATAACGAACCCGGGATATAAAGATCCTTCGGTTATAACGAACTTTTCAAACAGTCCCAACCAGCGGGTGCGCGTATGCAGGAGATCGCGTATCGTATTACACATTTATATCTGTTGTTTTACAAAACTAAATGCAACTTTTATTTGTGTAATCTGTATTTATTAGGTCCATACTAAACAAAGATTATATAAATAAAAATTGCACTTAAATTTATAAAAGAACGATAATACGATGCACAATATAAGTATCTCCTGCATATGCGCCTGCTGGAAGGTTAATATATTTACAAATGCTTGTAACGACCTTCAAAATCCAGGAATTCGGATATAGTGAACAAAAATTTCCGCTTTTCAAGCTTAGTTTCAGCTCTATAACGAATAATCACTACTTATTTTCATACTTTAGAGAAATAAATGTGAATATAATTAATTTCACGGTTTCATTTTTTAAGAACAAATAAATTTATTATAGTCCATTTCTAATTGTAATTGAATGTAATTAGGTTGTTCAACACAGAAATGTGTTTAAGGATTATAGGAAATCTTTTTGTAGCTAATATTTGAAGAATCGGCTATAGTGAACTCTCGGTTAGAGTGTACTTCTGGATCGGTCCGATGTGGGTTCGTTATAACGGGGCTTGACTGTATTTCATTTGATTAATGATAATATAATCCATTTAATAATATTATCAATAATTAATTAATTAATACTGATAAAAATCAAGACTTAAGTTATTTAAATATGATTT
>BGPR01000457.1:262653-281749 GCA_013235015.1 Araneus ventricosus
ACAACATATTAAAAAATTAACTCTACTCTAATTTTTGTGTCTATTTTCTACTATTTCGCTGGACTAATACAGTACTTTTACTTTTCCTTTAGTAATTGTTCATCCAAGTGCTTAAAACTCGCCAAACTAATGATAGAGAGCCAAACCATGGTAGACATGAACACTCGGTTCTTCCCTCAAAGTTGCCCATCTGGGCACCCGCGTGTTATCAAAGAAGCGCTCTCTCTATGTAGTATCTTATACTCTAAGGTTGAACCTTTCGGCGAGGTAGCGGAAAGGTTCTCTAGTCAACAAGTAACAAGGTTTTCTGTAAGGTTCTCTCAGAAATATTTCCCCAAGCTTTTATTACAAGCTTGTTTCAGGCTTTCCTCAAGCTTGTGTCAGGCGTTTCAACAGGTTGTTAAGACAGGCCCGGCCTTAGTAAGTGCGGGGCCCAATTGGAAACAATTTTTGATACCCCCGATTCCAAGCCAATTTGTATCAAAGCCGGCAGGTCATTAGCATTTAAAATAAACTTAATTAAAACAATTAATTTAAATGAATTAAAGTGTAATTAATTAATTAAATTTAAATTAATTTTTAAGCACATCTTTGAGTAATACTAAAAAGAATAATTTTTATTTTAATTATTATCTACTTTTATATATATTATGGAATTATTTTTTGAATGGAATATTTCTATTATTATGGGGTACTTTAATCTTTATACTAATTATTACTACACATATTATGGAATCTTAAAATCAATTTTCCTCAAATTCACAACCAGGTGGTACCCCTTATATGGAATCAAATTTTAATTAAATTAATAGATCATTTCATTATTCTAAAAATATTAGAAAAATTAAGCTGGTTTGTTCAGACTATCAAATAAAATAATTAAAAAAAAGAGCCGCAGATTTTTTGCAGTAGCTAAAAAATTTAGTTATTGTTTTAAATAAGCTCAGCAGAGATAATATTAAAATAATTACATTAAGATATGAATCAATGGAACGAAATTTTTAAAGTACTAATTTGTACTCACCCCAAAAAACTGGTTGAAATAAAATAAAAAATTTCTATATACGTCGTTTTTTATGATTTCAAGGAGCTTTCATGCCAACTTCGAAGAAAGTTGAACAACGCATTTGGTCGTGACTCGATAACAAACGAATTTACAGACAAACGCAATGTTGAAAGTTCAAGTTAAAACAGAGACATCGCTTGATTCAGTCACTAAAAGGGCATTTATGAGTATGTGACTATCTTTTTGGGTTCCAGAAGACAGACCGCTGAGCCTAGACTTACCAAATGGAGTCAATTCACGGTCACGTCAAAGTTCAAAAATGGCCGAAGCTGCGCATGTCATCTAAGTGCTAATCCGCACCGCTTTTGCCTATGGGTCTGTCGTTAACATCTTCCGCCATGTTACCATAGACTAAGGATAGAATTAGACTGCTCACGCTGTAGAAAAACACAGCATTTGGAGTGAAGCAAGCACCTGTGTAGAAATTCCACTCGTCACGTGACTAAAGAGGAACTTCTTGGCTTCTTATCGCCACATTTGGCGAAGCGAGTATGAGGAGTGTTGGAAAACGAGTAGTATTTCTACAAGTAGCGAAACGTTACTATTTTAGTTCATTTAAAAACTAACTCACGAACGGAAGAAATCAAAATAATTGGATTTTATGTGACTAGGAATTTCATTTGTTTTAAACCTTACACAATATAATACTTCAACTGACTGTAACAAAAACAAATTATATACTTAAACTTTTCAAATAAAAACAATATTTTTATTTAAAGCAATAACTACTTAATTTCAGGGGCGTATATAAGGAGGCTAAGGCCCTCTCCGAAATAAATTGACTAGTTTCAGATGTTATTGATCATGCTCCTTAAATAGACATATGTATCCCCTCTGAAATAAATCCTTTTATATGCCTTAGCTAAATTATTTAGTAAATAAAATCATCAAAACTTATTTATTTTAATTGAAATTTTAAAAATTAATTTGGTTTTTCCAAAGAATTTAAGGTTATTAATGTTATTTCTTATATTTATTTTTATAGTCATAAAATTTTTTTCATCTAAAAAATAGAATATAAAGAATTTCAATTTGTAAATGAGAATTTCTTAAACTTGAAAACATGAAATGATAAAACAAACTTTTGTTAAACTTTACACTAATTGTATAATTACTACACTAATTACACTAACTGTATGATTTAACAATTTATTATAAACTTATTAATAACCTATATAGACATCTGATAAAATCGCATGAACTCTTTGTTCGTTAATAAATGCCAAAACTTTGTTTTAACCAAATTTTTTAATAAAAATATCCAACTGCTATAAAAGACAATGTAGATTACCCATTTTTTTCAGGAGAAAAACATAGCCTTCATTAAAATTTTAAACACTTTGTTCTGTGGATATTGATTAAAGAAGGATTTTTTTCTTCAAAAATTAAGCTGTATTTAATTTTAGTTCAAAAATAGCAATAAATTTAAATTGAAGAGCCCAATGAAATATTTCAAGAGTTTACTTTCTGAAATACATATTTAGTACGTTCTGTGTTATTATTTATTATTCAAAAAACATGACAAAGATGCAGACACTGAACTTTATTTACAATTAAATAATAATACTAAATTAAATAACCAGATAAATCTTTAAGACATGTCAATAATACTTTTGTTTTGGAAAATAATACTTGCAATTAAAAAAGCGAAAGAGAAATAAATAAAGAGTAAATAAAAAACACAAATTAATTTTCAAACATCATATACACATAAATTAACGAAAATTAAACAAAAAGAAGTTATTGAGTTCTAAATTTTATTAATAATATAGTTTTTGAATTATATGCATAAAAGAAAATGTTTAAAAAAATACCTAGAGATGAATTTTTACTGAAAATGAACTATGCTTATCTTTTTTACACACTGAAAAACATTCTACATTTATGTTATGATCATAAAATTTTCTTTTCTTTTAAATAACACAAAAAATAACGAAAATTTCAGAATGTAAACAACTTCGCCAACACATCGCCAAATATCTCAATCTACATGTGTCTGATAAAATTCCATATTTTAAACACTAATAGGCACTTAAAATCTATAGATACTTCTAAAAGAGGATAATAAACAATTAACTTAAGAAAAGGATTAATTTCATACACAACAAATTGAATAATATCGTTTTCAATTGCAACAAACGCCGCAGCTAAGAGCTAAGACGTATTTTTGTGTAGCTATTTTGCATTAATAAAGCAAAAAATCATAAAAATTTTACTTACCGATGAAATGAAACAGATCTTCCTTTGATAAATTTTTCTTTATACTCGTATGCACAACAGAATTTAACCATTTTCAATGAATTTTCATTAGAACTTCAGCTGGCCTTTCTTACTTACGCATTGAAATAACAAAGGATTCCCGTACGAAGTGTCTCGGTCGCGTCCACGAGTCACGTGACGAGGTGCTTGCTTCACATTGCAACCCTCCACGAGCAGTCTATTCGTATCATAAGTCTATGCATGTTACGACGCGGATCTCTTCAATGTTTGTTTGTTTGTTTTTTGAGTTTAACTTTTAATTCCGAATTAAAATTTTTATCGATGATTTTTTTTCTAGATTATCTCATTTCTATTTACTTTACTTTTTTTGCTTGATTATTTCTGTTAACTGTTATTGTTTTTGCTATTTGATGGTTAGTAGATTTGATGAAAAAAGAATATGGAGGCCTTTCTCGGAGGGCGCCATTTTTTTTTCTTTACCGAATCAGATAGACAATATTTCTAGCCCGGCTTTTGATGGCAATTTTCATCTCTTTTTTTTATTACGGATTGAAAAGAACTTTGGAATGAATAGGGGATAATAGCCTTTGTTGCTGAAAATCCCCCCCAATGAAATCAAATCAAATAGATTTGATAATTTTTTTCTTATCATTTTTATGCTTAGAAAGCATAATTTTTCGTGTACCTTGCTTTATTTTAAAACAGAAAAGTTTAACAGTTGATAGTGATAGACAGTATAGTTTACATACAGGGTGTCCAACAAAGGACTCCCTGATTTTAAAATTAAATAACTCGGCAACGGAGATCGATAGAAGATTGAAACCGGTGGAATGCTTAGTCTGAGAGCAGTAAAAATCTCATACAGAAGTTTCAAAATTAGTCACAAATCTTGCCGACAGGTGGCGCTGTACGTTGCAATCGCTATTCAGAGTCCAAGAAGAAAGCTGTAAACTGTCCTATGCAAGCACGAAAAATGCACATTTTGAATCGATTGTGATGTGGTTGCAACGATTGCTTGCAAATGACAGTTTACAGCTTTCTTCTCGGACTCTGAATAGCGATTGCTACGTACAGCGCCACCTGTCGGCAAGATTTGTGACTAATTTTGAAACTTCTGTATGAGATTTTTACTGCTCTCAGACTAAGCATTCCACCGATTTCAATCTTCTATCGATCTCCGTTGCTGAGTTATTTAATTTTAAAATCAGGGAGTCCTTTGTTGGACACCCTGTATGATTAAATGTTGAATAGTATTGTAATTTCAACTAATCTGTAATCAGTTATGCAAGTTTCATCTGGAATCTTTCTTCATCATCAAAGGCTAAACAGCAAACTGTAAAATTTACTGTAAAAATAAAAATTGAATCAGAATGCGAAATTTAATTCATAATTCAGTGGTTTTATAAACATTTGACAAGAATGATTTAAGTATATTTCAGCATTATATGTATGCGTTGTTTTTGAAGTAATGTTATGCAGTATATGATAATTTTTTTAAATTTAAAGTATTATTATTTATAAAATTCTTTTTAATACAAATTTTAAAAAAAAACTTTTGGTAGCTTAATTAAAAAGTTGATTTTATCATTTGGGTTGGAATACAAGCTTCGCATTCATGGCATCGAATGTTTATGTTTATTACATATCTAAAAAAGTAATTTACCATTGCCTTACTCTTAGAATTCTGGATAGGATATATTAAAACTTCTATTTCCTTCTGTATTTTCAATTTACACCATATTAATTGGCTATATTGTATTTCTCCACTTTGAAGTAGCTATTATGTTTTTCTTGATAAATGTAAATTAAAATTTAAAATTGTTTGTCTTTTTTAATGGCCTCTATAAGTTAAATTATAATTGATGCATTCCAGTTATTATTGAGTTATATTTTATTTATATAGATAACAAATAAAAAAATATTAAAAGTGTTAGATGCCGATAAGTACTTTCATTTCCTGTTAAGTGCAAAATACTTTACCTACAAAATGATACGGTTTTCTCATTACTATCTTTCAATATTACTTAGTTTTTTTAAATGTTTCATTGGGCATAAATGGTATTATAGAATACTTGCTTTCAAATTATCATGTTATTTTTTTTAACTGATCAAGGAAAAGGTTATGTTAACCAAAATAATTTTTTTACTAAAATAACTTTTCAATACTAAAAATTTTCAATATGTCCTGTTTTTCAATGCAGAATCCAAATTATAAAGTATTTTGCTGCTTAACTACATGATTATGTAGATGAAATGCATGGAATTGTACTTTAAATTTTAAAATATATCTGAAGTGATATTTCAGAGCAAATTTTACTTTCTTTTAATCAAGGTCTACTGAAGTGTTATTTTCATACATATCCGGCTTTTGATTCTTAATATTAAAAACCAAAGCACTAGTAAAGAGTAATTAAGTGTTAAAAAATAGAGGGCTCTTTATTTACAAATGGAGATAATTTCTATAATAACATACTATAGGTGTGAAATAAGATATTTTTATAAACGCAAAATGCTTTACCTCCAAAATGCTATATTTTCTCATAACCATGTTTCCATATTACTTATTTCTTTTTTTTAAATGTCTATTTTGACATAGACAGTATTATACTTTATTTCATTCAAATTACTGCACTACTTTTTTAACCGATCGAGAAAAAAATTAGCTTAATTAATTTATTGATGATTTTAAATACCAAAATTTTGAACTTGACGCCCAGATAGCAATTTTAGTTTGCAGCAAACTTGCACTGCAAATCTGCAAGCTTGCAGCAAGTTTGACACGACAAGAGTGCAAGTGTGAAACAAGTTTGCAGCAAGTTAACGCAAGCTTCGGAGTCACCATGGGACAAACTTGCAACAAGCTTGCATTGCACACAAATTATAGCAAAAACAGAGTACGAACACAGCTCGGGATAGAACTCGCGATCTACCAGTTCCGAAGCAGACACGCTAACCATTCGGCCAGTTAAACTCTGAGAGGAGAAGATAGATTTCGCTAATACATCGTTCGATCCGATTCGATTCATTTACGATTTATTTTAAACTATTTTCTTGATTTCATTAATTTTTTGAGTTGATAATATGATTTGAAGTCAAAGAGAGAGTGATTTCCTCTAATAATTACGTTTTGCTAGTAGAATAAATTATGAAATTAGAGTTCAAAAGTAATTACTTTTAAAATGGGACAAAATGTCTAAGTTATTATTTTTCAACAAACACTGACTGTTTTTTAGGTTTAATTTTGTTTATAAACATTAAAATTTCAACATTAAGAAAAAGGTGATATAGTTTTCTTTAAAGTGCGAGTGTTATATTTAGTAAAAAGGTGGAAAATGTTTCAAAAACTTTTTTTTATAAAAAAGTTAGTTTTTTAACAAATTATCATTGATTTATTGAATTAATAAAAAGAAGGACGGTCTAGGAGATGCTATTAAAAATCAGATTTTTTTAAAAAACAGAGACAAAGATAACTATCTCTTTGTGCTATCTTTGCATCAAGCTTGTTTTGCAAACTTGCATTGCAAGGAGGTGGCGCTAGTTGTCACTGCGAACTTGCCACAAGTTCGCTTCAAGCTTGACGCGTCAAATTTGCGATGACAAGGTAATATCAGGTCAAAATCAAACTTGCTGCAAACTTACATGTTATCTGGGACCGTTTATTTGTTTTTCTATTTTTGTATGCAAGATACATACATTTTCTAAAAGTACAAACACAGCATAATTGTTTAAGTAGCTTAGTGGTTCAATGGTGTGAATCATTTTCAATCTCACCTAGTGCTAAAGGAGTGAAAATAAATGCCAAATTTTCTTTGCAAAAACAGTTAATCAAAATAGGACTCTTTCTTTACAAATGGAGATAATTTCTTTAATGACATACGATAGGAAGGAAATCTTTTATGTTACTGCAGGATACTTTTTTCCCCTCCAAGATGGATGTTAATGGTTTCTTCATTAGCCTACCATTTTTTCAATTTTACTAAATTTATTGAAAACGTCTGTCTTGAAATAATCAGAGGTATAAAACCTTAGCTTTTTTCATTTAAATTATGATGTTATTTTTTAACTGGTCAAGAAAAAAAGTTATCTTAAATTAATTTTTACAAAAAACTAAAAAATTTCTTTCTGCCTTTTTTTTTCTTTCTATGTAGCCTCCAAATTATGAAGTATTTTGCTTTTAATTTCATGATTATGTGTATGTAGTAAAACAAAAACATGGAGTAGTACTTTGAATTTTAAAAAATGTCTGAAAAGATCTTTCGGGGTAATTTTTACTTTCTTTTAATCAAGGTCTACCCAAGTGTTATTTTCATACACATCCCTGCTTTTGATGTTAATGCAATAAAATAATTTACTGGAGCATTCTTAATATTAAAATCCAAACTACTGGTAAAAAGCCCAAAAGGGTAATTTTTGATAAGAAGTAAATGCTTTAATTACAATAGTAATAGAGCAACAAGAAGTTGCATTTTGTAATCCACAGCAGTCAAAATATATTTGAATTTCAATTTTAAGTCCAATAGCAGCTCTGCACCAAACTTGCAGTCATACAGAATTAGCATTTTAAATAATTCATGCATTGCAATATTATATCGAGGAAAATATTTGTCATATTTTACTGACAGACAAAAATAAAGCCATATTTGAAAACTAATTCTTGTTACAATGCACTGAAAAATTTCAATGTTTGATGATCAAAATAGCCTTCATTTGTTTTAATTAACATCATTTGAAATATCACAGATAATTTGTATTAATTTTAGTTCAAAATACAAAAAAATGTTTCATTTACCATATCTTCTACATGGGTAGAAGTTATTAGTACTCAATACCAAAATATACAGAAATATCTATTTTAATCAGTAGGTAATTAATGGTAGAATTTATTCTATTTCTCCATTTCTATTATAAATAAAAATTATACATTTCAATTTGTGATTTTCTTCTGGAAAGATTTCTAAAGGTAAAATTTCATAAATTATAATTGATCAATATAAATCATTATGGTGTTACATTTTCTGTCTGCATAAATAATTTACACAGATATAGGAAAAAAAATATTTATGCCTTCATATCATGTAAAAAAATAAGTTTTAAACATCTGTTAAAACTTTTCATGCAAATTACAGTGGCAAAATACTCCATGTTCAATTATTCTAACCCGCAGCACACGAGTGGGGTCTTTTTGATCCCATTCTTTATCTTCTTTTAAAAAATTCTGGGAATTTCTAAAATATTGTCCCTGTTAATTTCTGTACCTTCATAGGGTAGCTAGAAGGTGATAAGAGCAGTAGAAACTGGTGAAATGGGGTTTATCCCTTTTTTTTGGGGGGGGGGGGGGGGGGGTCAAATTGACCCGCACGTGTGGCAGCGTTTACAAATTCATTTAATGCTATGGCTATGACAGTGTATGTATGTGCGCAGCATAGAAGAAAAGAATACAGTAAAGATATTGTAACAAAATTGTCTTGTGGGTATACGTGAATGCAAACCAATAAGCAGGATATATTTATAAAAAAGTTAGTTTTTTTAACAAATTATCATTGATTTATTGAATTAATAAAAAGAAGGACGGTCTAGGAGATGCTATTAAAAATCGGATGTTTTTTAAAGCAGAGAAAGATCTTTCTCTGTTTTAGTGTCTCTTAGTGTGCTATCATCTTTGCAGCAAATTTGTTTTGCAATCGTGCTGTGAACTTGTCATAACCAATTCTCAGCAAACTTGCATTGCAAGGAGGGGTGGCGCTGGTTGTCTATTTTTGCCGTAGCGAACTTGTCGAAAACTTATTATGCCAGGAGGGTTGACAGATTCTGCATTGTTAGTTTGCAGCAGTTTCGCTTCAAGTTTGACGCGTCAAATTTGCCATGACAAGATAATATCAAGTAAAAATCAAACTTGCTGCAAACGTACGTGCTATCTGGGATTAACCTTGTTGAAAGTTGTTTTTCTTCGTCTCTGATGGTGTCGACGAAGTACTGAGCTGCTAAACTTTCCCGAACATCCAGAGGGCACTCGGCGTAGGCCAGGCTCATGAGTCGTTCCACATCGGCAGCCAATACTTGAAGGCTTTCTCCTTGCTTCTGCCTTTTTGTTTTCAGTTCAGTTCTATAAAATTGCGTCAGGTGGCGGTCTCCAAATCTGAATTCCAAAGCCTTCTCGATGGCCGTTATATCTGTCAACTTATCAGATGGAATTCCTTGAAGAACCTCCGCCGCTGATCCTTGGAGCGATGCCACAAGTTGATTAGCTTTCACAAAATCCGTCCATCCATTGGTAAAGCTCACAACATCAAAATGAGTCTTAAAGACTGTCCATGATGTTTGTCCGTCAAATGCCCCATTGTCGGTCTGGGATGCATGAATTCTGGACTTGCCGAGAAACTAAATGGTCTATCCTCACGTTCATTGAGTCTCCTTTCAATGTCGCCGATCTTCCCTTGAACTTTTTGCTCTACTTCCTCGATCTTCCTTTGAACTTCGCTCTCAACTTCCTCAATTTTTAATTTCACACATTGGACTTCCTTTTCTATTTTTCCAATGCATAAGTCAACATGAATCTTAATTTCTTCAATTTGACTCTCGGTGTGTGCTTGGATCTGGCTTTTCATTTCCTCTTGTCCAGATCGCAACTCTTTTTCCAGTCTCTTTTGTCCTGATCGCATTTCTTCCTGTACGGATCGCATTTCTTCCTGTACGGATCGCATTTCTTCCTGTACGGATCGCATTTCTTCCTGTACGGATCGCATTTCTTCCTGTACGGATCGCATCTCTTCCTGTCCAACTTCCATTTTCTGTTCCAATCCGGCTTGTGCAACCCTCATCTCTTCCTGTCCAGCCTTCATCTCTGCCATGATGGCAAACATCTTTTCAAATTGTTTATCCACAGATCTGGTTAAAGGCCCGGTCTCCGGCGTTCACAGGAAAATCAAAATATCCCACTTCTGACACCAAATGTAACAAAATTGTCTTGTGGATGTATTTGAATGCAATCCAATAAGCAGGATTTAAAAAATAAAGCTCTTTATTTTACAAATATTCTAGGAAAAGAAACGTAGCACAAGTATTAAAACAGCACTTGTAAAAATTTACAGCAGAGATTATCAATAAATCTCAACACAGCGCTCAAAGGTTTCTTATCAAATCACCAGCTTGCTTGCTGATCAAAATCCAACTAACTCTTCTTGGCTTGAAAGCTTGCCTGTATAGTTTTCAACAGGAAGTGACTTCATTACGTAGGAAGTGACGTAATCTCTAGAAAGTTCATGAAACCAAAAGAAATAGGTTGAAAGTTCGAGGTCCTTCTAGAAAATTTCTTTTGTCTCCGAAGTCGCCATCTTTGCCGCCAAGGTCGCCAAGTTTGTCTCCAAGATTAGCATCTTAGGGAAACGACTTTATAGCTTTGTAATAACATGGAATAACATATAAGTTCAACTTTCCTTTTTCGTATTAAAAATCACAAGTTATTAATTTAATACAACTTAAATACAAAAAATGTTCTTATACATTGGGCCATATTTACAAATAGCCAATGAAATAAGGAGTAAGTGTCTAAAAATTTAGGGTCAAAATGACCTTGCGTCGTGTGCTAACGTTCCAAAAATGAGTGCATGTGCTGAAGGGTTAAGACATTAATAGTTTTTTTTTCAATAGAAATTTTACATAATTCTTAAGATAGAATGCAAGGTAAAAGTTAAGTTTACGGTTCCTCCCCACTTAGGATCGCCTACTTTTTGTCGCCAAGAGCAAAATGGCTTGGCGATGTGCGAGCATTTGTTTTGGGTACGAAGTGAGCATTTTATTGTTGCCTTGTGGACGCAATGCCTGCGGCATCTCAAGTGGGTTCCGGGCAAATTTTTTAAACAAAAAAACTCCATCAGCGGCTTTGTTTTCAAAGCGGGAAAATAGTAGCGTTGGTTTTTCATTGATTGTTATAAATTCCTAAAACGATAATTTCTGCACGCAATGCCTGCGGCATTGCAAGTGTGTTCTGGGCAAATTTTTTACACTAGAAAAACATCAGCGTCTTTGCTTTCAGCAAAGCGGGAAAATAGTAGCTTCGCTTTTTCATTGCATGTTACGAATCTAGGTTTTTGTGCTATAAGCAAAGCCTGTGAATCGCGCGCTTAGCTGTAACTGTAGCGCGGTGTGTGTTTATGTTGAGAATCGAATGCTTGTAACCTGTGGTTGTTGTGTGTGCGTCAATAAATGTTATTTGTGTTAAAAAGCTGCCTAGTTACATAAAGCCTCAACACGCAAACAATACATGGTGGCAGCGGTTAATTATTTTTGAAGTTGGCGAACATTTTATTGCTAAAAACATCGTCGGACGAAGTTCGGTAGAACGAAAACGGAAGTAGCTATGGCAGCGTTGCATATAAATTCTCCGGAGAATTTTACATTTTCAACGCCTTCCAACTGGTCAAAATGGAAGATGAGATATCGGATTGCTTCCGGATTATCGACCAAAACAGGAAATTAACAGGTAAATTCTTTACTCTATATTATGGGAGAATATAATATGGGCAGAGGATATTTTTAGTTATTTCGGTTTATCCGAAACGGAACAAGATGACTTTGATATTGTGTTTAAAAAGTTTAATGATCATTTTGCTGTTAAGAAAAATACTATTTTTGAACGTGCACAGTTCAATAAACGTGTACAACTCGATGGTGAATCAGTCACTACGTTTATAAACGCTTTGTACACATTGTCAGAACACTGTGAATATGATGTATTACACAACGAACTCATTCGGGATAGAATTGTGGTTGGCATACGCGACAAGAATCTAAGTGAAAAGTTGCAGTTGGACGCCGACCTAACTTTGACAAAAGTGATTGAAAGGGTTCGACTCTGTGAAGTGGTCAAGGAACAACAGGAAAAATTGATCGAAAATGACAGTGCGTCCGTTAACGCTATCTCGCAAAATAAACCGGCAAAATTTCTGAAACAGAAACCAAGCTCGGGGGCAGGGAAACAAAATGAGAAACAAGATTTTCATAGGAAAAATAATGAAAATGAATCCCGCTTGCATGGAAAATGTAAATGGTGTGGTAAACAAAGACATGATAAAAGAGTGTGTCCTGCTAGGGATGCCAGGTGCAGACAATGTTCAAAAATAGGACACTATGCGAAGGTTTGTATTACCAAATCCCAAACAGGATGTTCTGAAGTGGCATATTTAGGGGTAGTACAGCTCGAGAGTAAAAACAAAACTAACATAGATTGGACAGTTACGGTTCAATTAAACCATAAAAACATTAAATTTAAAATCGATAGTGGAGTTAATCACACTGTATTGCCTGCAAATGTTTTTCAGAATGTGTTCCAAAATGCTAAATTGGAACCACCTGATAAAATTCTGTGTGGTCCAGATAGAAATCCATTGAAAACACTTGGGAAATTCAAGACAAATATTGAATACAAGGGAAAGAGATGCACTGAAGAAATCTATGTGATTTCCAATCTTCAAACGTGTCTTCTTGGAAAACCTGCACTGTTTTCTCTTGGCTTGGGTCCAAATTTGAATTCTATTTGCCAGATTTCTGCAACTGATCCAAAAGCTAAATTTCCAGAATTTTTCAAAGGATTTGGGGTAATGAAGGGATGCTATACTATCAAATTGAAACCAGGAGCTATCCCATTTGCTATCACTTCCCCCAGACGTGTGCCGATTCCTCTTTTAAAGCAAACTAAAGCTGAATTAGAAAGAATGGTGGTGGAAAAGGTTATCACACCTGTCTTAAAACCGACAGAATGGTGTGCACCGGTAGTAATCGTACCAAAAAGTGACGGTAATGTAAGGATCTGTGTAGACCTGATATAACTCAACAAAAATGTTATGCGGGAGCTCTACCCATTACCCAAGGAAGAATACTCTTTAAATCTCTTGACTGGAGCCAAATTTTTTCGAAACTGGATGCCAATTCTGGTTTCTGGCAAATTCCTCTGGATAAAAAGTCATCCTATGTCATCACATTTATCACCCCATTTGGTAGGTTTAGATTCCAAAGATTGCCTTTCGGTATCTCCTCTGCTCCAGAGCACTTCCAAAGAAGAATGTCTCAAATGTTAGAAGGTATACCTGGAACAATTTGTCACATGGATGATATTTTAATATGGGGATCTACTCAAGAAGAACATGACCAACGACTCACAGAAGTCTGCAAGAGATTAAAGAACTCTGGCATGACATTCAATGCAAAGAAATGTATTTTCTCTCAGACATCTATTAAATTTTTAGGTCATATAATAGATGGACAAGAAATTCACCCGGATCCTGATAAAATTGCTGCGATAGAAAATTATCAGCCGCCAACGAATAAAAAGGAACTGAAGCAAGTATTGGGCATGGCTAACTATTTAGCAAGATTCGTTCCGAACTATTCGGATATACTTTTTTCCTCTGACTTCTATGCTAAGCAATAAAGTGACTTTTGTGTGGGAAGCGCCACAAGAAGCAGCTTTTCAGAAAATGAAGAAAGTACTGTCGTCAGATCCTGTGCTAATGATCTATGATCCAGGGAAAGAAACTACAGTTACCACAGATGCTAAATTCGTATGGCTTAGAAGCTACAATTTGCCAAAAGCAAGCTGATGGAAGAAGATCGGTAATAGCCTATGCATCTAGGACTTTGACCCCAACGGAAAGTCGTTACGCACAAATTGAAAAGGAAGCCCTTGCTGCTGTGTGGGGATGCGAAAAATTTAAAGATTATCTGACAGGAATGCATTTTAAAATAGAGACAGACCACAAACCTCTCATTCCAATATTTCTCCAAGAAAAACTTAGATGACTTGTCTCCACGATTGCAGAGGATCAAGTTGCGAATGATGAAGTTTTCTTATACAATTGTACATGTTCCAGGAAAGGAATTGTTCGCCGCAGATGCATTGTCAAGAAACCCTCAGAAAGTTCCCTACAAAAGAGAAGAATTGGAAGCCGAAATTGATGCGTTCATTCAAATGATTACAAGTTCTCTTCCAGCATCATCTCGCAGATTAGATGAACTAAGAGTTGCACAGCTGAAAGATGAGACTTGCCAGAAGCTTACTGATTATGTACTGAAAGGATGGCCATCAAAGAAAGAAGTTGATACACTATGTGCACCCTATTGGCAAAACTGTTATGAAATATCAGTTCAAGATGGACTGTTCATGAGAGGCTGCAGAATCATCATTCCAAAGTCACATCAAGCTGAAGTGCTGAATCAAATTCATGAAGGTCACCTGGGCATTATCAAATGTAGAGCTCGAGCCAGATGCTCTGTGTACTGGCCGGGAATAAGCAAAGTAATTGAAGAGAAAATAAAGAGTTGCACTGCATGTATACAAGAGTCAAGTAATCGCCATCAACCCTTAATTCCAACTTCATTTCCAGAGAGACCTTGGGAAGTTTTAGGTCTTGATCTTTTTAAATACAAGAATTCATGGTACTTCTGATTTCAGATTACTACTCTAGATACCCTGAAATTGCCAGGCTTGACAGACTGATTTCTGCTGAAATTATAAATCATTGCAAATCAATCTTTTCACGTCATGGAATCCCAGATGTTGTCCGTTCAGACAACGGCTCACAATTTGATCCAGTAAAGACTGTAGAATTCAAGGATTTTGCAAAAAGTTATGGCTTTACACACATATCAAGTAGCCCCAAATTTTCTCAAAGCAACGGGCTAATAGAAGCAGCAGTGAAAACAGTCAAAGCTCGCATAAAGAAATCTAGAGATCCTTATCTTGCGTTAATGACCTATCGCGCAACTCCTTTAGAGAATGGTTTTAGCCCTTCGGAATTGCTTATGGGTAGGAGAATTAACACTACCCTTCCTGTGTTGCTAAGACCCAACTACAGCATACTTAGTGAACAAGAAAGTTCTCGAGGCTAAAGTGGAGAGACGAATAGAAGGCCAGAAAACGAACTATGATAAACATCACGGTGTTAGAAATCTTGATGAATTAGATCCAGGTCAGAATGTGTGGATTACTGATAGAAGGGTAACTGGGAAAGTTCTGCAAAAGACTCCTTACCCAAGATCATACCTAGTTCAGTCCGGCAGACGTGTTTACAGAAGGAACCGAAAGCACCTGATTCCCTCACCAGATTTTCATCCAGAACCTGAGCCAGAGGACGACTCTGATGTCACAGGATACCAACACTCTCCTGCCGATGCCGATCCAGGATGTCCGCCTCTGATGTCATCACCCCAGTCTCCCAAGACTTACCCTGAAAAAGCTAGCTCATCTACAGAAGCATCTCCTGATCCCTATGTGACCAGAAGGGGTAGGATTGTCCGACCTCCTGAGAGACTTGACCTTTAAATTACAAGGGAAGGGAGATGTGCTATAAGCAAAGCCTGTGAACCGCGCGCTTAGCTGTAACTGTAGCGCGGTGTGTGTTAATGTTGAGAATCGAATGCTTGTAACCTGTGGTTGTTGTGTGCAGGAGTGGCGGTAGAGTCCGCCAGACGGGGGGGGCACGGTCTGCCCGACGACGGGGCACGACCTGCTGTATAGGGGGAAAGAAGGGCCTAATTATAACCTTCTCAAATTTTCTTCAGATTTTTAGTTACCTACTATTTGAGTAACCTGCTGCAAAAACGGGATACAAAAATATTGTCAATATCTGTAGAGATTTTTTTATGTATTTAGATTATTAATCTGGTTGTACAGATTTCAAAGGAAATAATTACTCACCACCGCTGAAAATAGCCTCAAATCACCTAATTTTAAGGGTTTCCTTTATTAGAGCTATTTTAAATTTAACTCAGCTCAAACAAAACAAAGAAATAGGATCCGACGGTCAAATTATAAATATTTGAATTCAATTACGATAACATGCGTTATTGTATATGACACTTTTTAAAACAAAATTTTAACATTTTTCTTTCTACATTCATTGCATGTGTTAGCATAATTAAGCATAATTAAGCGTGTAAGCATATTAGAGCATGTGGATATATTAAACCGTGAAAAAAGAATTTAATTTAAATATTTAGCGCAGTTTTGCGACCATTCCCAAATATCCAATGGTACATTTCACATTACAAAAGAAAAATAAGACTTTTAAATCATAATAAATAAATATGATACAACAAAACAGACATAACCACAAAATTGTTAGGTGCTGTGAAGTTATGCATATATAACAAAAAGGATCATATAGTGGTATTTAAGTTGAAACAGATTACTTTATTTCCTCCCCATTTTTTTTTCTTTTGACAAAAACTATAAAAATTTATCAATTATAATTGCATATTAGACTTAAAACTATCAGATTATTTACTTCACAATAACACCAAGGTCAACACATATATGTGCATATATATATTTATTTTACCAGGCCAGTTCCTTACTCAATTTGCTCAAGGCTAAATAAATGCACACAGACTAAATGAGCAATAATAATTTTTATTTATTAACATGTCTTGATTAATACTATATGGAAATTATAGTCGATCGACTTCTTTACTCACAAATCAAATGATTAAACACGTTTGATTCACCTGGACATAACAAACACAGTTACATAAAAAAAGGGAACAAAAGGTATGCACTTATTATGATACAGCTACACTTAAATAAACCTAAAAAAACTGATTCACTGGAAATAGTCCTAATGCCTTACAGCGGCCAGAGTTCCACTTATTATTTCTTTACGCATTTTAATAATCTTGTAAATGAGACATGCTTCAGCCAGAGGTCGGCTTACTTTTTCATCCTTTCAAAATTGACAAAGAAATTCAAATCTACACTTCGCTGTCTTTAAAACCTTCTAATGTTCATTTATAACAAGGAGAAATAATAAAAAAATTCAGAAAATGTACTTATCTGGCAGGGGGAAATCATCTCATCGACATCTGGAATGCAACGGATCCACTATCGCCGCGTCATCTCCCGACGAAAAAAAAATCCTCTTCGCAGGGGACCTTCAACTCCCGACCTCTCCAAGAGTCCCGTTCACCTCCTTCGATGATGTCCAGCCCCCGAAAGAAAAAAATCACTCCGTCTGTCCTTCCCCTCCAACCAAAAGGCCCGCTTTCCTACGTCACAGGCAGCTACGTCACTTCCCTCTCGAACGTTCTCCAAAGTTCAGGACCAGATATTTCGTCACCTCACAGCAAAATTTCGTCATCCGCTCGTATTTTCACTGCCGCGTGACTCAGCAGTTTTTGACCGGGGCCATGCTTCGCGGAGAAACGAAGATCCACTGGAGCAGGGGAAAGGGAAAAGGAACACATTTCATCTCCCCTGCTTTTTCATCTCTTGGCATAAACAAATTCTCATTTCACACACCCAGGAATTTAAGACAATTTAGTCACTATTTAAATAAAGCATAAAATGACAAAAACAGAATTATTTTAGAAAACAAGATCTACCGAGCTAGGGGAAAGTGAAAAGGAACACATTTCATCTCCCTGCTTTTTCATCTCTTGGCATAAACAAATTCTCATTTCACACACCAGAATTTAGAGACAATTTAGTCACTATTTAAATAAAGCATAAAATGACAAAAACAGAATTATTTTAAAAAAATCTTTTTGCGATAAGATATTCAAATGTTAGATAAAAGAAAGACTTTTGAGTGTTTTGATTAAAACATTTAGAAGAAGGAAATAATTGAAGTTAATAATTAAAATTTAGTTGTTAATTTAATTTAAATGTTGTGGGCAACACAACATAGGTTTTATTCTAAAAATATGATAAATCAGCCTATAGTAGAAATAATAGGTTTTAATGACATCAGTGCAATTCTTGAATTCGGCTTTTGATACAATTGTATCAAACTTTCTACTATATTATGCAAATCTAATCGATCTGCTACTATGCACTTAAGTCCATGAGGCTTTACAGCCACTTCGAACATTGGTCGTGCATATAATTTTACATCGCTAATGTGCTAAAACTTTCACCATGCACATGTTGCACACTGGTAGAGTGTATGCTACTTTTATCAATCTATTCGTTTCTGTAAATGCGTCAGCAACTCGGAAAATGTACTCTGCAGCTGTGTAATAATGTTTTCGGCTTAGATGGCATCTGGTTCTTGCAAAAATGACGTATATTCTCCAGTCTTCTATTTTCAGATTGTCAGATTTGCGCGGTCGCTACATCAGATCAAAGCAACGATATTTCTTCTGTCTTCAAAATGTAGACTCCTGGTACCAAAGCTTTAATGCCCAACATTATAATTTCCTGCCATATTGACAAAAACAGTCGTTCAATTTCCTTGTTGAGCCTATCACGTGACTGGAAAACATTTCGCTGAAACAAAATCATAAATTGTATTATTTCTCCTTGCTTTGATTTAAATAGATGTAAATTTATATACACGACACAGGCCGCTCAAAAAATTTAGAGCCCTGGGATAGAGTATTGTGCCCCATCAGAAACTCACACAGAATCTGAAAGTCTAGGCTTAAAGTAAAATACTCTACCATAAAATAAATTGAGGGGGAAAGTCACCTGTTCTCTACGTTAATGCCTTATAATCTCCAAAATCACCACCTTTCAAAATAGGATTTTTGTGAAAGACAGCTTACATCTGTATATATATTTAAATAATACAGGTGTCCATCAGGATTCGATTCTGACGTAAATAATCGCAGGAGACGATGAAGATGAATCGGAATGCTTTAGTTGAGAGGAAAAAATTCAGGTTTTGTCATATCTGGCCAGTACAGGTGGCGCAATCGCTATCAGAGTCCAAAGAAAGCTTAAATTTGTCCTATGCAAGCACGAAAAATGACATTTTAAATCGATTGTGAGTGGTTGCAAACGAGATTTGCAAATAGACAGTTTACAGCTTTCTCCTT
>BGPR01000457.1:285296-412674 GCA_013235015.1 Araneus ventricosus
GGACTCTGAATAGCGATTGCTACGTACAGCGCCACCTGTCGGCAAGATTTGTGACTAATTTTGAAACTTCTGTATGAGATTTTTACTGCTCTCAGACTAAGCATTCCACCGGTTTCAATCTTCTATCGATCTCCGTTGCCGAGTTATTTAATTTTAAAATCAAGGAGTCCTTTGTTGGACACCCTGTATACATATATATATATATATATATATACACTCAAAATTTAGTTTTTTTTCAATTTTCTTTATATGAATATTTTTTGAAATGCGACAGCTGTCCAGTTACTAGCCCTAAGAATATTTTTACTTTTTAAATATTTAAAACTATTATTAAATAAACAGTTTATTCAAAATCAAAATTAAACCGTTGTAGTGAATTTTTAAGCGCCTTTGGCTATACATTGTAACATCTGCCCCTGGACTCCAAAATCTGAACAGACTAACCAAAGAACTTATAAGACATTACATTCTTTGGACTAACCTCCCCGCCCCCTGGCGGACGAGAGAACGAGGGAGAGACGTTGGACTGGGGAGAGAGACGGACGCTGGGTGATGGAAGCGAAATGGCGCCCTGCTATGTTTGAAGTTTTCTATAAAATGTTTCGCTCGGTTTGTTTTAAGTGATATGTGTTAAATGTCGTGTAATGTGTGTTATGTCTTCATGTGAGAATAAAATCCTGAAAAGACACATGGTGAAGTCATACTTCCCTACAACACATCACATCGGTACAACATGTTTGTTTTATCCCCTGGGCTACAGCTCAATTAGTTCTTTGTATAAGACGGCGCTGTATATATAAACATTGAATAAAATTATGGGAATATATAAATAACATACCTTCTGAAATCTCCTCTGTTCTGGAGTTTCTCCCTTTGCACAGGTCAATCCACTATAAAATTTTTCAGATAGCTTGGAAATTGTTTCGCACTCTATGGGCGTCTCTCGGTTTCTCTCTGCATATCGCAGCTTTCTTCCAAACCATGCATTCAGCTTAGCTCCAAAGATTTTGCATGGTAGTATCCGTTCTACAATCATTTAGTCCTTCTTGAAGATTTCTAAAAGTTCCAGAGCATCAGAATAGTCTAATTCTGGGCTCTGGAGAAGATCAGAGGTATTCTTTGTGAACTCAAAAATATGTCGCAGTGCGAACAACGTTTTAATGAAATCTGGGGAAAATTGATAAAGTAGTCCCCGAGCTTCTATGACCCTGTCAGAGTTGCTGTCATTTTCAATCACATCTGACAACAGTTCATACAAAAGCATAAATCTTTTACAAACAGTCCGTAGCACTGATGCTTAACATGCCCACCGAGTATTTGAGATTTGTTTTAATTCCATGACTATTAAACCTCTGTCAGTTTGCATTTTGATCCATTTGGTTAGTATCTTACTGCAACTTACAAATGCACAAAGTTTTTGCAATAATGATAAGCAATCCATTACGCATTGAATTGACGTAGCAACGTCAACTAGAACCAAGTTAAGTCTATGATTAAAACAATGGATATAATTTGCTAGTGGAGCCACACGGTCTTTTATTATCGCATTAACTCCTGCATGCTTGCCGGATACTACAGAGGCACCATCATAAGCCTGTCCGATACAATTCTGAAAATTTACTCTATCTTTCATAACATTTATAATTTTTGATGACAGACCTTCGGCGTCCAATGTTTCTAATTCTTCAATGCATAAAAATTCTTCATGAATGTTTCCATCGTAGAGATAACGCACAGCTATAGATAGCTGTTCTTTCTTTCTTAAATCTTTTGTCTCGTCAGCAAGAATAGCAAAATATTCAGCTGCCTGCATCTCTTCAAATATTTTATTTTTTACTTCATCAGCCATAATATCTAGCAGGGCATTTTGCACAGAATGGTGTGTGTATTTTGCGTTTCCAGGTCCGTGTCTAATTCTTCGAGCAATAACTTCGTCGTGATTTCCTACTAAGGCCAGAAGAGATAAAAAGTTACCACTATGAGGTCCGTAATCAATACTTTCACTTTCGATATCTATGGCAGATGCACGAAACAGTGAGCCACTTTCTCTAACATCAATCTTTTGCTGAGCTATTGTTAATAAGATTTCGCATAATGTAACCAAGTAGTGTCGATTTTCTTTAATTAGCATTGCATGCTCCTTACTTATTTGCGAAATAACGGAGCCCTTTTCGAGGATTGAGTTGTATGCTTCATAATTTGCTACTGCTTTACAGTGAGAAAACCTCAATTGGTGCTTCAAAAAACGATTCTCTTTTTCACTTTTACCGTAGCATTTTTTCCACTGTCTGTATCCTGTAACTATAAAGGTATCACATTTATAATCTGAAATGCTACTATTTTCTGAAAAATGACGACAATAGTAGCAGAAAACAGAGTCTTGGGAAACGGAATATTCTAACCACTTGAAATGATATAGTTTGCTGTTAAAAGAACGAAATCTATTTCCATCTTTGTGTTTTGGGAAGCGTTCTAATATCGGTTGAACTGGTTTGCAGTTCCGTGAGCGTGAGATATCTTCTGGACAGGAAGAGATTGATATACATGCATTGTTTGTAGCATTTGTGAAATTGACATCAGTCTTAGTTCCTAGGATGTTTTCTAATTCCATGTCATCATCAACGTAATCATCATCACAGTCATCAGTATCACCATCATAATTTTCATCATTGTCAATATTTACATTTTCACTCTCAACAGATGATCTGCTTGAATCGCAAAAATCAGCGCAGAAATCAGTTCGTTTTGATTTCGAAGAACAAGCAGTCCATGGATTTTTTTCTTTTTAACTCTCCTGGCAATATCACAGGTGCCAAACGGCTTTGTTTTTGAAGCTCCGGATGTTTTGAGACGGTATGCTTTTTAACATAATCACAGTCAAATATATCATTACATAAACTACACTGTACTTTGTATCGCTTACATTTAGCACCGCCAGTGTTCTGTTTTCCTGACATATCGCTTTTGTGACAGACAACTCTCTTTCTTCAACGCAAACTCTCCAGAGGCTGGCTTTACACTGCAAATAGAATTTAGTCAATGCTCGGAGAATTCGAACCCCAGTTGTCAGAACACCAAGATAATTCCCCGAATCTTCTCCGCGTTATCACCCGTCACTATTCAAGATAGGACAAAAATATGAGTCATGAAAAAGGTGTATCCGGTCGAATTCCGACTGGCAATAAACCCCCTACGATGCGAGTGGATTGGGAAACTGACCGTGAGTCTCATTCCGAAAGACCGATATCCCTATTCTCTGAATCGACAGGTCATTTTCGCCCATGAGCAAAAGCGTCTAGGGCTCAGCTATCCGTTTGCACCATTAAATCTTATAACGTCTCTAGCGAAATAAAGAAAAGTTGCCAATAGCAGGAATAATTGCAAAAATTTCTTCTGGAAGAAAATTTCCCCGACAAAATATATTTTTTGCCCCGACGGGGGGGGCAGCCCCCCCCCCGCTGGCGCCACCCCTGGTTGTGTGTGCGTCAATAAATGTTATTTGTGTTAAAGAGCTGCCTAGTTACATAAAGCCTCAACACGCAAACTATACAGTTTTTTAAAAAAATTCCCAAAACGAGAATTTTAATTCCAAACGAAGTTTTATTCAAATTCGAAGAAATCGACCAATGAAATTGTAGATAGCACATACCTGACCAATAAAATCGAAATACTGAAACGTGAAATGAAAATATAACGATTCCTGCGCGAACAAGAGACGAATAGGAATATTTCTGAGGAACCAAAACAAATGTGCTGACGTCGCCAATCCGTCTTCTATTTGGCAGCAAGGAATTGGCGAGCTAAAGCGGAGAGAAAGGGCTTTGCACCGTAAACTTTACTTTAACCAAATGCAATTATAAATCATTATAAATCAAGTTAAAGATTTATTATTTTTTATGTTTAAAGTTCATTACTTTGTTTTCAGTAATATATAATAGGTGACAAATTTAACCTAAACTCATGAATTCAGTCAGTGTAAAATATTAAGTTCAAGATCTAAAGGAAAAAATACACAAATTGAAAAAATAAACTTTTATTATTTTGTAAAGTGCATATATTAAAATTTAATACATACTAATTATGAAGAACACCTTATAAAATTTCAGTAACATTGAAATAAAAGATAAAAAAATTGTTCCACAAAACTACCAAATTTACTTTAGGAAAAACATTTCACTATTTGCTGTTGTCAGATTGAACACTGTATCTGATTATGATTTATATGCAGATCTCTTAAAGGGTGAACCGGCAGCAGTGATGGTCGCTTTCTCGAGCTTTTGTGTTGGATTTACGTGGTTGCGCATTTGTTTATATTCTGCGTTTTCTTTTGGTTTTTTGTAGCCGACAGGTAAGATCTGCCCATTTTTTTTCTCTCGCCAATTCCTTGGTTTACTTTAGGTAATTTCACAACTTTTGGTTCAACCTGAGTCATTCCATTGTGACTGTCTCTGAACTGGAAAATGTTTGTTCTTTTGTGAATTACATTAAAGAAACTGACAAGATGGCACCTGCATCTAATGACAGATTTCTTATAAGTGGTAAATCCACAAACGAACTTACACTACATCTTTGTCAAAAACAATTTGAAACAATCAATATAGTTATCGCAAATAAAAACAGCTCAGCAAAAATGCCCTGTTGGAACCCTTTTCAACTTCACACATATATCAAACAAAAGATCACCGATCACCCAAATATCACCCATATGCGAAGATTCATGAAACCAAATTCTTCGCAAGAAACTTCTCCAGTATCTTATTACTATTCTTGGCTCCCAGATTCTGTTAAAATCTGGTTCATAAATCAGAAAATTCAGCCTTTCAATAGACAGGCTTCGGCAATGTACTAAGTGTTTCAGTTTTTTTCATCCCTTCAGAGTCTGCAAAAAATCCCAAGCTTGCCACCTATATGGTACAGTTCACGTTGGTCCATGCCAAGGGCCTGCGAAGTGCAGCAATTGCCAGGGACCACACTCTGCAACGTCTGAAACATGCCCTATGTTTTAAACGTTGCAGAGAGCAACAAATGCTAGAGTTAAAATCCAGGAACCATCTCACGACATGAGAGGCCAGACGCATCTTCAGTCACGCCTCACGCAGTTGCAACTTACGGGACTATTCTGGTACCCCCGGTTGGGTTGGGAGACGTCACTTTCCCGTTGTTAACGTGCGGAAAAAATGACCTCCCCCCCCAACCGGGGATACCAGAATAGACCCCTTACGCTACAGCAGTAAAATCAAATATGATCCGCGATGATTCGAATCCACTGTTGACCAAAAAATAGAGTCTATTGTTCAATCTCTCCTAGAAAAACCCTTGCTTTTCAAGAAAAAAATGGAACAACAGACTCTTGCCTTTCATGAAAAAATGGAACAGCAAACCCTTGAATTACTTGAATGATAGGAGTTATGGGATTTGAAGCAACAAGGGCTGTAATCCCCCAGCAAACCCTTTCACTCATGAAAATGTTTGAAAAACAATGGGGACCCTTCTTCAAAATGATGAACCAGGTTGAAACAAACACCAAATCGCCTTCTAGAAAGAAGAGTGCTGTGAAAAATTTTATGAACGTTACAAGCACACCCAAGCATTTAGATGCAGAGGGGCACTATACTTAGTTTGAAACCTTTTAGACTTTTTTCTTTCCTCACAAGTTTGTGGGTTTTTTTCTGTTTTCGTTCTTGCTGTTGTTGTTGCTTTTCATTTGTTTCTTTTCTCTCCCCCCTTTTCCTCTTAATTTTTCCTGTTGCATTTCCTTTGTTTCATGACGTTCGTTCAATGGAACTGTAGGGGTTTACGGAATAAGAGGATTTGGTTTCAAATTCCACCTTTTCCTACCTCTCAATTTTGAATTTTCCAAGAAACCTTCTTTAATACAGATTATCATCTTCGCAATCCAAACATGACCTTTTTTTACTCTTGCAGACTAGATCGGTCAGGCTTGCATACCTCAGACTGCCGCTGGTAGAATTATCACAACGTTGAGATTCTTGCTACTGAAATTCACTTAAATAACCGCAAATTCATTATTGTTAATTTATATGCTCCTAAGGTTTTGATATACAGGAAGCAAAATTTTTTTTCGAATCATTTTCGATTCCAGTCATCAGTTTTGGGGATTTCAATCTTCACCATCCAATGTGGGGTTCTAATAACTCTACATCTCTTAGCAACAGCTTTGTCGATTGGCTACAAAATTCTAATTTCGTTATGCTTAACACGTCCAATCCGACTTATACTTCGTACACGGGAACAAATTCTCTACTTGATCTTACTTTGTGCTATGTCCAAGTTGATTGTTTCGTTTCGGATTCCACTTTTGAAAGTGACCATAACCCGGCCACTCTTGGGACAGTCCTCGAAAACCATTAAAACGATTGATTGGAACTCCATCGTGACAAATTCTTCAGAAATTCTGTCTTCCACAAACTCCGATCTCCATGCTGTGATGTGCAAAGTCTCTGGGATAATTAAAAACAATACGAAACACATTGTCTTGCCAGGTAACAACTATCCTCCCTGGTGGAACATTTCTGACCATAATTTTCGAACGTTAAAAAAAAAAAAAAAATTAGGACCAGGGCTTTACGAAATGTCTCAATTTCGGGTTGGATTAAGCATAAAAAGTATGCAACAAAACTCCGGTTTCACATAAAGAGGGCAAGCAATAATTATTGGGATAAAATGTGCATTATTCGGAACCCCCGCATGTTTTATTCAATGATAATAATAATCTATAACCATTCAAATGAAGAAGTAAATGTTTCAAACCTTACCCTACATAACAATCAGTATGTTTCGAATCCCCAGAATCAGAGCAACCTTTTTCTTGATTTTTTCTCTAAAAGTACTACCCATGAACCTATCCCTTTGGATTTCAACAGAATAATATCTGAAAAAATATTTATCTGAATATCTCAATACAACTCCAAGAAGTGCGAAAGGCGATCCAGAAAATTAGAAACAATTTTCCAGGTGCGGATTGCATCCCTGCGAAATGGTTCAAATTAAGCATTGTGCATCTTTTGAAGCTAACTGATCTTTTCCAAGAAATTTTTTCGTCAACCCATATCCCAGAGCAATGGAAACATTCAGTCATTGTTCCGATCCTAAAACCAAATAAAGATAAATCTAAGATTAATTCATACCGGCCCATCGCCCTCAGTTCTGTCTGTTCATAACACATCATCTGATCATCATCATCAACAACAACAACAACAACAAAAAAAAAAAAAAAATCCCTTTCCGGCAAGCTTGAAGGCAAAGGTAGATTCCTTTACGTTAATGTTACAAAAGTCATGAAATATTACATATTGATCAATACAGACATAGCCAATGACTTTATTGTTTCTACACATTGCAGTATTTACGCTGTGATTCTGTTTTCATGTCATTTGATTTTTTGCTATATCAAGGTTTTATTTATTATTAAGGTTACCATTTTTCATTCCAAAAAGTTATGATAGATTTATCGGTCAGTACATTGGTCATTTTTTTATATCTCAACACATAATCATTCAACAGGTAGGAGTCATAAAGAAATAAACATCTCAGCAGTGCAAATATCTCCTAGATAACATTAAGCCAGCCTATCTGAAACAGTAGCAAGAAATTGACTCTTGGCAGGAATGAAGAAGGACTCTAGATTTAAAAATTAATTTATTTAATCTAGGTTACAATATAATTGTGCGAACATTACTTTGTCATATGGTAAAATCACATGACATGATACACTTAAACACTACTAAAATGGGCTCATTTAGAGAACTCCCTGGTTACAGAGATAATAGTCACTAAATTCTTAACATATAAGAGAATAAAAATTATTAAACATTGTGAGTGGCAAATTTAATACGTGCTTTTAAAGCATAGGATATGAATGCAGCCAATTTGAACAGCAAATTTAAATCTCCATCGACGGTTAAAACCAAATACTCAGGCAGAAAATCCCAAACAATTTTAAAGTTAAGGAGATACTTTTCAATACCAAAAAGGATAAAGGGAACTCTTATTTCTGGCTACTTTATATTGATTTTATTAAACAAATCATGGTCCCGCCATGTTTAGTTAAATATCAAATTAAAATATTCTGTCAAAAAAACCTATTATCAAATTAACTATTAAAATTATTTGATTAATTAAAATTAACTATCTACTTAATTAAAGTTAAAAAATTAATTGTTACAAAACTCCACTAAAACCTTTTTTATGGCTTATACAATATGCCAGCAATCTTTATCTTATAATTATCTAATAATTATATTAATTTAAATAAAAGTCACTGTGGCTATGTATGTGTGTTCCACATCTCCTCCTAAACCACTTGACTGATTTCAATCAAACTTTTCATTAAGAAAAGAGAAAGGTCACCTTCAACTTTTCAAAGCTTAAAAGATGCTTAAAATTTCACTTAACTAAAAATTAAGCAAGGCGTTTTTCGCGATGTCTTTCATTTCCATAACATTTTAATATTTTTTTCAAAATTAATTTTAAACTGAATTCGTAACAATATTCTTGTTGATCAAAAATAATCCGAAGAACTGCTTCCAGAAGGAAGAATGCTAAAAGAAAATTTTAAAAGTAGACGATTTAACAATTTATATCGGGACCAGCTATTGATTTATTTTCACGCTTTAAATTAATGAATAATTAAATAGTTAATTTAATTGTTTCAAAATATTCATTAAAACCTTTCATTGACTTTAGTAATTGTTAATAAAATTTGAAGTACCTATATAACAAATAATAACATTTGAAGAAAACGGATGTTTTTAAAAATCGTCTGGTTCAATTGATATTCTCATTTTAATTAAAAGCATTTTAGATCAGAAAAGTAATTTGTGTATTATAATATTTATACAATAGTAATCTTTACATTAAAAATATGAAACATGAAAACATTTTAATGCGGAGCAAAGCCAGGTATATCAATTAACAGTTATAATTAACAAAATTTAACAAAGATATTAACTATAAATTAATTAGTCATAAATTAATTATATATTATACCGTATAAAAAGTGAAGGTGAATGCGGTTGATGGGAACTCATAACTTCTAAATAATTCTTGCTGTCAAAAAACTTTCAATAAAAAAGTAGTTTGTTATGATATGGTGATAATTCGCCTAATTGAAATTTTTTTTCTATCTTTAGTCGTAACAGAGCTATGGGGAAATAATAAGTTGGGGAGGGGATTGAAAATGGCTTTTTAGCTCATAACTTCTAATAAATTGTGGCTATCAAAAAAGTTTCAATACAAAAGTTGTTTGTTGTGATAAGGCAATAATTCGCCTAATTTGAATTTTCTTTCTATCTTGAATCGTAAGGGAATTATGGGAATATGAAATTTTCAGTCCCCCACCATTTCCACCCCCTTTGAGCTGGTTAGCCCATCTGCGAACTCGGCCGAGATTTTCACCCTCCTTACAACATATCCGTCGCCAGTTAAAATCTAATCAAAATTACTCTAGTTATCGTGTTTACAAAATAACACGGCCCAAAGCATTGTGCATATACTTCTCTACTGATAATAATGAGGAAAAGAACATTTTGCCCTCTATTCTCATAAGTATTGGAGCTACAAGAATGAAAGAGGGTGGAAGAAACTGCAAATGACGAGAGCTTTCCAACGAGGGGTAACATGCATAGGTTAAAACGTATTTTAAGTTAGGGGGAGAGGAGGTGAAAGGTGGGAAAATCACTTTTCAGCTCATAACTTCTAAGCAATTGTAGCTATCGAAAAAGTTCAAATACAAAAATTGTTCGTTATGATAAGGCAATAATTCGCCTAATTTGAATTTTCTTTCTAGTTTCAATTGTAAAGGAATTAGGGGAAAATGAAAATTTCCACCCCCTTTGAGCTGGATAGCCCATCTACGAACTCGACCGAGATTTTCACTATCTTCACAACATATCCCAAGTTGGTTAAATTTACATCAAAATTACTCCAGTTATCGTGTTCACAAGATAACATGGGAAAAAGCGTTATACATATACATACCTATATATATATAAACTTTTTAACAAAGGGTGGTTTTGGGTTCTAGGGGTCATGATCGGTGAAGATCTGCAGAAATTTTTCGGAAGTCGTGTCATGAGAACCATTGCAATAGGTAGAGTTCCTATAAGGAATCTACCTAAAAATCCCCTCCTATATTTATGGCTTCTTACCCCTCCAAGATAATCAACTTGCAATTTATAGTATTCATACCGCTATAGCGGAAGCTCATCACCAAAAAAATTATTTTATTGGAATCAATTTGGATATCAAAAGTGCGTACGACTCGGTGTACATTGATGGCCTTGTTTTGAAATGTCTTCAATTGGGTATCACAGGGAATATTTCCAAACTCATTCATCAGTTTTTACACGACAGAACTCTTCAAATTCGATGGAGAAACAGTCTTTTGAACACAAAAGTCATTCAGAAAGGATTGGCACAGGAAAGTGCCTTATCGCCCGTTATGTTTGATTTCTGTGAGACCTTAGACGAAGGTGTCAAATGCTCCATTTTCGCAGATGACATCTTTATTTATTGTTCTCCATTGGAATACATTGAGAAGAAACTGCAGAATACAATGGAGAATGTTTACAAATGGTGTACCTATTGGAAGCTATCTATTTCTCCTGAGAAAAGAGCTATTGCCGACACCAAAAAGAGGATTGCTTTCTACCACCCGCATCTCCTACGCAGGTTCTCCCCTTCCTTGGAAGGACTCAATAAAATATTTGGGAATTATCTTCTCTAAAACTAATCAGAACGGCACCATCCTCAAAAATCTTTGAGCAAAAGCACTCAGAAAAATTAACGCCTTGAAAACAATAGCCTATAAATCATACGGCCCCAGAACAAAAGATCTGGTTGGCATCACTAGCTTTTTCTATTATAGCTGCACAATCACTAACAAATTATCGAAGACACATTTCAAAATTTGTGATACCATCCAAACTATTGCTCTTAGAGTTGCCCTTGGCCTTCCAATATGGACCCCCTTTGTCACAAAGTGTCACACTTTACCTTACCCCCTCCCCTCCCTTGTCACGCTATATTACATAAACATATACTTGCAGTTCAGAAATAAAGCACTACATTATAGATCATATTTCAAATTTTGTTTTTAAACTTTAACTATGTGTTTTAATGACATTTGTGAGCATAACAATAATAATGATTATATATGTACTTATTTTGTATGAAATAAGATTAAGGCTTATAACAAAAAACATAATTAATATACAATAGTAATAAAATATTTATATAAAAGAACAATTGAAAACAGTAGTATTTTGAAATATTTTGTTTTAAATCTTATCTTTACTTTATAAACACAAAATACTCTTAAACAGATTGAATTTAAAAAAAAAAACCACCTCAATATTAGTTTTACTTAATGGAATTGCCATCTCATTTCATTTGTCACATGAACATTTATAAAATTATATACACAATCATAAAATAGAAATTACTCGGAATCATTTACTACTACGACTCTTCCTCCCATGGAGAAGATATGTGCTCGTTTATCGAGTACACGGGCATTTTAACATCGCTCTTATCCTCGGGGATAGTAAGCCCTCTAATGTCCATGTCGTCTTCATCCACCCAATCTGCAAATTCCACATTTTTGGTGAAAGTAATTACAGCCATGAGTTCATGTTATCTGTGCGCAGCTATTCAAAGCGGTCTAACTCTGTCAACTTCTGGTTGACACTTTCCTGTGATTTTATGCACACCAATTATGTTTCTTCAACATGACATTGGATGCAAAAAACTAACCGCAATACTTGGAAACACGAATAGGAAGCACACTTTACACTGAAGGACAGTAGAGATCATATGGCAACACTTTGTAACTACTCCCCACTGATCAGGGAAGAAGTTCATCTGCTTTCAAAATTTATGCAGCAAAGAGTGATGGAAATTTATAATTTTCTGAGTCAGCTCGATTTATCGGTACTTTAAGAACTTTTCATGTTGTCTTGCTCTATGCAAAAGATAAGATCAACCTGTTTGTGCCACTACCAGTTCTACCACTCACCCAGGTGGGGCGACATAACTTTTGTTGGACATTTCAAGTGTGTGACAGGGGGAGGTTTTCTTCTAATGGTGAAGAATTTCTGCTGTTATTATATTATCACCGAAGGCTTTTTTCGAAAAGAAAGGAATATAAGTGAAAAAAAAAAAAAAAAAAACATGAAAGTTATTTTAGCTCCGATTAAAAAATACCCTCAAATTCTGGTAATTTCAAAATTAAATCTGCTGATTTTAAATGTTTTTATTTTAACCAAAATGTGTGATGTCAAACTTTTTGTTACCCCTTCGTCACAATTTCACGAACCCCTCCAAGCTTGACATCATTTATGGACAGCCACAAAGCAAAGTTAACTAATTTCTAAAATGTATTCTATTAATAAATTTACTTAAAATGTATCATCAGCTCTTAAAAGGTTAATGTATATTAGACAAACTCTAATTATATAAGCAAACAAATTGATTCTTGTTTGATATTACTGGAAAAATAACCTTTAATATATCAGAGAATGATATTAAATAAAGGGGAATTCAATATATCTTAACTTATAAATCAGAGGTACTAAAAAATAAAAACCACAAAAATTTCACTGCTCTAATTAAAAAATCAGAAGCAAAATCTATCAAAATCAATTATGCTCTTGAAAACTGTCACCTGATCGTAGCGAAGTAAACAAACGAACATTACAGGCAAGTCCTAGGAAAATGTGCAGAACCATCAAATTGCGGTTGGCGAGGTCATTTTGTAACTGTCATGTGGCCATGAATTGAGCCCATTAATATTTCCTAAGGATAGTATGAAACCATAGGCAAGGGAAATTCATGCGATATCAAAGTAGCATGACAAACTTAACAGTGCAAGCCACATAACTAAAATTTGTCTTCTGCTGTACTATGACATCATGTTCTTTTTCCTCCTGCAGGATTCCAAAACTGAATTGGCACAATGCATCAGGTCTACATGACCGACTCCTTTATGAGACATCACAATTTTTTTATTTTGCTTTAGAGTCAAATTTGATTACTCTTTAAAATGTGGTTATTAGATGCCACTTTTCCACTATTACTTATAGTATTATAAGTAGTAAATTGTGTAATGGAGTGCAGGTGTTCACTTTTGCACACCAAATTATGCACTTAGATACAGTTTTTAATAATGAATTATAAATCCATTAAATGGTGGTAGGCTCTTGATTGTATAACTGCTTAGGAATGACGGTTATTGCAAAAACAGCCGGTTTTCAGTTTTTTCTTCAAAGAAACAATATTTGTAGACAAAATTTTTTATTAATAATATTATACAACAAGTAAGTATTAATACATTAAGTAATAACAATAAATAAGTAATTAATACAATACGTAATAATAATAAATGAGTAATTAATATAATAAATAAGTATTGTAGACAAATAAAAAAAGAAACTTAATAGAGTACAAATGTAAATAATCGTATTTTGTGTTGTTTGCATCTATATGTATAGTAATAAAAAATAACTATGTCTAAATTTTTATACATTCCCCCAGTCCTATTAATCATACTTATTAAAATATTTTTGCATACTAAAATTTTAAACAAAATATTTCACTCTTCTGCGACCAAAACTAATCGAGTTATGAAAGCTTGACTATGACTATTTTAGACCATTTTAATGTCCACTTCAAAGAAGCGGTGGCCTTTGATTGGCCTAAGATGATGAAATTGAAAACTTCGTAACTCGAACCTGAAATCGAGCCTATCTTTTGATAGCTGATTTTGCCAGGTTTTTTTTAATGGATTTAAAATAAATAACCGGGACAAAAAATAATCGAAAACACCGGTTAACCTAAACAAAAAAACGGTTTTCAATTTAAACCAGTAGGTTTTTCCTATCCCTGCAACTGCTATCAATCAAATTATAGTCATTTTGATGTCTTATTACTTCAATAATGTAATTCGATTCTGTTCCGAGCCTTCCTTACCTCTTTCCCACCTACAATCCTATACTTTTTTCAAATGCATTTATAGCTATTTTAAATACATATGAGATTCTAATTAACTCGTAATAAATAATATCTTTTTGTTTCAGCTTCCTCATATTGGCTGTTTAAGATATTTGCAATTTATGAGTGCTGTTTTGTCCTTAAAGACTGACTGGAATTTGGCAACTTATGCACACCACTGAAATATGATATTGCATCTATAATGCTAATTAAGCCAAACAGGTTAACCTTTTTCCCAGGTAGTCAGCAAAAGGAGGCTTTTAATCCCTAATAGAAACTTATTTGAATTTTTAAATAAATGTTGTTTCATCCATTCACTGCCCCCATTCTATTTTTCATACCATGCTTTATCTCACTCTCTTTTGATATTTTCTTTATCTTTGAGAGTTATGCATTATTAAATCATTTCTCTAGTGATTAAATAATACATTTTAAAATAATTAAATTTCTTAATTTAAATAAAGACTATTCAAAATGTAAGAATTCAAAACACATTGAGTCATAAGTCCATGAAAAAAAATACAAGAGTATTTACTTTATTACCATCATTTGGGAAATAAAACACATAAAAAGGATATAAATATATACCTTAAAATCCATGCACTTTTATCATAATGCCAACCAAGAAATCATAAATTGAAATACAAATTACAAAGGTGTGCCTTTGGCATTAGCCAAGACTGGATACAGTGTTCTTCGTTTAATGCAATCAACTTCAAAGCAGTCAAGCGGCGCATTCGTAAAAATGGCACCGATAAATACATTTGTTCCCCAAATTGGGTGGGAAATGATTCTGCAGCAGCCAAGATCATCAATCTGCAATCCAAAATTGCGATACCGCCAGTCTGTTTCAAACATAGTGTCATCAACCAAAGGGCTGGAATGCTAAAATATAGAAAGAATGCATTTAGTAACTGCAAATTTTTATACAAGAATATGAAATGATCATTAGAAAAATACAAGGTGATTCATATAGAAATGACTCAATGAATTGCCTAATAATTCAGCCATTAATGCTTATAAGCGAAATTAGGTCATACTGTTCTGTGGCCCTCGCAAAGTTGACTGGTTGTGGATGGTCTGACAGATGACAGAATTTCTCTGTCAACTGTCCCATGAGAATTAGTCCACTGATACGTAATTTGACACCCACTTTTTGTAGATATAGAGGTGATTTAGCAGTCTCATTTGTAGTTTTAGATGCTCAAATCCTAAAATATAGTGCATTTACATATCATAAGAGGTGGAACCATGCTTCATTGCTAACGTTATATCCCAACTTTGGATGTCAATAAACTTAAATTATAGTGGTGAATCAGACAAAAAGTGGATGCTATAATTGGACCAAAAACCATTTGACTAATTACATTCAACAATCCTGAAAGTTTACAGGTTAAAAATTTTTTCATTTTTATGCAACATTATTTGAGAATTATTATTGCTTTTGATACACTGTACTTTCTAGATAAAATAATTATTATATATAATAGCAATTATTTTATTTAGATAGTCTACAGAGCTGAATTCTGAGAAAATTTTCTGTAGTTGGGGAGAAAAAACACTGATCATGTAAAATCAAGACTTTTTTTCTGCCTGGTCTTCTACAATTCTACATCATACAAAATTTTCCTTCCTGTCTAGGTATATTCATTTCCGTATTAGAATTTTTCCTTAAAATGAGTCAGATGATCTTGGGATTAAACACTTCACACAAAACAAAATATAACCATTTATTTTCCCAATATATTTAAAATTGTAACAGTGACATACAGGCGTACACTACCACAATCTGGCAGAGACTCTGTGGATCTTGCCTGGTGAGGTGGACTCTTTTTACATGTCAAATGCCCCTGTTAAGCATTTTCTTTCTTATTGTTTGTTCATTTTTTATGTTAACTGTTTTGTGTTTTTGTAATTGTGTGTGTCTGTAATTATGTTTAAGTAAGTTGTTTCACTTTTATTCCTTTAATGAAGACACAAAAATAATATCGCCCCACGTTGGGAACCATATTTTTTGTAGCAGTAAGTCTAAGTGTTCGACTCCGATTTGGAAGCCAAAATAACAAGGGCTAGCGTTTTGAAACATTTAAAATTTATTACAAACATTAACACACACATTTACAGTAATTCTAACAATTGCAAAGATCTTTTTTTTTTTTTTTAGGATGAGGGCAGTTTACATTGTTCACTTCCCCAATTCTAAACTGAGTCATTTTGCAATGGTGCCTTACCACCATAGGTGGCACTGTTCTTACTGCACAGGCACATTCGTTACAAAATAATATTAGGAAATATTTAAGTGTATAATGATAGCTCTTTCTTGCTAACAGTTGGCAAGGAATCAAATATAATTGGAGTTTAAACTTATGTTTGCTATGGTTACTGAAAAAGTTCTGTTAACTAGAACTATTGCAAAAGCTAAAGGAAATTTATTAAACCAATAATTAACAAAATTAAAAGATTCTTATTTATACTCAGTATTTCAAATGACTACTGCTATAATAAGTATTTATAACACACATAATTTACTTCATTTTTGTTCATAAAAAAAGCAAAAGTAGTGAATGAAAATTCTACATTTTATATTTAAGAAATTTTTCAAAACATTTACAAACTGAACAAGCAAAAAAAAAAAAACTGCATCTTTCTTCATTTGCATTTCTAAATTAGTTCTGAAACTCACAAAAGCACAGGTATTCTGCCTCAACATTTTTTATATGCTTCCACCTAAGAATGTTATGTGTAATATGCAGTTATAAGTGGCATTACCACTGATCTTGACAATACAAGTTATATAATTGAGGTTAAAGATTGTTAAGCAATGTGTTATGTTCTTAAAATTTAGTTAAGTGATGTCATTTAAAATCTGTTAAAAGTGTCTAAAATTGCCTTTGCCATTAACAGTTAGTCACTTTTTTTTAATTTCATAATCCTGATGTTTTCTGGCAATTACTTTGGAAACTATTACATAAAGAAAATCAATTTTATACTATCTTAAAATTTAAGAAATTATGTATTGAATAATGTCGGTATGATTTCTGTTCTTCTCTGATTGCCACGATTTTTTAGACATTTTAAACTAGTTTACAAATAAACATATTTAATATTTTTACAGGACAGAGTGGCAACACTCATGTAAATATACAAAATAACCAAAACATTATGCAATATTTCATTGGACAAGTATGGGAATGTGCAATTAAAAATAATATATTTTCATTGAATGTGAAAGATAACACATATGTTCAAAAAATCTTTGTAATAATGGTGCTCTTTTTTGTTTAGCTTCATAGATATTATACTGAAGAAAAATGACTATATATTTTAGAAAGGAATCTCTTTCCATTGACGGATATAGTCCAAAATTTTATACAGATCTACTTTTTTGGCATGAAGAATATAAACCAAATTTTTATCTTCAATCTTTATAAGTTTTTCAGTTATTGGGTTCACACACACAAATGGACATTTGAAATAGAGAAGATTCCAAAAATGTTTTTTTCTCCAAAATAGTTTCTTTTTAAGGGAGGTCAAAAATGTGGAAATTAATCCAAATTTTGAGGTCACATTTTTTGACATTTACAATACCTTCTCTATGCATATACTGTTAAACAAGAAATTAAAAAAAGATAAATGCAAACTGATCTGTTTAGAAAGAAAGTCCTTAGAAATACTGACATTGCGAAATGAAGTATGTGTCTTTGATGCTAAATATATTTATTCTGCAATTGCCCAATTTTAAAAAAAATAATTTAACTTCAATTATGTTAATTTGTAGATATATTTTTAATGTAAGCTGACTACACATAATTGATTTTATGAAATTAAATAAAGGGAGTAACTGTTTTTGTAATCAGTTACATTATTTTTACAGAGGTCCCTTGCTTATCAAGTATTGTTTATTTTTAAAATTTATTTTTTCTTTTAATTTAACTTTCAATAAATAAATGTCACTCAAACTGGAGTTGCAGATATTTAGTCCATCAAAACAGAAATGAGCATTCTCAGAGAATAAATAATGATGAAATTTGCTTGGCACATGTCTATTTTGAAATATTTGTATGTTGTTAAACTCTAGCACATCCTTATTTAAAGTACATTTTTGTTTCACTGCAACTATTAAAAAATTCTGGAATACAATCTTCTGTATCAAAGAATTTTTTTGCAATATTATAAAAATGAGACATATGAATAAAATCACCACATATTGCTTACTGGTTTTCCAGTTGTTGGATGAACGAAGTCAGCCCAAAAACTCCTGCGACCTAAAAATTCAGTCATGGCTTTTGCAGCAGTGATGAACTAAAAAGAAAAATGAATCTTATCAGAATATTATATCATGAAATAAAATATTAAATAAGAATGTTAGGAAACACATATTTACAGTAATATATTACAGTAAAAGCTTAACTAACCGGCATGGTCGGGAAACTCCGATTTCCGGATACCTGAAAAGTCCGGATAGTTGAGTGTGACGGGAAAAATGGAGGAGATTGTAGACTTTTTTTTAAAGATTTTTTCGGCCAAATAATTTGTTTTTGTCATTTTGAAATGTGCATTAAATACAATTTTTAAGAATACTTCTGTATTTTCCATAACATTGTATTTACAAAGCATATTATGAAGATTTTAATTTAACATTGATGATAAAAATTTTTAAAAAGTATGATCTGTAGCCGAATTTTTACCGTAAATATATAGACTGTAAAAATATAAACATATAAAAATAGCCGACGAAACTGAAAAATATTCTACTAAGCAAGCATAATAAAACTCTTTTAAGTGATCATAAACACATCCCAGATTGAATATCAAAACTAATTATCTTTTAGAAGATCGCAAGGGTTATTGCGCAATACGCGGCGCCTCCAATTCTCCTGCACTTGATATTACGTAATCGGAATCAACATCTGCCGTATTTGGAGAGTAAATAAATAAAGGAAAAGAAAGAGAGTTACCAATCTGGGGTAACCCCCCCTCCCCATGAGCTTTTTTTTTTAACCGATTCTGTCCCCTTTACCTTTTTTTTTTGGTTGTCGATTTCGTTTTTAAGTCTTGTTTTTCGGCGAAAGGTGAGGACCTTTTTTTGGTTTTCATATTTGCTTTTGAACCTCCCCTCCTCCCTAAAACAAGTCTGTGTAAATCACAGTACTGTATTTTGTTTTTTTTTTCTTTCTACGCTCCTCCGTGCGGAACGAATGTTGCATTCCCGAAATAAATTGTCGGCCTGAATGGAACGGCGCGCGCGCGCGCTAAATTTTGGCGCGCAGATGTAAAATTTTTAGAAAAATTTATTTTCTAATTTTTCCGGTTAGTTGAGCTTTCCGGATACTTGAATGCCGGATAATCGAGAGTTTACTGTATTAATATATTATAAATGTATAAAGGCTCTAAATTAACAATTAATGTCATCACAATAAGAAAAATTTTGATATCAAAAATTTTATGAGTAATGCAACATTAATCTCAAGCTGCATTCAAAATAATATAAAATGAATTAGATAAAATATCTTTCTCCAATATTGAGAAATTTGTATTGGAACCAAAAGAGATAGTATATATTAATCTATATTTATTATTTGTCTCAACAAATTCAGTAAATTATACTGATTATTTATCCTAACAGAAGAATTTTTTCATATTCAGAGATTAACAATTGCTATGTACTTGAAAATTAAATTTCTCATTACATGGTTTAAAAAGCATTATCTAAAAGTCACTTTAAAAAGAATATTCACTACAAAAGAATATTCAAGTAGTGGCAATAATGAATTGCCACAACTTCTTCGCAAAACAGTAATTGCAGAAAGCCTACAAAGGGCTCGGAATCCGCATATATCCAATTTGATCATTTTTGATATTGACAGTATAAGTCAATAAAAATTATCATCACAAATGGTAGTTAGACTTTCAAGCAAGAAATTCTTTTTAAAGAAGAATGTCAATTTAAAAAACAACTTTATAATTGTACAAGAATCAAACATTTATCAACACAAACTCCAAGAAATGTTTTTAAGCATCAGATATTTATTTAACTACTCGCCACCTACGGCAACCAGCTGGTCAGCCATTCTTACAATAGTAATACTATATTTAAGAGATTAATAACTGACCCAAAGTAACTTCATATCTGTTAAGTATTAAAACTCAAAAAATCCATATAATTCTCAGTGCAAAACAAAATATACATGCTACGATAATTACTACTTTCCAAGTATAAAAAAATCCCTTTTCAGCAAGCTTGAAGGCAAAGGTTGATTCCTTTACGTTAATGTTACAAAAGTAATGAAATATTACATATTGATCAATACAGACATAGCCAATGACTTGTTTCCACACATTGCAATATTTGCGCAGTGATTCTGTTCTCTCATGACATTTAATTTTTTATTATATCAAGGTTTTATCATTCCAAAAGGTTATGCTAAATTTATCGGTCAGTACATTGGCCAATTTTTTACTTTCTCGTATACGAAGTATACAAAGAGAAAGTATTGTAATCGTCAAAAAATTCGAACTCGAGATTTTGACGAATCTCCACGATTTAGACCTCCCTGATTCCGAAAAACACAATTTTGGAATTATGTCTGTCTGTGAACGCGATAACTCGCAAACTATTAGAGCTACGGGGATAAAATTTGGTATGTGGTCTTTAAACATAATTTGTAGGTTTCTATCAAATTTTGGACAAAATCCGTCAACGGGAAGTCTGTCTGTCTGTATGTTCGATAACATGCGAACGCTATAACTCAAAAACTTGAAAAGCCAGATGGATAAAATTTTATACACAGTTTTATCGTCATGAATGTAGGTCCGTATAAAATTTTGGGCCAAATCCGTCAAAGGGTTGATTGTCTGTCGGTCTGTATAATCGCATACTTGTTCAACTGCATGCGCAATAGTAGAAATGCCTGTGCAAAGAAGAGACACTTCGAAAACTTGGCAGTTTGCCAAAAACCAATTCTGGCGGCGAGATTTTGTAAGGAAGCAAACATTTAGGTCGTCTCGTTTTACTTGCGTGCTGGAAACAATCTCTGCGCATGCGCAAGCTATTCTGTTTTCTTCTCCACACGCGGAACTGGCATTGCTCGAGTTTGATAAAAAAATAAATATTGCGAAGTTTTAATACATACGTATCTTTTTGAATATGATTCTTCACCTCAATATTTTATTATCACTATAATCAACAATGAAAAACCTTCTGATAGTCATTGCATTCTGGGTTACAGTTGGTTCGAACTTTTTATCAACGCAGGGTGAAGGGAAATGACAAATGTTTGAAAAGTATACGAGAAAGTTTAGGGGAGGCCACTCCCGCTGGTTTTAAATATCCTATCACATAATCATGCAACATAAAGAAATAAACATCCCAGCAGCGCAAATATCCCCTAGATAACACTAAGACAGCCGATCTGAAACAGTAACAAAAAATTGACACCTGACATGAATGTAGAAAGACTCTGGATTTAAAAATTAATTATTTAATCTTGGTTACCATATAATTGTGTGAACAATACTTTGTCATATGCAAAAATCACATGAAATGAAACATTTAAACATTACCAGAATGGGCTCATTTAGAGAACTCCCTGGTTACAGAGATAAGTCACTAAATTCTTAACACATAACAGAATAAAAATTATTAAACATTGTGAGTTACAAATTTAATACATGTATTTAAAGCATAGGATATCAATGCAGCCATTTTGAACAGCAAATTTAAATCTTCCTCGACAGTTAAAAGCAAATATTCAGACAGAAAACCCCAAAACAATTTTAAAGTTACTGATATATTTTTCAGTATAAAAAAGGATAAAGGGAACTCTTATATATCTATCTTTTTTGGCTATTTTATATTAAATTTATTAAACAAATCTTGGCGCAGCTGTTTAGTTAAATATCAAATTAAAGTAATCTGTCAAATTAACTAATTATCAAATTAACTATTAAAATTAACTGTTTGATTAATTAAAATTAACTATTTACTTAAATAAAATTAAATATTTAATTAATTGTGACGACATCTTCACTAAAACCTTTTTTATGGCTCATAGTATATGCCAGCAATCTTAATCTTGTAATTATCTTAATCTAAATAAAAGTTATTGTGTCTATGTATGTATGCTCCACATCTCCTCCTAAACTAGTGGACTGATTTCAACTAGACTTTGCACATTTTTTATTTGAGACAAGAGAAAGTTCATCTTCAACTTTTCAAAGCCCAAAAGTTACTTAAAATTTCAGTTCATTAAAAATTAAGCAAGGTGTTTTTCAACGATATCTTTGGAAAATATTATCTCACGACACTATTTTTATACCTTATTAAATTTTAAAAAATTAGCATTTCAGTGACGAAAATTTCATTTCCATACAATTTGTTTCTCTCATTTTAATATTTTTTCAAAAGTAATTTTATACAGAATTCATAACAATATTCTTTATTGTTGAAGAACAAGAATAATACGAATATATATAAATGCCAGAATACATTCACAGAATTCTTGACGAATGCTAAAAGGAAATTTTAAAAGTAGATGATTAACAATTTATATCAGGACCAACTAATGATTGATTGATTTTCATTCTTTAAATTAATGAATAATTAACTCATTAATTTAATTGTTTCAAAATATTCATTGAACCCTTTCTTTTACTTTAGTAATTGTTAACAAAATTTGAAGTACCTATATAAAAAATAATAATTTATGGAGAAAATGGCTGTTTTTAAAAATCGTTTTTTTTTTTTTTCAATTGATATTCTCATTTCAATTAAAAACGTTTCAGATCAGAAAAGGAATTTCTGTATTATAATTTTTATATGATAGTGACAGCATTTTTTACATTCAAAATTTTAAGACATGAAAGCATTTTAATCCGGAGCAAAGCCGGATATATCAGCTTGTTTACCTCATAAAAAATGGAAGTGAATACGGCTGATGGGAGCTTTTCAGCAAGATGTCACATGCATAGGTTAAAGCATACTCTAAGTAGGGGGTAAAAATCACTTTTCAGCTTATAATTTCTAAGTAATTCTTGCTGTCAAAAAACTGTCAATATAAAAGTAGTTTGTTATGATAAGGTGATAATTCCCTGAATTGAAATTTTCTTTCTATCTTCAATTGTAACTTAGCTATGGGGAAAACATAAATGGGGGGGGGGATTTGAACAACGCTTTTAAGCTTATAACTTCTAAGCAATTGTAGCTGTCAAAAAATCTTTTAATATAAAAGTTGTTCATTATTATTATGTGATAATTTGCCTAATTGAAAGTTTCTTTCTATCTTCAATCGTAAGAGAGTAACGGGGAAATGATAAATTGGGCTGGGGGGGATTGAGCATCGCTTTTCAGCTCATAACTTCTAATCAATTTTAACTGACAAAAACTTTTAATATAAAAGTTGTTCGTTATGATAAGGTGATAATTCGTCTAATTGAATTTTTTTCTATCTTTAATTGTAACAGAGCTATGGGGAAGTGATAAAATGGCGGAGGGGATTGAAAATGGCATTTTAGCTCATAACTTCTAAAAAATTGTAGCTATCAAAAAGGTTTCAATACAAAAGTTGTTTATTATGAAGAGGCAATAATTCGCCTATTTTGAGTTTTCATTTTATCCTCAATCGTAAAGGAATTATGGGAAAATGAAATATTCAGTCCTCCACCATTTTCACCCCCTTTTAGCAGGTTAGCCCATCTACAAACTCGGCCGATATTTTCACCGACCTTAAGATATATCCCTCGCTGGTTAAAATATAATCAAAATTACTCTAGTTATCGTGTTCACAAGATAACATGGGCAAAAGCGTTTTGTATATACGTCTCTACTAATAATAATAAGAACATTTCGCCCTCTATTCTCATAAGGATTAGAGCTACAAGAATGAAAGCGGGTGGAAGAGACTGCAAATGACGAGAGCTTTCCAACAAGGGGTAACATGCATAGGCTAAAACGTACTTTAAGTTAGGCGGAGAGGAGGGGAAGGGTGGGAAAATCACTTTTCAGCTTATAACTTCTAAGCAATTGTAGCTATCGTAAAAGTGTAAATACAAAAATTGTTCGTTATGATAAGAGAATAATTCGCCTAATTTGAACTTTCTTTCTATTTTCAATTGTAAAGGAATTATGGGAAAATGAAAATTTCCACCCCCTTTGTGCTGGATAGCCCATCTACGAACTCGACCGAGATTTTCACTATCCTTACAACATATCCCACGCTGGTTAAATTTAGATCAAAATTACTCCAGTTATTGTGTTCACAAGATAACATGGGGAAAAGCATTATATATATATAACTTTTTAACGAAGGGTGGTTTTGGGTTCTAGGGGTCATGATTGATGAAGATCTGCAGAAATTTTCCGAAAGTCGTGTCACGAAAACCATTGCAATAGGTAGACTTCCTATAAGGAATCTACCTAAAATTTGTACACCCATGCATAAAAAAATAAAAAGGCACCTATAAAACATGCATACATCTGATAAATCAGTATCTCTGCAGAATAAAACATGCAAAGCAAACTTCAGAAACATACATTAACTTTCAATAGCTTAACATGCAACATATGATTGAATAATTATCATTCTCAGTGCAAAACAAAATAAGCACCTATAAAAAATGCATACATCTGATTAATCATTATCTCTGCGGAATAAACTCACTTGAAGAAAAACCGTCAAGAAATTATCAAAAGTGTGAAAATTTTAAATGAAGAATTCAAACTGAATATTATGAAAATTCCACTTAAATCAACCAATTAAATCAAAGTGAGCAAACAGGAGACCAATTGAAATGATGAGCAGTTCACTCTATGTGCCAGACACCAGTAACGTGCATCTAAAACAAATGTTCTCTTACCGCCAAGCACTTCATTGGCGATCATAAGAGGAATGATGTAAGTATGCACCCTAAACTCCAGATTAACCTATACAGGATCTAGCATCCATCTTCTATCAAACGAACAAACACACACACTAAGAAAAATTTAGGGTAAAACTTAAGTTTAGGGTGTGCAGCCATTCCTCCCCACTTTGGATCACCAACCTTTTGTCGCCAAAAGCAAGACGGTTTGGCGATGTGAGAATATGTTTTGGGTGCAATGAGCATTTTATTGGCGTCTTGCGCACGGGATGCCTGTGGCATCTCAAGTGGGTTCTGGGCAAATTTCTTAAACTTAACAAAAAAACAACGGCTTCACTTTCAGCTAAGTGGGGAACCTAGTAGCTTCGCTTTTTCATTGAATGTGAGGAATCTACATTTTTTCTTAAATCCAAACTTCTCACCTCAAAACGTTCCTTCGTCAAAATGTCAACAGTAAAAAAAAAGGATGCCGGTCTAAATAAATCCAAAAATGTCATAAACAGGAATGATGTGCATGTCAGTCGAAACAAATCCATGATCAAAACTGTCAGAATCAAACCATAGAATTCCAAATGAACTATTATTCAAATTCTATTAAATTGAGAAATTAAATCAAAGATAGCACAGAACAAACTAATTAAAACAATGCGCAAGACACCAATACAATGATAGCTGTGCATGCAAGACACGAAAAATCTAATATATCCATGTAGTTTACTCTAAAACTTCTTTACAAACACAATTGAATACAGCAGAAGTAGGAGATATTAAAGCCCTGAATATGTATCTTAAGTAGCGACACTCTTTTTTCCCCATCGACTTCGTGCCTCTTTTGATTTTGATTGGAAGTTGCCAGTCACATGGGTAAACAGCCGCCATCTGGGGTCTTCGCTTGAATGTGTGTATCACGCTTTTAACATTATACTTGGAATAGTTAAAGCAATTGAAATCATTATTTTTAAGCTCTTCTATGGAGCATTTTAAACAGTTTCCTCAGTGCTGTAATTTGATGGTTAAACTTGTTAATATTTTATCACTCACAGAATGCACTTTTTAATTAAAAAGAAAAATCGAACTTTAGAGCTAAGGAAGATAAAAAAAAAATGTTCTAGCAAGAGCATTGGCATGAGAATTGTCGCTTCAGAAATAAAATAAATTATTTTATATAAAGCCATGAATTTAAGACCTACTATTAAAAAAATCAAATGTGAGTATATATAATTGAGTATTCTAATAAATACATAATTCTGCACTGTGGTTTAAGGAGTAAAATGTCTAAATAACAGTAAGCATCCTTTATTTAAATTATGATATAGATAATTGAAAAGTAAGTATTAAAACAAGCAGAAAATCCTATTGTAAGTAATTATTTTCTACTGATTTATGAATTATTCATATATATATATATATATATATATATATATATATATATATCTGTAATTTTATATATATTTTTAATTATATGTAAAAAGAATTTGCATGTATTAATTAATTTGGATCTCTAACTTGAACAGTTTAAGTTAACATATATGTTTGTATTAAATACTATACTTAAATAAATTTAAATTAAAAAAAATTTGATTAAAATAAAAAAAATCCGATTTTTTTTATTTTTTAAAAAATCATGATTTTTATCAACCCTGGTTTGGAGTAATTTACAACTTAGAAAGTCTTAGCAAAAAAAATTGAACAAAATTATTCTTCAAAATGATCGCGAATTATTTCAAAACACGCATTTAGTACAGTATGTGTTTTAATATAAAAATAAATTATTATTTAAGGTAAAATGATTTTTTATATGTATATCATTAGGTATTTAAGTTATATTTGGGAATCTGTAAACATTTGTTAATAAAAATCCACATTCAACGAACGAAACTCCGTATTTCTCAATAACAGACTTAGGAGAGAGTGGCTGTTACCCCCAAAATGGCGGACGATTGAACGTGTCGCTACTTAAGAGATGCATTCAGGGCTTTAGGAGATATAACCATCAATGACTGAAAAGATCTCAACCGTGACTTTTGATCTGACCTGTGAATGCTTTTTAAACAGCTTGCAGCTGTCAGAGATTGTGAGCTTCTTAATATCACAGGTAAAACTTGTTGAAAATCTCCACTGAGTAAAACCTTCTTTCCTCCAAATGGATTAGGGCATTTTGTAAGATCCTGAAGGAGTCAGTCAACTGCTAAAAAAGCATGATAAACAAATGCTGTCCTGTCCTTGTAGATACATTAAGAAAGAAAAGCTTTGAACCACTGAATTGATTCCCATGTATAAGCATTCAATACAGTTTCAATCACAATTTATTGTTTAGCAGTAAATTTTTCTTTATTTTTGTTTGCTTTAGATTGCTTCAGTAATAAGTCACAAGAAAACATCAACAGAATGTCTGTAGTAAATTTATGCCTGGCAATTTGAGCTTTCTGAGACTCAAACCACAAATCTTCAGAAGTATATTAATTTCGGCAAGTGCATATAAAGGAGCAGTCTCACACAATATTCCACAAGCAGTCTTTAAATTATCAAAACCCACTGCACCAGATTTATGTAATAACAACATTCGAAGGTAGTATCTATCAGTATCCCATATACTAACAACTGGCATTCTTCCAATTACATTGTTCCACTTTGTCCTTTTTTTTATACCTCAAAAATGTAATAATATGGAATCATAAAACTTAAACCATCATATCTGTGGATATCTAAGTTTGGTTGTTCCATCAAGACCATTTTTACATTCACAGCTGGGTTACATTTATTAATGATGCATTTGTAAATATGATTCTGCGAATGGATTTATTTTTCTAAGTACTGCATCTAATGTCTCCATTACATTTTGTAAACATCATTCATTATTATTCATAAAATAACTATTATCTTCAATGGAATCACATTTTTGATTAGAAAGTCATTGCAATTACTTATTCGTATTTGGCGAGATTTAAGCATATTCTTAGCTATTTATGTTATTATTTCTTTATAAGATGGCATGGTGAGCCCTCTGCTGAGCATTTCTAATTATATTTTGCAGCTCCATAAATTAGCTAAGCGAAGGTTGAAAAAACATTCAATTTAACAGTCTCAAAGTTTGTACCACAGAGAATGCTTTTACTATGGAGTTGATGATGACGATGAAGCTGCTGCAGATCACAGAGAAGGTTGTACAGTTTGTATGGTGGTTTGTTTACATTTGACTGTTGCCATTCGACAGTAAGTAAATAAGCACAATTTCTGTGCCACTTATGATAGCGTTTTTATTTAATTTAATAATTTAAATTTGAATTAAAATTTTTAAAAAATGGCTCCGAGGTGCACATATTCAGCATACAAAGTATATCTGTGCCAAATTTGGTATCTCTACGTTCTACGGTCTGTTCTGTAGACCATCAACAGACACACAGACTTTCTCTTTTATTAGTAGTAGAGATAGTAGTTTCTCACAGATATGTCCTAAATATATGCAAAATGTCTACCAAATTTTTTTCCTCTTTTTTTTTTTTTTAAATAAAAGAATGTACCTCAGGAGAAAAATTAAGAACTTAAAATTTCAATAATTTATACAATAATTAATTCCAAATTAATTAATAAATAGTCAAATAGTCACTATTTCATATTAAAATCTTTTTATAATATCAGTTGCATATCTTGTACATTATGTTTATGAAGAATGAAGGGATAATCTGTAATGATGGGAAAAAAAGGGGGGGGGGAGCGATGGTAATATGTGAATGCAAGCCACTGAAAATACAATGAGTAAAATAACACTTTGTATATAACGTCTAGTTTGGAGTACATACTTACATTTACTTTTCTGCTCTGATATTCCCAAATGTCGGATGCATCTTTTTCATACATTGTTAACGCAAAGGCAAGATGTTTCTGCAGTATTGCCTCATTAAATATATATAATAAATTGTATCTGAAAGGCTCTTCGTTTATTGCAATTTTCAACTATTAATCCTTTGTGGAAACAAGCCCCTGATATTTTCTTATTGAACAGAATGAGTGTCTGCATACAGCTGCCTCTGCATAATGATTGGTCTTTAGCAATAAGGTAAATAACCCATAGTGTTGTACACAAACAGAGACAGAATTCATCCTGCTAAAAGATATTCACGCTCCCTTGCCTATCCTATTCTTATCTTTCTTTATAAACACTTGATCAAGAGTTGCCTCAGAACACATTTTTGTTTTTTGCAATCAGTTTCTTGCTTGCAGCTCACACAAGATCTAACCCACATTAGAATTTATAGGCACAGAGCTTTTCTATATTTATTATTACAATTTTATGAATATAAGTAGCTAATATTAAATTCAGGATTTATCTACATAAAGTTAAAATAACAACTACTTAGATTAATTCTACTTATCACAGTATCCTCCCTGATGTAAATCATTTGCTCATGATTATAATCAACAAAAGTAACAAAAATCTGACACAAATTTAATAAGTTATACAGTTCATTTTCATTATTAAACTTTTAATTAATTTTTTAGCATCCTCATTCACCATGGGTGCCACTCTTCAAAATTTGCAAGACTGAACTTTAAAAAAAAAAAAAAAAATTACACAGTCTAGCGTTCTTTACCAGAATTAAAAGAAAAAAACTCTATATAAATGTTACCCCATAAACCAAAAAAATATATTCAATAATAAAGCAACTAAATAAATATTATCAATTCAATATAAAAAAGGAAGAAAATATATGGATACTTAACAAAATTAATCTTTCAATTGTTTCTAAACCAATATTTAAACACACTTCTGATTAGGTATTTCTTGATTATACTTGACTAGATATTTACACCCAAATAAAGGTTTATTTATTATTATTATCAATAATATTTAGAGATGTAAACAAATTTCTTTTTGAGTTTATATTTTCTATTTCTTCATAAAAAAGTTTGTTATTTTTGTAGCATTAAGATTTTCTTTCACTTTGTGGTCAGACTTGGGGTTTGGGCAAACTTTACCATTTTTAACTTGTATAAGAGAGAGGGCTTTTCTTTTATTTAATCCTTCTGGCTCAGAATGAGTTGAAGTTTCTGCCTGTTTTGCAGTGCTGCTAGTGAGTGCTTGCTTTGAAGATTCTGTTTTATTTATTTTTTTCTTCTTCAAATTCTCATGGTATATTCTTCTGGCAGAAAAAATGCTCTGCCTCATCTTATGTCCAGGAATTAGTGTTGTACTTTTTTTGCCCTGACTTCTCAAATAATATTTTTTTAATCTAATTAATGGAATATATTTGATCAAGCTGGAAGCTTCATAGTTTTGAATAGTTAGGGATGTTCTATTATCTGTAATAATATCGTCCATGATGTTAAATGTCCCTCAACAAAAGGACCAGAAAAAACGCTCATTACAGCTTTAATAAAACGAGATATAATTTTACATTTTTGGCAGCCATTTTCTTCCATTTTAAAAATTTGTGACCACCAGTCAACATCAATTCTGTCACTCTCTTTTTCCCATCCATCCATGTCTATTAAGTTGACTTTTTCATCAATGATATTCATCTTAACTTCTTGTATAAAAAAACCCATTTCATTTTCAAGGAACAACATTAGGCAGCATTTCTCCTAAGCTTATGAGTGCAGATAAGCATGAACTTTATTTTCTAAACTTAGGATTCAATGCAGAAAAATACAACAAGCATTTGTTGTTTAAAAGAAAGTTCTTTAAAATATATGTGCTTGTTTGCAGATATGCCTTTCTTAAAGAAATAAAAAACCTATCGGCCCACTTACTTTTACTTTTTTTTTTGCTTTTTTAATAAGGTCATAGGCAGTCTTTCCCACATTTAAATATTTATCATTTAGTGTATTTTCTGGAAGTACTTGAAAGTCTTTCAATTCAGCCACAGATTTGGGAATAAATTTAGGCTTAAGAAAAAATGAATAAAAAGTCCTTAGGAAATCAAAAAGTTCTTCATGAACTTGGTGTAAAATGGGCTTTTCAGTTTGTAATAGTTTCACCTTTTCATTAAAATAGGGCAAAAATTCCCTGTAAAAAACCAATAAACAATGGAACTTTTTACTGGAAAAAAAAGAAAAGAGTGGATACTACAGCATATTTTCTAGAAATACTCCAATCAGATCTCTTTTGCTTTTTTATTCTACTTTGTACAGTATGTATGCTTTTCTTTTGATCTTCAGAAATTTTGTAATAATGGGAAATTGCAATAAGAAAATCATGGTATTTCTCTGTTTCTTCATTGGATAAAAAAACTTGCATAGTACAACATCAAAGAATCTTTTAAGGAAAACAGTCTATTTTCTCTGTTTCTTCATTGGATAAAAAAACTTGCATAGTACAACATCAAAGAATCTTTTAAGGAAAACAGTCTATTACATATAGTAAGCATCTGTAAAAACTGGTTGTCAATTGGCCTTATAAGTTTCAAATTATATTTCAAGTTCATATTCTGCTGAAGTCCAACAAACAGTTCAGTGGCTTTGGGCTATTCATTTATATCATAGAAAACATTATTAGCAAAATCTTCAATGAATATATCAAAATAACTGAAAAACAGTTTAGCAGTGTTATAAAATTTATGTGCTAAGTCACCATCAATGTGTAACAAATTCTTGTTTGCATCCCTCAACAACTTTTCAACACCCTTTTTGCAACCTAGGTATTACAATTATCAAGTAAGCAACTTATTACTTTAGAAAAACTAATTTCATTGCTATCCAGCAATTCTTTCAAATGCAAAAATATGTGGTTTGCAGTGGATATGTTTTCTTTTCTTGAACCTAGATGAGCAGTTATGATTCTTTCTTTTTCATCATCATAAACTCTGACAAGAACATTGATGATTTTATCACCATTATTATTAGTAGCTTCAACTACATTCACGGAGAAGTAATTTTTATTCAACTTGGCAACTAATTCTTCTCTCATAGTTTTTGCCACACCATGTCCAGTTATATATGTTGCAGCAGTCCTCTCCATCTTCAGCTTTGATAAAGCTGGCCTATCTTTTGCCAATGTTTGACTAGCTTGGGCATGAGAAATAACAGCAAGGAATTCTCAGCAGCAAAACAAGCAAGAACGGCCTTTTGATTTGCCCTTCTATCATTTAAGGAAAGAGTTGCATCTTCACTTACTTGTTTTGATCCTGGAAAAAGAGATGCGCATTGAAGTCCACGAAAATTCCTCTGTAGAACTTTGTCATCTGCATGCTTTTTTAATGCCTTCTTGCCATTATTTCCGTAGTTTATTTTCTTAGGGCAAACGAAACAAAAACAATGGCCAACCTCATTTATCTTTTTACACCATTCACTAAAAGATACGTCATTCTGGTCTTTTTCTTTGAGCCACTCAAAGCGCCATTTATTTCTAACTCCAGCATCGCTAAATTGTTGACCTATCTCGATGAAGTCCATTTTAATTCCAAACAATATTTTAATCCATAGCAATTGGTAGACATGTAAAAATTTGAACACAAAGAAAAAATGTTAACAAATACATTCGAAGTGGAAGCCAGATTCAAAGATACATTTTCCCGTTCGCCTCCATTCGGTAACGTTGCGCAGTGCACTAGCATCTCCTGATAAAAGGGGGATTTTCCCTTAGTCCCAGCGCATGTGCAAAAGATTATGCCCCGTTTATCTGGAGATGCTATTTGCAGACGTCGGAGTTCAGCTTTCATCGAGATGTGACGTCATTCATTACTGGCTTATTTCACAACGATCACGGAACAGAAAGAAGTAAAAATCCATGAAAATTTTTTTGGGGTGGAAAACGGAATTTTGTTCACCAATTTTTTACCGAGACAGAATTCAGTCCACCGAATTTTTAAAAAGATGGAATTCCGTTCTCAGGACTGAAGAGTGGCACCCATTCATTCACTAAAAAAAATAATGGTGCAAAAAAACTTCTCTTTGAATATAAACCTTCATTAAATCCAAAATTACCCAATAAGTTCCATGATATTTGCTTCTTTCTAAAACTGCAGTTTAAAAAAAAAAAAAATCTATAACTATATATTTTTTAATGAAAATATACACAACACCTTACATATTCTAAGATTCAGAAAATCTTAATCAGGAAATAATAATATATAACTTGCATATTGCGTTAATTTTTCCCTTTCTTCTTCTGCTTCTTCACTCCAAGTACTCATATCATTTTCAGTTTTTAGACACAAAGTTACAAGGGTGAGAGTTTCGTCTAGGTATCGAGAAGGAAACAGATTCAGAAAGTCTAAAATAAAAATTTAACACATAATTATACTATTCTGATACAATATAATTAATATTTAGTTTACATTGTTCTGATAAATTATATAAACTTCCAACTATATTTAGGACTTATTTATTAAATATTTCACATAAGATTCCTAAATCACCAGCCAGTTAGTTACTTTTAGGAATTATTGTCATTTCTAAAAATTCCAATTTCAATTTGTCTGAGTTTTGATTTAGAGATTTCAGGGTTCGTACACATTTCCTTAAAAGAAAATCAAGGACTTTTAAGGACTAAAAAAAATAAATAAATAAAGACCTCTAAATTGAATAAACTCAACAAAGTGTCGCACGCATTTTTAAATAAAATGTCTCATTTTTGCAAATTCAACCTATTAGATGATAAATTATATAATATAAAACATAGAAGATACATTACAAATTTAACACAACAAAACTCCTAAAAATATGAGTTAATAAATTGATGAAAAAAAATCCCATGAAACTGGTATTCAAATTAAATATCTTTTAATTCCAAACTTTTTTCATTCAATTTTACATCCAAGGTATTTATTTTAATTTCTTTTTCAGAAATTGCTTTTCTTAGTCATGCGATTGAGTAAATAAATTTATGCCCTTTGACTTTTCAGCCTCATTAACTAAATCGTTTGCTTTCTCATTTGTTTGGTGTATTTGGTTTGGAACATTTTCTTTTGTTTTAAAAAATCTATTTCCTCCTCTAGAGCTTTTCGTTTCAGTTGTTTTGTTTCAGTCTTTTCTTTAGATCTTTCACTTTCTAAATACTGCATGTATTTTGCTCTAGCTGACGTGGCAGCCGTCCTCATTTCTTTAGTAATTTTTAAGTCATAAATAGCCCCAGACAGCTTAATAAATTCATGATTTACACGCTGGAAAATATATGAAGCATCTTTAAAATTTTCTATCTTAATCTTTCTTTCTTTCTTAATCTTTTAAATTTTCTATTTCCAGGGCCTTGTTCACCGAAAAACCTCATTGTCCGTGTGACAGTATTAATATCATTTTGATAATCTTCCAAACTTTTTCATAATGATTATTGCTGAAATAAGTTTGTAAAAAATTATCAAGGGAATCACTCTTTGGATTGAAAGAAGTAAATTAAAATGAATTTGGCTTTACAATATTTAACAGAAATTCTGCATAGAGTAACAAAATTTCGCCACAATCTGTTCCCAAAATACGTTTATTTTGCGACAATACAATCAATACCTTTTTCATTTTTTCCTGTGCTTTTTCGGGATATCCAGCCATTACTCGTGGATCAATACAAATCGCAGGTCTTACTAGTGCGTAATTCACAGGACATTTCTGCATGAAATGTTTTATCATTGTTATGATGTTTTTCCGACTATCCTGTCTGAGTGTGAAAACATCCTTGCCTTCTAATTCCTTATTTTTTATGTTTTCTTTTATTAGTTGCTCTGCAGCAAATCCTAAATACACTTAACTTTTATCATTATACAAGTTTGGGTCACTGAAGTTGAATTTGCATGAAGTCTCAGGTTTCTCAATTCTTTCATTCTCTGGTTTTAAAATTTTGAATGCAATCATTAACAAGTTTTAAAAACATCACTGGCAAAAAAATGGAAGTAAAGGTTTATCACTTTGATACTGTTCTAAAAAGGGTAATAGCACTTTCGACAATCATTCCTATGGAACCATGGACCAATAAAGACCATCTGTAACTCATCCCTTATTTCCCAAAGTGAATGCGATGGATATGGATTCGTAGAACGCGAGCAGTGTCGTCCCCCCACCCCATCCCACGAGAACCGAAATTAGAGCTGTCGAGAAGGAGGAATTAGAAAAACAATAATCGGTGAAATTTTAAATTTCTTAATAATTATAGAGTAAAAAGTAAGGAATTTCAAGGACTTTTTAAAAATGGGGCATAAAAATAAGGATTTGTAAGGACTTTTACGGATGCGTACGAACCCTGGATTTTACTTACTTTTCTCTTCAATATTATTTATTGATTGATTTATCTTACCCATAAACATCATGTAACATTTTTATTCAATGTTAATCAAATAAATTTATGTTTATAAAGTGCTTTTGGGTTTAGAAATTATGTTTTCGCTCATCATTCTTCAAAATATTAACTTTCAGATTAACTTATTTTTTCAACTGATTAATTTTGACCATTTAGGGTGTGATATCTAAATACTGTTGTTGATGATTGAGAGAGCACTTGAGGTAATCCTCCACTACGTGAATGGTTATTTTTGTTTAATGTCAGATGAGCAATGACCTCCAAGGAAGGGAGTGACTGGTCAGACTGTTTCATTTATTGAACTCAAAGAGTTTTTTTTTTTTTTTCAATGAGGCGTACCGTACTATTTCTGAAGTGTGTTTCTCATCTTTTGTTTACTTGAAAATAGGTATATTCCTTTAAAATTTGGTGTTATCATTTCATAAAGAGAGAAACATCACAAAGAGGATAGATGATATGTTAGTTACTTACTAAAGTATGGCAGAAACAGATATTCTTGTAGATCCTCTGCTTTCAAAGTTCTCAAATTTCATTTTTACATTTTTCTGAAACATTTTTATTTGCAACCAAATGAAGCTCTCTGATAAGTTTAAGAAGCTTACCATTAGTATAAAGCAACAGATTAACATTTCATACAAGAAAACGGATTTTAAATTGCAGATCAAAATTATAGGCAGTAAAAATTAGCAGGAAAATTTCAGATCTAATAATCCAAGAGGAACATTTGAAACCAAGAAGAAAATTATGTAATTTTGAAACAAAATTATCAATTTTTTTTGCAGTACTTTTAAAAATGTGGACATACAAGTGTTTTCTTTCTATATTATTTATTTTTTTATATATTTTTATTTTATTTATATAAATTACTGAATATGCGTTATAAGATACATTTAAACATATCACATAAATAATTAATCATTCTATCACCAAATCTTTTTTCTCTGCTATTAAAAATTATGGGAGTAAAGATTCAAAACAAATCTTTGTTAGACTACAAATGAAAAAATTAGTATATTGCAAGCAATCTCTCGAACCATGTCAACAGCAGCATTAAATGTAGAGAAACATACTTCTGGAAGCAGAGTTACTTATTAATACACTACTATTTAATATTGAAAACAGCACTTTTAATAAATTGCATATAATGAAATTATTTTGATTGATAGCTGAAATTCCAAATTAAATTTAGCATTTCCGACAGCCAAAGTAAATTGTTTCTAACACACATATCATTTGACAATTAAATTTATTTTTTTAAATATTTCAATGAAGTTAAAAATTATTTGTATTCAAGCATGTATAAAAAGAGAAAAGAAAGCTATTATATATGAAATTCCAGACTAATGAAAGCAAGGAAAAAATTCAGAAGTACAGAACTTTTCGATAGACATTTAAGATATCTCGTGCATACACATCAAATATTTTTTTTAAAAAAAGAACCATGTTCATATTTGAAATTCAGTCAGAATTTTAACATTATTTATCATTTTATATATCAAAGTGATTTATTATTATTGAAGAAATTAATTACTCTGAACATGACAATAAAACAGATTTTGACTAAATTCTGCCAATAAAAACAATATATAAATATCATATAAAAAAGTACTTTTCATCTTTTCTTAGAAGAAAATTCTTTAGAATTACAGAAAAAATTATTAATATGCAACTGTACATCGTAAATTTTATAAAAGAATCCAAGAAATTGAATAAATAACCAAAAATCATACCTCTTCTTAAAAGTATAGGGCATTTATGGGCAACACATTCCACTTTGTTAGATATGGACATAGCTGTCTGAAATTAAAATAATAAAACAATTGCAAAAATTACTGAATATGCGTTATAAGATACATTTAAACATATCACATAAATAATTAATCATTCTATCACCAAATCTTTTTTCTCTGCTATTAAAAATTATGGGAGTAAAGATTCAAAACAAAATACGTTAGACTGTGTTACATTATAATAACTTTAAAGGGAAGAATTCAGTTTATATTCTTCCAAAATATTAAAGAATTGGTGAAGAAGATGAAAACTGTTTGGAAAAAGAAAAGAACGAAACAATACTAATCATAATGCATCATTCGGTAGGAAATATTTTCTATCTTTCAAATGCATTTATAACAACACTATTTTAATCATAATGCAATTTGAATCTTTGTGTGTAGTACAATTCTGCCAAGGAAAATTTCCATTTAAAATATTTAGGCAATATAAAAAAAATAATCTGTATGTTTACAAAAGAAAAAAAAGATCTCCCTCTCTCTATATATATAAAATGAAAATCAAAACTTCTATTGCCAATAAAAAAAAATCTTAATATAAATAAAAGTCATTGTGGCTATTATGTGGGTATATATGTGGCTATATTCCCCATCTCCTGCTAAACCTATGGACTGTTTTCATCCAGATTTTGCACACTTATTATTTAAGACAAGGGGAAGACACTTATGAACTTTCCAAAGTCCAAAAGTTAATTAAACAGTCAGTTAATTAGAAATTAACCAAAACCGTTTTTCCACAGTAACTTCGGAGCAAATTGTCTGACAAAAAATATTTTTATACCGTCTTAAACTTAAAAATTTTTCCTTTCTAATGATACCAATTTTATATCTGTGACATTTTTCCTTCAACTTTTATTAATTTTTTTAAAATTTTAACAATTGTTAATTACATGCAGATGATTTTGAAATAATTCAAATTTATAGCTAATCCGTTGCTAGGCAACGGTTAGACTTTGAACTAATTTACATTTATTTCTGAAATCTTTGCTTATTTTTATAAAGATATTTTATATAAGAAGAGAGTCAACTGGCAACATTTAAAAGCTTCAAATCTTTAAAAAATTAGCTTTTCATGACACAAGTTTCATTTCCATTCAATTCGTTGCCCTCATTTTAATAATTAAAAAAAATTAAATTGTGTATAAATTTACAACACTTTTTTTATAGGTGAAGAACAAGAATACATAAGAACTGTTCCTAGATCACATTTAGATGAATTTTGTATGAAGACGAATTTTATTATTTTTTTATTCATATTTATTCTAACGCTTTTTCTCAATGAAAAATTTACTATGTAATTGTCCCAAAACATCCGTTAAAATCTTTCTTATACTGCAAGATTTATGAACAAAATTTGAAGTGCCTATGCAATAAATACTAATAGCTTATGGAAAAAATTAGTTATGGGCAGTTTTTAAAAATCATCTGGTTCAACTGATATTCTCATTTTAATTAAGAAAAACATTTCAGATGATAAAAGAATTTTGGGTATTGCAATTTTCTATACGAAAGTAGTTTTTTACATAAAAAATAATAGACATGAAAGTTATTTTAATCCCAAGCAATGCTGGGCATAACAGCAAGTGCATGTTGCTAATTAAAAAAAAAAAAACTGATTTTGATTGTCTTTAAAATTTGCTCACAAGTGCGAAGAAGTATAGGGAAGGTTTAAAGAAGGTTTGGTGACAATTAGACAAATAGTTAATTTTTTAATAATAAAAAAATTATTTTTGATTCATAGAAAAGATTATTTTATCTTTTTGATTGAAAATTCTTTTTTTAATTATCTTTCAATTGAATGAAAATATTATAGATAATTTAAATCATTGTATTTATTTGTGTACAAGTTGCCTCTCACAATGTTTAATTTAATTTTGCATTATTTGTCAAAAATTATTAAGAACTTACAAAAAAAATTAATATTTGTCATTTAAAAATAATTTGGTAGAGTCTGTAATTTTACGAGAAGCTGCAATATTTAAAAATCATTTTGTTGAAATGATATTCTCATTTTAATAAAAAAATAAAGTTGCAGTTGCAGAAAAAACAAAGGATTTTGTGTTTTATATTATAAAAAAGTAGTTTCTACATTAAAAATTTTGTATACAATTTAAAAAAATGTATTTATTAGTCTGGGCACTGGCATTTTGTCGAAAGATAATATTAAATATATTTTTACTTTCTTGCATATGATTGACTAGCAGTATGTGCACGGTGTTGCCCGTGGAATAAGGACATCAACAAAATGGGAAAAAAAAACAAAAAAAAAAAAAACGACCACAATGAACATGAAAAAGTTTTGAAAACAAAACAAAAGACAGAAATTATTGATTTTCCTGTTTATTTTTCTTTGCAATAATGACATTTAAACTGTAGGAAAACAGTGCAGAGTACAAAATAAACCAATATTTTCGAAAAATAACTTTTAGGATTTAAAAGATTGATTCCTTTAAACCAGATAAAATGCTAAAGAACGAAAACTGAATAAAATTTTAAACGATTTCAAATGGAAAAATACGCCTTGAAAGATACAGACAAACATAATTTATATAGTATTAAAAATATCTCCAAAATGAATCAGAGAAGAAGAAGAAGAAAAAAAAAAAAAAGATGAAATCTTCTACTTCAGGTTTAAACTTTGAAGCCAAATTATGTAAATAGCTCCTTGAAGTCATATTTCATTTTTTCTAATCTTCACAAACTAAAGATATCAGCCATATGCTCAACTGTCAAACAGTATAAAAACAAACAAATTAAAAGAATGATATGTCGAAGCAAAGCAAAGGGGTTATGATGACACGTGATTTCGACAAAATGAATGCTGGGAAAATACGACATGCGACCTTGATTACGAAGAATCATGAAGGGAATTTTGAAGCTAAAATTTTTTGCAGCTTCAGAAAAAATTAATAAAAATTTGATCAACTGTTCAATTTTAACCATTCTTGTTTTAAAGCACAGAGAAACGTTACATTTATTACTTCAACAAATTTCAAATTGATAACAAAGCTAGAACAGTGGATGCAAGAAATTGAAATTCCAAACAAAGTTTTTTAGGGTTAACCGACTAATTTTTAAAAAATTTCTCAAAATTCAGTAAATTACGTTAGAAATTCAAAACTAACTTCATAAGAACGGAAACGTGTGCTCTTTCCGAGGGTATATCTAATTTTTTGTACATTATCCGAAACAATTCTATTGTGAAATTAGTGAGAAAAATCAACCATAAAAACACAAAATATTAAATAAAAAAATTCTAGATTAAATTTTAAAATTCTGGCTTTGAGGTGCATTGAGTCACCATTAAGACTACCTGTGTGCCAAATTTCAAGGCTGCAAGTGTGATATATTCGTCTGGACATCGCATGCATGCACACACACAAACATTGCCTTTTATAAGTATAGATTGATTAAAGGGTAGATTCCTTATAGAAAGTCTACCTATTGCAATGGTTCTCATGACACGACTTTCTGAAAATTTCTGCAGATTTTCACCGATCATGACCCCTAAACCCAAAACCACCCTTTGTTAAATATATATATATATATACACACACAGTAAATTCTCGATTATCCGGCATTCAAGTATCTGGAAAGCTCAACTAACCAGAAAAATTAGAAAATGAGTTTTTCTAAAAATTTTACATCCGCGCGCCGTTCCATTCAGGCCGACAATTTATTTCTGGAATGCAACGTTCGCTCCACACGGAGGAGCGTAGAAGGGGGAAAAAGCAATATACAGTACTGTGACATACACAGACTTGTTTTATGGGGGGGGGTCAAAAGCAAAAGTGAGAACCCCAAAAAAAGGTCCTCACCTTTCGCCGAAAAACAAGACCTGAAAAAACGATATCGACAACCTCGCCTAAAAAACGCCCATGGGGGTGGGGGTTACTCCAGATTGGTGAGTCTCTTTCTTTTCCTTTATTTATTTACTCTCCGAATACCAGCAGATGTTGATTCCGATTGCGTAATAACCCTTGCGATTTTTTAAAAGATAATTAGTTTTGATATTCAATCTGGGATTTGTTTATGATCCCTTTAAAGAGTTTTATTATGCTTGCTGAGTAGAATATTTTTCAGATTCTTCGGCTATTTTTATATGTTTATATTTTTACATTCTATATATTTACGGTAAAAATTCAGCTATACAGATCATACTTTTTTTTATTTTATCATCAATGTTAAATTAAAATCTTCATATGTTTTGTAAATACAATGTTATGGAAGATACAGAAGCATTCATAAAAATTAATTTAATGCACATTTCAAAATGACAAAAACAAATTATTTGGCCATAAAAATCTAAAAAAAAAAAAAAAAAAAGGCTACCCCCCCCACCCACATTTTTCCCGTCACACTCAACTACCTGGACTTTTCAGGTATCCGGAAATCGTCGTTTCCCAAGCATGCCAGTTAATTAAGCTTTTAATGTACATAAATATTATATATATGTATAACGCTTTTCCCATGTTATCTTGTGAACACGATAACTGGAGTAATTTTGATGTACATTTAACCAGCATGGGATATGTTGTAAGGATGGTGAAAATCTCGGTCGTAAATCCAGCTGAAAGGGGTGGAAATTTTCATTTTCCCATAATTCCTTTACAATTGAAAATAGAAAGAAAATTCAAATTAGACGAATTATTGCCTTATCATAATGAACAATTTTTGCGTTTAAACTTTTTCGATAGTTACATTTGCTTAGAAGTTATGTGCTGAAAAGTGATTTTCCCACCCTTCCCCTCCTCTCCCCCTAACTTCAAGTACGTTTTAACCTATGCATGTTATCCCTTGTTGGAAAGCTCTCATCATTTGCAGTCTCTCCCACCCGCTTTCATTCACGTAGCTCTAACCCTTATGAGAATAGAGGGCGAAATGTTCTTTTCTTTATTATTAGTAGAGACGTATATATATAATGCTTTTGCCCATGCTATCTTGTGAAGACGATAACTAGAGTAATTTTGGTTAGATTTTAATCGGCGAGGGATATGTTGTAAGTTTGGTGAAAATATCGGCCGAGTTTGTAGATGGGCTAACCAGCTAAAAGGGGGTGGAAATGGTGGGGAACTGAAAATTTCATTTTCCCATAATTCCTTTAAGATTGAAAAATGAAGACTCAAATTAGGTGAATTATTGCCTCTTTATAATAACAACTTTTGTATTGAAACTTTTTTGATAGCTACAATTTTTTAGATGTTATGAGCTAAAATGCCACTTTCAATCCCCTCCCCCCCCTTTTATCATTTCCCCATAGCTCTGTTACGACTACAGATAGGGAAAAAAATTCAAATAGGCGAATTATCACCTGATAAGAACGAACAACTTTTATATTAAAAGTGTTTGTCAGCTAAAATTGCTTAGAAGTTATGAGCTGAAAAGCGATATTCAATTCCCGAGGCCCCTCAATTTATCATTTCCCCATTACTCTGCTACGATTGAAGATAGAAACTTTCAATTAGGAGAATTATCACAATCATAACGAACAACTTTTATATTAAAAGTTTTTTGACAGCTATAATTGCTTAGAAGTTATAAGCTGAAAAGAGATGTTCAATTCCCATCAATTTAACTTTTCCTCATGGCTCCATTACAATTGAAGATAGAAAGAAAATTTCAATTAGGGGGATTATCACCTTATCATAACAAACTACTTTTATATTGAAAGTTTTTTGACAGTGTTGAATACTAAAGTTCTATGATTTGTGCTATATTTTTAGAGCTGGGATGAACATATATTATTTAAATATGAAATAACACAATAAAATACAATTTCTATTGCACCTATGTATATAACACCTACCTTTGTAGACATCTGAAATTCTGGTTGCTAAATATATTTGGAAACACCTTACTGTACATTGTGTTATAGAATATTTAAAGGTAATTAAAACTAAATCAAATATGTTTAATTTTAAATATTTCTTATTTAACAAATTTTAAGTTGAAATATATACTGCCATAAAATTAAATATAACTATTAACTGAATGCACATGATATAACCCATAATAATCACAATAAAAAAAATACAGAATGTTGCAGCATTGAAATTTATAAGCACTGCAGGTTTAAGAAAATTAATGAATTTTACATTACTAAAATTAAAACAGGAAACTTCAACACATATTGTACATATTGCTGATGATTTATGCCGTATATAAAATATCTTCTATTATTGATAAAAGTTCTTAGATGAATTAACTAAAAAAATTTGTAATAACGAAACACACTTAGCAGAAATTGCAGAGAAAAACTGGAATTGAAAGCACTTATTCACGTCACACTGCTGCAGCGAAAATGACGATGTACGTTATAATTGCAGATTTTTAGAATCATACTCGGCAAAACATCGAAAAGTTGAAGTAACGATGAGTATAGAACACATACTCTAAATTGCAGAAAATTGGAATTCACACATCAGCATGTTAAAGAGGTAAAAAGATGATGGATAATAAATGCAGACTTTAAATCACCATTGCAGATTTTTGCAATTGTAGAATACATTCTTGTATTCTGTTCAGTGATGTATTCGAATGAATCAGTCACTGCACTTCCTTTGTGACATTCCTTTTTATCACAAATAGTTTTGGAAACACACTGTCGCACACACACTCATTTTTTCGTTGCACCTCTTGACATCGTTGATTCATAAAAAAAGTCTTTTCTCAAGCTACATCCAAGAAGTAGAAGAATACGGTATCAGATTCAAACACCTTTCAAGAAAAAAGTAACGGAAAAAGCATTTTGGGACAGGCCCCAAGAGGCCATAACGGCCCTCAGCTGCAAAAGCACCGACTGCTCTTTTCAATACACAAATTCAAAAAGGACACAGAAAAATCGTTTCCAGACAAAGACGCCACAGTTTGTTTACACAGAAATTCCTCCGCGGAACAAAATGGCGGGTAAATAATCCCATTGGAAAAATTTGATTTATAATTTAATAAAGTTAAGAAATTAAAGGAAACAACAAAAGTTAAGACAATTAATAATTAAGTTGATTACCAAGTGAAAGATTAAGAAAAATTTAGATTTTTAGTAAAACTGCCCAAAATTACCGTTTGAATTTCAAAAGTAGCCTGAGATGCCACACGATACTAATTAAACTTTTGTGGCAAAGATTTAAATATTTAAAAATACTGAGAAAACCGAAAAATGATGTAGATGCAGAGAAAAAAGACAGAGAAAATTACTTAGAAGTTATGTGCTCCCATCCGCCACATTCACTTCCACTTTTTGTACAGTAAACAAGCTGATATACCAGGCTTTGCTCCAGATTAAAATGCTTTCATGTCTTATATTTTTAATGTAAAAACTACTATTGTATAAGAATTATAATACACAAATTCCTTTTCCGATTTGAAAAGTTTTTAATTAAAATGAGAATATCAATTGAAACAAACGATTTTTAAAAAAAGCTGTTTTCTCCGTAAATTATTAGTTGTTATATAGGTACTTCAAATTTCGTTAACAATTACTAAATTAAAAGAAAGGTTTCAATGAATATTTTATCATATTATTCATTAATTTAAAGAATGAAAATAAATCAATCATTATTAGGTCAAGATATAAATGGCTAATAGTCTACTTATAAAATTTTCTTTTAGCATTAGTCCAGAATTCTGTGAATGTATTCTGGCAACTACATATATTCATATTATTCTTGTTCTTCAACAATAAAGAATATTGTTACGAATTCAGTATAAAATTAATTTTTAAAAAATATAAAAATGAGAGACAAATTGTATGGAAATGAAATTTTTGTCACTGAAATGCAAATTTTGTTTAAAATATAATAAGGTGTAAAAATAGCTTTGTGAGATAATGATTTCCTAAGATATAGCGGAAAAAAGCCTTGTTTAATTTTGAATTAACAGAAATTGTAAGTAACTTTTGGGCTTTGAAAAGTTAAGATGAACTTTCTCTTGTCTTAAATAAAAAAATGTCTGCAAAGTCTGGTTGAAATCAGGACAGTGGTTTAGAAGGAGATGTGGGGCATATATACAGACACAATAACTTTCATTTAAATTAAGATAATTATTAGATTATTGTAAGATTAAGATTGCTGGCATATACTATGAGCCATAAAAAAGGTTTTAGTGAAGATATTGTCACAACTAAATATTTAATTTTATTTAAGTAAATAGTTAATTTTAATTAATCAAACAGTTAATTTTAATAGTTAATTTGATAATTAGTTAATTTGACAGATTAATTTAATTTCATATTCAACTAAACATGGCTGCACCAATATTTGTAATTATAAATTTAATATAAAGTAGCCAAAAAAGATAGATATATAAGAGTTCCCTTTATCCTTTTTTATATTAAAAAATATCTCATTAACTTAACATTGTTTTGGGGTTTTCTGCCTGAGTATTTGCTTTTAACTGTCGATGGAGATTTAAATTTCCTGTTCAAAATGGCTGCATTGATATCCTATGTTATAAACACACGTGCTAAATTTGGAATTCACAATGTTTAATAATTTTTATCTTCTTATGTGTTAAGAATTTAGTGACTGTAACCAGGGTGTTCTCTAAATGAGCCAATTCCAGTAATTTTTAAATGTTTCATGTTATGTGATTTTACCATACACTATATGCCCAAAAGCATCCGGACACTTGCAGATTTTCACATTTTTTAGAATTTCTCTGGAATGGTTTAACCGACTGCCTTTAAACTTCGGACATGTAAAGAATAGACAATAACTCACATTTTACATTGAAGATTTGGTCCTGAAGGCAATTAGGGGGCGTCTACAAACTGATGAAGACAAAAACGTTTTTGGCCCACCCCGCTTCACAAAATACTCATAACAAGATGAAACTTTCAGAAATGGTAATGTTTAATGTGCATAATATTTACAGGAATTTTTGTAAACTCAGCGCAAATATTTGGGAAGACAAAGGTTTTCTTAAAAAATCTCATATTTTCCCACCTGTTTTTTGCTTATAACATGCAGAGTTTTCTGTTATATTATACGAAACTTACAGAAAAGATGACAATATGTTAGAGAAGCATTTGTGTAAAACTTCGGGAAAGAATTGTTGAATATTACAGGAATTATGAGCAATTTTAGTAAATAGTGTTTTACTGTGCACGCGCGAAACATAGTGTAATTTTTCTTTCACAACTTTAAAGCCAGATATATAGGGCAACTTATATAAAAAAATTCAGTTCAATATCATTAGTATTCAGAAAGATATCGGCATTACAACGAGCAGAATTTTAGCTCCTGTCGAAGAGAAGCTAAAAGATGAGGGGTTGTACACAAATTGATATTTTTTTAAGTTATATCTTTAAATAGTTATATTGAATTGTATAGTGGTTAGAATTTGCTGAATACCCATGAACACATTATATATTCGTAACGAATAAAAAGATATATATATATATAGAATTATTAAAATATTTTAAGAAAAGAAATTAATTAGATAAAAAATCGTTTCGCCATAAAATAAATATATTTAAAAATATCGTTTGGCCGTAAAATTGTAATATGCAACTTGTTAATAATCATGTAAATAATATAATTAAAGTAATAAAATGTTTGTTATTTATAGTGCCTAATTAGCTGGAATTTAAGTTCTGCACGTAATTGATAAGTGTTCATGGATATTCAGCAAATTCTTACCGCTATACAATTCAATATAACTATTTAAAGATGTAACTTAAAAAAATATCAATTTGTGTACAACCCCTCATCTTTAAGCTTCTCTTCGACAGGAGCTAAAATTCTGCTCGTTGTAATGCCGATATCTTTCTGAATACTAATGATATTGAACTGAATTTTTTTATATAAGTTGCCCTATATATCTGGCTTTAAAGTTGTGAAAGAAAAATTACACTATGTTTCGCGCGTGCACAGTAAAACACTATTTACTAAAATTGCTCATAATTCCTGTAATATTCAACAATTCTTTTCCGAAGTTTTACACAAATGCTTCTCTAACATATTGTCATCTTTTCTGTAAGTTTCGTATAATATAACAGAAAACTCTGCATGTTATAAGCAAAAAACAGGTGGGAAAATATGAGATTTTTTAAGAAAACCTTTGTCTTCCCAAATATTTGCGCTGAGTTTACAAAAATTCCTGTAAATATTATGCACATTAAACATTACCATTTCTGAAAGTTTCATCTTGTTATGAGTATTTTGTGAAGCGGGGTGGGCCAAAAACGTTTTTGTCTTCATCAGTTTGTAGACGGCCCCCTAATTGCCTTCAGGACCGAAGCTTCAATGTAAAATGTGAGTTATTATCTATTCTTTACATGTCCGAAGTTTAAAGGCAGTCGGTTAAAGAATTCCGGAGAAATTCTAAAAAACATGAAAATCTGCAAGTGTCCGGATATTTTTGGGCATATAGTGTATGACAAAGTAATGTTAACACAATTATATGGTAACCTAGATTAAATAAACTAATCTAGAGTCGTTCTTCATTCGTGTCAAGTGGCAATTTCTTGCTACTGTTTCAGATAGGCTGGCTTAATATTATCTAGGGGATATTTGCGCTGCAGGGATATTTATTTCTTCATGATTCCTACGTGTTGAATGGTTATGTGTTGGGATATATAAAAAAAATTTGACCAATTTACTAACCAATAAATCTAGCATAAACTTTTGGAATGATAAAACTTTGATATAGTAAAAAATTAAATGTCATGAGAAAACAGAATCACAACATCAATATTGTAAAGTGCAGAAACAATAAAGTCATTCGCTTTGTCTGTATTGAACAATATGTAATATTTCATTACTTTTGTAAACATTAACGTAAAGGAGTCTGCCTTTGCCTTCAAGCTTGCTGAAAAGGGATTTTTTTACTGCAAAGGCTATCATTCCGCCCATTCATAATTTGCATGTTAAAATTGTAACCATTGGTACATTATAAATATTTGTTATAAGTACGTCGAATTTTGGACATAAGTACTGAAACAAAATGTAGATTTTGGAGAAAGTTTCATGACAAATAGTTAATTTTTTAATAATAAAGGACTTGAAAATATTTCATCTCAGGCATCACCAGATATAACAGTTAATTGTAAATAAAACTCACTGTTTTATGTCCATACAATTCTAAATGGAGATCTACAATTTTCAATTGATATTTTTAAAACTATATATAAATGTACAAAAAACATGAAATCACACTACAAGTTATGTTTTGAAATCTTTCATGCACAAAAACCTTTACAAGAAATTTTTAAAATAAAGTTTTATGACTTTGTCCAGAAATGAAATATGCAGATAGTTAATGGAGAACAATGCATTGTTTATCTTAATCGTAAGTTAGAATAAAAGTTAATAAAATTAATAAAAGAAAATTTCCAACTTTAAAAGTAAAATTAAATAAAATGAAAGTAAATAACCAAGTATATTACCAAAGTAATCCGTTTGAATGATGAATTAGCCTGCATTCATTTTTATTGTTTATATGCACTAATAAGCATTCAACATTTTTATCATTCATTTTTGCATTTAAATATTTGCTGAAAATTTAAGAAACTGAATATCTTCAACGCGGCTAAAATTATGACACTCATACTAGTAATTGAAATTTAAAACATGTGTTGACATGATAGTAAAATAGTAACAAATAAATAAATTCCTATTGAAAAAGAATATACAAAAATTTTGCAATTGTTTAAAATCAATTGAGATTAAGCATTCATGTCATCAAAAAAACATAACTTACATCTACAACATTGAATGCATACTGAGAAAGTATGCATTTGTACTTTTCTTCAGGTAACGGCATGGAAGCTTCCCATTTATCACCAGTTGGGCAAGGTAGATTCTGAATTTTAGTCTGTAAAATAAATAATCATACATAACAAAGTAAAAGAATCAAAAGAAAGAAAGCATAGTAATAACAATTATAATAACCCAGTTAAAACAAATTTTAAAAATTGTTTCAATTCCAGTCAAATTCAGCATTTCATGTAACTATAATGTTTCTGGTGTTATCGCTCAAATTATCTCCAAAAATATTCTACATTGAAAATATTCTTAAGAAGTACAGGGATTTAACCCTAATATCAAGATTTTACACATATTTATGAAATCCTCAAAACTAAACACTCCTTTTTGTTGACCCTACCTCAATACCTCACCAGTTTTTTTTTTTTTTTTTTTTAAAGCACTATCATCAATCTCCCAAGTCAAATGAAAACATTCTTATAGCTGTGAAAATTTTCTGACTTCTCTTAAAAAAGCTGGAAGTTGATGCAAACTATTACGAATCTCTTAATTAACAAGTTATCATTTTGTAATTTGGCACAGTAAATATTAGGCATAAAATTACATTACCAGGCCAATTTTGAAGCAAAATTAGTGAAGAGAGGTTACAACCAATTCACAGAGGTTTCCTTACAGGTGTTTTTCACCGATGGTCAAATTTAAACTATGGCATTATTTTATTGGAGATGTTGCAAAGTGATCCGACACATGGAACCTTTCATATATCAAAAGCATTCTTTCAATCTTACTTTTTTCTTTTCTGAAAGACAGGAAAGATTCCAGAAAATCATTCATGTACGATAAACAGATGTAGAGGTACCACTTCTTCAAGTGCTAGCTATTCTGGGCTGACAAGCCAAACTTTTTAAAGCAATTTATTATATTCTTTTACCTTTTGTATTAACCCTTTCGGGACAACGCACCTTCGTCGAAGACCTTCCCACGGGACGGAGCGGAAAGGAATTGTCCCACAGGATGGGGGTTTTGCGTCGCTAAGCCTAACTTCAGAAGAAAAAAAATCACAAGAAAAAAGTTTAAGTTCTAACGTCATAATTTTTGGTACCATTTTAGATTATAACTTAAGCTGTGATATACATTAAAATTAGCATTAAATACTCATTTTCCTTTAATTTATATGAAAATACGTATAAAAAATTTGCTTACCTTGAGAAATAATTTTCGAAAGAACTATTCTAATTCTTCTGAAATTTTAATACGCAGAATACATAAATAAACTTTAAGATTAATAAAAAAATACCAGAAGGACTATTTAGAAGAAGAAGTAGCAAAATTTTAAAATGAAAATTGAGTGTGAAAAAACCCCAAGCAGGAAGGAACGCAAAGAAATCACTAGAAATATAACTTTTTAACTCTTTATAAAATGAATCATCACTCTCATTTGATAATTAGATCATTTATCATATGAGCATATTCTTCCTCAGATAAATAACACTTTCTTCGCCATAATAAACTAAAGTCAAGGTCTCCCCAATTGCAGGGAGACTTGATCCTTGAAACAGATGAATTGAAATGATTCAAATTAAGTAGTCAAAATCAAATTTATTGTTGACTAACATGTAAAAAAGGGAGAAAAACACGTTTAGAAAATTCTACATTACTGAAAATCACTGTTTCCCATATGAATGACTGTTATCGCTGAAATTAATGATCAAATGACATTTTCAAAGCTTGAAAAATCAAAAATTAATGTTAAAATACTTGCAGTTTGAAGAGTTCCACCAAGCATGGCTGGTTTAGGTAGTTTTTTGACAATGTCGTCATTGCCCACAACACTAATGTCACCATTTTCTGGATAAATAAATTGGTTGGAATGAAGTTCTCTTTTTCTTAGAAAATTTATTTTGCATTCAGATGATGAAATCTTCTTTTCAATTTTTCCTACGGAATTACTAATTTTCTCTTTCCGTGAAACCGTCGCCATGTTCTTGCTAACCATCATGCGCAGCCACATATTAACTTTCTACCTTTGTCAACCATCCAAAATCAAAGTAACCATATTCTAAATGATATTGATATTATCTAAATGTGACTTGAAAATCACAATGGCCAGTAGGGGGGTAATAAAATTGTTAATATTAATTTAACTTTGGGGATACTTGATCCCAGGATCAAGCCCCCCCCCATACAATGGGGATCAAGTGTCCCTAATGTGCATGTGCTGGAAAAAGAATTGTTAAATCAAAAGTAAAGAAACTGTATTGGATGTAAATAACAACATTTAAGCAGTAAGGAATGTTAGTATATTATATCAATAAACTTAAGTAATTTAGTTACATTTAGCAAAAAATAAGAAACAAACTATCTACTCTAAAAGAAGTTTGACTATAAGAAATCAGAGATTCCTTTCTTACAACAAAAATAAAAATGGCTGAAAGAAATTCTGTTGTCAGATCTGTTGATAAGGGATCACTTTATTAGTGTTGCCAGTTTCAGAGACTTAATGGCATTTTTTCAATGGTTTTAGACCTAGGGATCAAGTCTCCCCTACAACCCAAAAGGAACCCCACATAGTAGCAAAAAGAAATAAATGAAAGTATTTGGTGAGATACAGAAACACAAACCACATGGAGAATGAAACATCCCAGCTCTGTTTGTTTACATTACATTTTAGCCCCCCCCCCAACAGCTAATGAGAAAATAACAAATTCAGGCAGGAAGTGAACAAACTGAAGATCAGGTTCTGATAATTATGTTCAGTTCAAAATAAATGGACACAGGGTGCTATCTAGTGGTCTTTAAAAAATGTTTCAGCTCAAAATGCATATATGCATCGTCCGTACATGGGAGATGAACCTAAGCTTTGCATATATGCCTCGCCCGGCCGTAGGAGACGATTGTAAGTGATGCATATATGCATCGCCCGTCCCAAAAGGGTTAAAATGAAGCATTAAAGACACAATAACATGCATGGAAAGATAAAAAATTTTAAAAAACTTTTTTATTTCAGAAAAAAATCTCTGTCATATAAATATACTAGAAGTACCCGCACGGCATTGCCCGTGGTATCATGAATTTCAACAAAATGCTTTTTAAAGCCCACAATGACATAAAATAAATATTTGGAAACAAAATCAATACAAAAAATATATATATTATTGCTTTTGACCACTTATTTCTATTTGCGAGAATGATATTAACTGAAGATACGTTTTTTTTAAAGCGACAATGAAATTGTAAATTATAGAATTCAAAATGAGTAAAAACAATTATAATTCAGTCAGGCTGACGCCTTAAAATGTTTCGATCCTCTTTAAAACAGTTAATTGGTGACATTAGATACTTTGAATTAAAGCCATTCAACGAAGTGATTTCAAATTGAAATTACAGTACCAAATCAACCGATATTTTCGAAAAAAATTTTTTAGGACTTAAAAGATTGATTCCTATAAACCAGGTAAAATGTTAAGGAATGAAAACCGAATGAAATCTTAAACAATTTCAAATGGAAGAATACGCCTCGAAAGATACAGACAAACATAATTTCTAGAGTATTTAAATATATTCAAAATGAATCAAAGAAGAAAAGAAAAAGAGATTAAATCTTCCACTTCAGGTTTAAACTTTGAAGTCAGATTATGTAAATAGCCCCTTGAAATCAATTTGATTTTTTCTAATCTTCTCTAACGAAAGATATAGTCAGAACGTTATTGCTTGCGAACGAAGGGAATAAATCACATCTGTTTTTTCCCGCCAGATGGTGCAGCCAAGTCGAAAAAGTAAGAAACGCCTTGCTTCTTCAATGCCGGCAATCGGAAAAAATTCTCTGATCCCATCAAGAAATAAATTAATCTAAAATCGAAGAAATAAAATATTTTAACCGTTCTTGTTTTGAATAAGAGAAAAATAATTGATTTATTACCAAAAAATTTTTGAAAATGATATCATTATTAGAACATCGGATGCGAGAGTTTTAAGAGTTCAGGAAAATTTTATTTTTGAAAAGTGACTATTTTAAAAAAAATTCTCAAAATTCAGTAAATTACGTTAGAAATTCAAAACTAACTTCATTAGAATGGAAATCGCATGCTCTTTCTGATGGTGTATCTATGTTTTTCGTACAATTATCCAAAATCATGCTATTGAGAAATTAGTGCAAAAAATCACCCAAAACATCTATATATATAATTCTCTTACGTGGCGACAAAAAAGGGTCGAATTTCTTAATCGCCGTTTGGCAACAGCTCGCAAGTTTGACTTGTTTACATCTGCGGAAAGTCCGAAGCCGCTTCGTGTGATCACGTTTATTGAAAACTACTTTTAGTAGTTGGAAATTTGTAAAAATAATGAATTTAAGTTGTGCTGTTGGATATATTATGAACGGAGCCAGGAAACAGTTCAGGAATCCACTGTAAAGCGAAGTATTAGAAACGAAGCCGATAATCGCTGTCGCCCAAAACGTGTGTGTCGAGCACATAATGAAAATATACGCACTGGAAAACTTATAATATTGCCATCTTCTTTCCAAGGGAGTCCACGTCATATGCAACAGAATTACCAAGATGCAATGGCTATGGTACGCAAGTTTGGTAAGCCAGATCTCTTTCTGATGTTTACTTGCAACCCATCTTCGTCTGAAATTTTAAATAGCATGGAGGGAGTACGACGTCCTGAAGACCGACCTGATATTATTATACGTGTATTTAATATGAAATTAAAAGAACTTTTAGAAGATATTTGCAAGCCTGGAATATTTGGAACTGTTTTGGCCTATATTTATGTTATTGAGTTCTAAAAGTGAGGCTTGCCTCATACCCACATTCTTCTGACATTAGATTCAGAAAGCAAAATTCGCACTAAAGATGACATTGACAAGTTTGTGAGTGCAGAACTTCCAGATCCTTGCACTGATCTTAGACTCTTCCAAATTGTGACAAAATGCATGATACATGGCCCATGTGGAACTATAAATATAAATTCTCCATGCAAGAGACATGGACAGTGCTGTAAAAGTTTTCCAAAACAATTCAAGGATGATACAGAGGAAAATGTTAATGGATACCCTATTTAGCGCAGAAGAGCCACTGAACCTGTCCAGGTAGGGAAATATTCCATCGATAAAAGATGATTTGTCCCATATAATCCTTGGTTGCTTAAAACATTTAATGCACATATTAATGTTGAAGTTTGTGCCTCAGTTAAAAGTGTCAAATACTTATATAAATATGTATACAAAGGACATGATGCAGCCTCGGTCAAAATACAAAAAGAAGGTGCTCTGGATCATGATGAAATTTTAAGTTTTGTTGAAGGTAGGTATGTTAGTGCACCTGAAGCCATGTGGCGTTTAAATGAATTTAATTTGTCGCATGAATCCCACACTGTAGTGCGCTTAGCTGTGCATTTACCACAGCAACCACCAATTGTGTACCAAGACGGTCAAGAAGCCCAAGCAATTGAACGAGCTGCTTTAAGAAGAACAACACTAACATCATGGTTTGAACTAAACAAAAATGGTCCTTCAGCTCACAACATTTCTTACTCAGATATTCCACAATATTATGTGTTTGATAAGAGTACCACAAATTGGAAGAAGCGACAACGTGGTGGACAAAATGTTATTGGGAGACTGCCAGTAGTTAGTATACTGGATACTGAGAGGTACTATTTGCAGATGCTACTACTGCGCAAGTCTAGGGCCATTAGTTTTGATGATATTTTGACCATAAATGAATTAAGATGCATCACATTTCGACAAGCATGTCAGGAGTATGGACTTCTTTGAGGTGACCAGCACTGGCATGATGCTTTGTATGAAGCTGCACAATTTCAATCTCCGAGACAGTTGCGCAAGCTGTTCGCAATGATTTGTGGCTTTGGAGAAGTGGAGGATGTGCCAAATTTATGGGTGCAGCATCAAGTTTCACTTTGTGAGGACTTTGTGCATCGTTATTCTGAGCAGACTGGACCTCACTATGCACTTGCAGATATTGAGGAACTGCTTACATCCTACAATTTAAGTCTCCAAAAACTGCATCTACCAACTGTAGATTTGCCTGCAAGTGTTTTGGAGAGAGCGAACTTTGATGTTGTGGAAGAGCAGGCTAAAGCTAATAGTTATACTATGCAGTTAAATAGTGAACAGCGGAATGTTGTGGAAATCTTATTAAGTGCAGTGTACAACAAAGCTGCAGATACACCCAAGTGTTATTTTTTAGATGGTCCTGCTGGGACAGGAAAAACTTTTGTTTATTCAACTTTGCTTCACACAATACGTGGTAGAGGTGATGATGTTATTCCTGTTGCATCTACAGGTATTGCTGCAACTCTATTAATAGGGGGGAGAACAGTCCATTCTGTTTTTAAAATTCCAATTGATTTAAATGCAACATCTACTTGCAATTTGAAGCCTAATACAAAAGTAGCTGATATGTTACTGAAAACAAAATTAATTGTGTGGGATGAAGCACCTATGACACATGTTCATGCTTTCTTAGCTGTTGATAGACTTTTACAAGATCTCACAAAATGTAAAGAACCGTTTGGGGGCAAAGTCCTTCTACTGGGTGGAGATTTTCGCCAAGTTCTTCCAGTAATTTTAAGAGGTTCAAGAACATTAACTGTTGCCAGCTCCTTAAAAAAACACGCTCTTTGGTTGAAATTTCATAAGTTACATCTGACAAAAAATATGCATGCCCTTGAATCTGAAAGGGATTTTGGTGCTTGGCTGTTGGACATTGGAGAGAAAAAAAGTGGCTCAACGATTCAGTTGCCTTTGCAATGCTACCCTTCAATACAAGACCCTATACATCAATTGTACAGTGATATAGATTTTTCCAGTGTGACCCCACAGGAGCTTAAAGGTCGAGCTATCCTTACTGTTAATAATGAGCGATCCATGGAAATCAACAATAAAGTGTTGGAATTTATGCCGGGAAATGAAACTGTTTATAAAGCAGTTGATATGATCATGAGTGAAGATCCTCAAGATCAATTGACATTTCCTGAAGAATTTTTAAATTCTTTGACACCAACTGGTTTCCTCCATATGTGTTAAAGTTGAAAATAGGTTGCATTATAATGCTGTTAAGAAATTTAGCTCCCTCTAAAGGATTATGCAATGGTACACGCCTAATTATCACAAAATTGCAGCAAAATATTATTCAGGCAAAATCCATTGATGGTACAGAGACGTTTCTCATTCCTCGAATCCCTTTGATTCCATCTCAGACTAACATACCTTTCAAATTTAAACGTAAGCAATTTCCCATTCGTTTGGCCTTTTCCATGACAATTAACAAGTCGCAAGGCCAAACTTCTGAAAAGATATGTTTGGTGCTCAATGAGCCGGTTTTTAGTCATGGACAACTCTATGTTGGCTTATCAAGATCACGATCTTTTGAATCTGTTTCTGTGGTAGCTCCAAAATGTGAAATATTTAACTGTGTTTATGAGGAAGTTTTCTGTGATTGATTGCGAAGTGTAATTTTTTGCATTACATTTTTAATTTGTTTCAATGTTGTATATTATTTTATATCCGAGTGGATTGAATATACCTGCTTTGATACAATTTTTTTTGTAGAGTACAATCTTCAATGTTGTATATTATTTTATATATGAATGTATTGAATATGTATATACCTGCTTTCGTACAATTTATGTTTTCGTAGAGCACGATCTTTTGAATCTGTTTCTGTGATTGATTGTCAAGTGTATTTTTTTGCATTACATTTTTAATTTGTTACAATGTTGTATATTATTTTATATCCGAGTGGATTGAATATACCTGCTTGATACAATTTTTTTTGTAGAGCACAATCTTCAATGTTGTATATTATTTTATATATGAATGTATTGAATATGTATATACCTATTTTTCGTACAATTTATGTTTTCGTAGAGCACAATCTTTTGAATCTGTTTCTGTGGTAGCTCCAAAATGTGAAATATTTAACTGTGTTTAGTGGGAAGTTTTGTGTGGTTGATTGTCAAGTGAATTTTTTTTTGCTTAACAATTTTAATTTGTTTCAATGTTGTATATTATTTTATATATAGGAATTTATTGAATATGTATATACTTGCTTTCGTACAGCAAAATCTTTTGAATCTGTTTCTGTGATAGCTCCAAAATGTGAAATATTTGTGTTTATGGGGGAGGTTCCTGATGCTTTCACTATATAAAAAACGGCCCTTTTCAGGGCCAAAAAATTTTATTCCTTCTTTATTAAGGTGAAAGCATTAAAAGGAAATCAGCTTTACTTTGTAAGTTTTATTTGAAGAAAAATATCTTTTTTGAGGCTAAAAAATTTTATTCTGTTCTGATTTAAGTTAAAGCATCAGAAGCAAAATAAAGCTGATTCATATATATATATATATGAAGATTTTAGAATAACTTCTAGGACACACAGTGTTTTCATTATAGCGAACGAAGCGAGCAACGCAATCCTTCTGGGGGTTGGCGAGCTTTAGCGAGCAGGGGGCAGAGTTCCCTAGTTCAATAAAAAAATTTCTAGATTAAATTTTAAAATTTCGGCTTCGAGGTGCATTCAGTCACCATTACGATTACCTGTGTGCCAAATTTCATGGCTGTAAGTGCGATAGATTCGTCTGGACATCGCAGACACACACACAAACATTGCCTTTTATAAGTATAGACTAGCAGTACAAGCACGGCGTTGCCCATGGTATCATGAATGTGAACAAATTAAAAAGAAAAGCGCACAATGACATAAAACAAGGTTTCCAATACTTCTTTAAAACATTGCGATCTTTGCCCAGCCCTTACCCTTGGAAATATGACAGACATTTCCATTTAATAAAAGTAATAAGCCACTAGCAAGTGGTGGTGGGAAGGGTCAAAAAGCATTAAGATTGATCACATTTAAATATATTTTATGTTTTGATTCTAAAAGCTCATGATATTTTCTACATTATTTAGTATTTTCATGATTTTACTTCGACATTACTTAATTTTAGTATAATAAAATGGGTTCAACGTGCATTGAGTCACCATTACGACTACCTGTGAGTCAAATTTCATAGCTGTATGTGCGATAGATTCGTCTGGACATCACAGGCACGCGCGCATGCACATACAAACATTTTATTTTATAAATATAGAATGATTTTTCCTGCTTATTTTTCTTCATGACAATATGATTTCAACTGTAGGATAACAGTACCGAATACATTAACCCAAAACAATATTAAAAAATTACAACATGAAAATCATTAGACAGCAAGCAAAATATGCGAGACAAAGAAACATGTTAAGACACTTCTGCAAATAATATTCAAGGTCATTCAGTTAAAGGTTATGATGTCTCCTGCGCTCTGCACTGCCAGCCAATGAAATTACAACAATGCACGCTTACTTGCTCCACCGTCGCCGCAAAGAAACCTTCGCTTGCGAAAAAACTCTGAACTGACCAGGGAACAATGAATTAAAAATAAACAGATACAGGTGTTTTAACGGTTCTTGTTTTAAATCAGGGAGAAATTTCCCAGTCATAACCTCAAAAAAATTGAAAATTATAGCATTATTAGAATGTCGGAAGTGAGAATTTTAAGAATTCCAAATGAAAACTTTTACATAAAAGTGACTATTTTTTTTAAATTTCTCAAAATTCAGCGAATTATGATAGAAGTTCAAAACAAACTTCATTAGAGGGTAAGTTCTTTCTGATGGTGTATCTATTTTCTTCCTACGATTATCAAAAACGATGCCATTGAGATACTAGCATAAAAAAAATCGCCCAAAACAACACAAAATATTAAATAAAAAAAAATCTACATTAAATTTTAAAAATTCGGGCTTCGAGGTGCATTTAGTCACCATTATGACTAACTGTGTGCCAAATTTCATGACTGTAAGTGCGATAGTTTACACTGGACATCACCTGCACACGCACACACACTTCCTTTCATAAGTATAGATATCTACAAAGATACACTACCTATTTTATACCTTGAAACTCCATGAATTCAAAACCAAATCTATGTATTACCAAAATTAAGAGAAATACGTTGTCAATTTACAAATAGGCTGAAATTTACATAAGTAAAGCAGCACATACTGTATATAATAACTGCAGAGGAAGACCACCCATATTTCCAGGCAAAGGTGTTCTGTCATCAATTTCTTTAAGTAAGCAGATTTCTTTCTCTCCATAACCTTTCTTTTTAGCACCTGAAAATAAATAAATAAATAAAAAATTTGAAGTAAACATGAATGAAGTATAATTTTAAAAATATACAGATCTTAAATTTACTACTGAAAAAGTGTGCTTTCAACAAATGTACAAAAAGATTTGTACATAAAATGCTTTGCTTCATAAAATGATTTTTCATAGTAATTTTGAGTATCCGAGTTTATTCTGAATAATCCTTTTGATGAATTAAATTCAAAAGTATTTACTGCATGATACTATATTTTATCTAATCCATAAAATTTTGAGGATAATTTTAATAAATGCTCTCATATCTGATTCTCAAAATGGCAAAAGAGGATGTTATGTATAAAAAGTAAATTTAAAAAAATATCAATAAAATGATTTTACAATTACCTCTTATAACAACATTCCACAATAATAGTAACTCTCTTACAAAATATTTTAAACATTTAATAAAATTCATTAAAACACTTAATTTAATGAATTATTTATTTTACATTTAATATAATTCTCATTAAAACATTTAAAACATGCATTGCCAATCTCTCATTATTTCAAATACATTTTGGGAAACACAAGAGTTTGGTAACAGAAATTTTCTATAATAGCAGAAATTTGCACAATGCATATTACATCATTTCCAAAATATTAAACATACAGAGATAAACTCTTTATGAAGGAGAGGTTCACTATTTTCAGCAGCGTTTTAGTAGCATATCTCCACAATTCTTAGTAGTTTTACTCTTTAAAAAATAAAAGGTTTAATTCTACATCTAGTTACACAGTCATGCATCTTTCAATGAGAGCTAAAATTATAAAAAAGTAAACATGGAAGTAAAATTACCATAGCATTTATTTGATAATGCAGGGATAAATTTATGAGTTTCTGAAATCGAAAGATATCCTTAAATAATTTACAATTTCAATTTAAAATACTGCATGAATTTATCATTGACAAAGAGGTTCTAAAATACCAGTTCATGAATAGCTCAGAAATAAGAATTCAATTATAGTGATCAAATTAAAAGTATATTATCATACACAAATATTATTGAGGCAATCTGAACCAAAATAAATGGCATTCATATAAAATCACCATATCTAAATTTATATTTCATTTACAAAAGCAATAACTTAATGATGCAATACCATTTCATCACTTACCCACCATCAATATCTGCATATTCGTAGACTAACACTGCAACTGTTCATTATCAAAAAGAGAAGTGTTATACAGAAAATGTTTTCACAAATATTGAAAAAACAATAAAAATTCACAAGTTCAATTTTAACATATCTTTCTCATCTGTCCTTGGTATCTATACTTATAAAAGGCAATGTTTGTGTGTGTGTTTGTCTGCGATGTCCAGATGAACCTATCACACTTACGGCCATGAAATTTGGCACACAGGTAGTCGTAATGGTGACTGAATGCACTTTGAAGCGGAAATTTTAAAAATTTAATCTAGAAAATTTTTTATTCAATGTTTTGTGTTGTTTTGGTTGATTTTTTGCACTAATTTCTCAATAGAATGGTTTTGAATAATTGTACGACAAAAATAGATATACCATCGGAAAGATCACGCGATTTCCATTCTAATGAAGTTAGTTTTGAGCTTTTAACGTAATTTACTGAATTTTGGGATTTTTTTAAAAAATAGTCACTTTTCAAAAATAAGATTTTCTGGAATCCTTAAAACTCTTGCATCCGATGTTCTAATAAAGATATCATTTTCAAAATTTTTCGTATTTAAAACAAGAATGGTTAAAATATCTTTTCCCGTTTTTTTTAATTAATTTTTTCCAGGTAGTTGAAAGATATTTTTTCTCTAGCGGCATCCTCCTGCGACAGCTATTCGGAACGTTGCAGGCAAATTCATTGGCTGACAGGGCTTTGCGACGTCATTACTTTCGCGTTCGGCGAAGAGATGATTTATTTACTCGATGACTTCGATTACTATTTTTAAGTGTGTCTTAACTTATTTCTTTGCCTTTCATACTTTGCTTGTGGTGTAATAAATATCACATTGTAATTTTTTAACATTGTTTTGGATTAACGGTACTTGGTCGAGAGGAAAAAGAAGCAGACAAACTAAATATATAAATATATATATTTCTATTTTGATTTTGTTTTTAAAACTTTCATTTATGTAATTGTATGTGGGCTTTTTTTTTTATTTTGTTGAAGTTCTGATTCCACGGGCAACGCCGTGCACATACTGCTAGTTACTGATAAAAAGATTCATATTCATTCCAAAACTAGTTTCCTCTATGTAACAGATGAATTTGCAGAAACTACACTTATAAATGATTGTTACATAATTACTCAGATGTAGAATACTTATTGCTATTAAGTCAAAATATGTATGTAAATATTAAAGAAATCTATGAAATTATAAAATCTATGGCATTAACAATAACTAAAATTTTGGTTTTATTCGTTTGACTAGAAAATCACCCGTCATACCATGACGGGTGCAAATTGCCTCTGCATTCGAGAGACTTCCCATCAAATTTGATGTGTTTAAATAGATATATATGCGAGAGAAATATTTAACATCGATTGAAAACAAATAAAATAAATATATGTTTTATGATAGGAAATATTTTTATTTATATATTTCCTTATTCAAAAAACCACTTCTTAAACAACATTCCGTGTGAAGTATTTTTCGTTGTCTAGCAATTTTCCTTGTACTTCAGATGTCTAATCAAAACTAAGCACTTCTCTGCTTGTCAAACATTGCCAAAAAAATATTATCAAATTATATCACCACAAATGCAATAAATAATCAGACGCATGATATACCACTGACGTGATTTACTACTTTCTATTAAAAAACAGAAATTAATTTGAAATATATGATTAATATAATTTAAAATTTCTCAGGAACTAATGATCATAGCGAGATACATTTTATACCAATTGATAGCAAATTTTATTTCACTATTATTATAAATTTGAAATTAGAACAACAATTACTTTTTTAAATTTAAAAATATTGAAATTTAGGTGTACTAACAACGAAATAATGCTGTTTAATGTCTCGCAGTGTTATGGTGCAAATTTTATTGTTGGTGACGACAGAGCATTACCGGATCAGTGAGAGACAGATCTAGGCTATTATATTAGTAATACAACACTCCCCAAAATTTTAAACTGCAGTAAGGGGAAAAAAGCTTAATATATGGAAAATAAGTAAAATTTTTCCCTCTTTAAAATATTATTTAATTTCTATTTAGTCTTCTTCAATGCAGTTTTTAGTCTTTTTTACATTTCTTCTTGTCCAAATTCAGTTTTGGATTTTCATCTTTTATAAAAAGGTGCTAATATCTTTAAAAACAATTTAAAAACATTACTGCAAATAAATTAAAAAATGATGAGTAAGCATTTTTCAATATTAGAATAAAATAACAGTAGCCCATATATCTGTTGTAAATTGATAACAAATATTAAAAATATTTACAATAAATCAAGTGTAGTAGATATTTTACCATTGCTAGTAGGATCTCCAAAATTCACTTTAGATAAAATAGCAGAAATTCTTCTAGAATAAATACACCTAAAGCTAGAGAGCACATACTTCCTATTTTTGAAGTATGGTAGTTGTCTCAAGAGAGTAAGCATCTGCAAAAAGAAAATATCACAGAAAGGCAAAACATCTAAAGACAACATAAAAATTAATTAAGACACATAACAAGAAAATGTCATTAGTTTCCATCTTTTATGCTTTCTACATTGCTCTTTATTTACAAACACAAACACAATTAGTACTGACATTTCTCGGAGAAAAGAAGCAGTTGTTGCAAAAAAGCATAAAAGTCTTTTATTGTAGTCGTCATATGACTTTTAAATTATCAAAGGTATTTGATTTAACTTTTAAGTAAAAATTAAGATTATTCCACTCCTTAATTATTTTTAATGTTGGATGTGTAGCTGCACATATCACCCATGAACGCCAAATAATAGAAGGAGTGCATTATATCAGTGGCAGAACTTTTTAAAATTTCAAAATAGTGAATACCCTTAATTTGGAATGCAACATACAAATAGCTGATTAAGCATTTTTAAGGGGTTCATGAAGCTTACTGGAACCTAAGACAGTGAAGAAGTTGCAATGGTTTTTCTTTAAAATATGCTATTAAAAATTATTTATTATGTAAGCATAAATGAAATAATTTTAAGTAAAACTTGTAAGCTTTCAAATACATTTTTACAATAGGTATATATACAAATATTCTAGAATATTTGTACACACAATTTAAAAATTGTTACAAAAAAGATATTTTTCATCTTCACAAATTACAGTTAGTGATATTAATTTAAAATAAGCAGCTAAAAATTTATCTTTCATTTGCAGAGGTAAAATCTGTGGGAAAGTAAGAAATTGAATAGAATAATAGCAATGAATGTACAGTGAAAGCTTAACTAACCGGCATGCTAAGGGAAATGCCGATTTCCGGATATCTGAAAAAATCCAGATAGTTGAGTGTGAACGGAAAAATGGGGAAGGGGGGGGGGGTATAGATTGTAGCTTGTTGTTCTTTTTTTAGATTTTTTCGGCCAAATAATTTGCTTTTGTCATTTTGAAATGTGAATTAAATATAATTTTTAAGAATACTTCTGTATCTTCCATAACATTTTTTACCGTAAATATATAGATTGTAAAAATATAAACATATAAAAATAGCCAACGAAACTGAAAAATATTCTACTCAGCAAGCATAATAAAACTCTTTTAAGTGATCAAAAACAAATCTCAGATTGAATATCAAAACTAATTCATTATTTTTTTAAAACTCGCAAGAGTTATTGCACAATACGCTCAGCTTCAATTCTCCCGCACGTGATATTACATAATCGAAATCAAAATCTGCCGGTATTCGGAGAGTAAATAAATAAAGGAAAAGAAAGAGACTTACCAATCTAGAATACCCCATGAGCTTTTTTTTTTTTTGGTTGCCGATTTCATCTTTAGGTCTCGTTTTTCAGTAAAACGTGAGGACCTTTTGTTATCAATTTTATTTGGTACACACTTTTGCTTTTGACCCCCACCATGTGTACGTCACAGTACAGTATATTGCGTTTTTTTCCCCCTTCTAAGCCCCTCCGTGTGTAAAGGACGTTGCATTTCAAAAATAAATTGTCCGCGTGAATGGAACGGCGCGGGTTTGTGTGCGGATGTAAAATTTTTAGAAAAACTCATTTTTTAACTTTTCCGGTTAGTTGTGCTTTCCAGCTACTTGAATGCCGGATAGTCGAGAATTTACTGTATACAAAAGTGTCTACTTAAGGGAAAGAAAAATCTCATTTAATTTGTACATAATTAATTTTAATTTAATTAATTCATTTAATTTCTCATTTAATTTGTAATAAGCACCTGAATGGCACACAATTATATTTTATATTCTTGAGAATATATTTTAAGTTCTTGAATAATGTTCAAGCATGTATAAATATATTGGATACAAGTGTCCGAGTATATCACTATTTTATAAACACAAGCTCACTTAATATAAGCGACAGATGCACTCTTACGGGTAAAATTTATCCAAGTACTGAAGAATTTCAGACTATTGTTCTTGAAAAGATTACAGCTATATACATTATCTGTACTATATTATCCATCCATATATATTACCTACAATATCTAGCAATTTTAATTACACTGACTACAGTATACAAAAGAAAATTTCTTTCGCTATTTTAACTGAAACTATTTAAAATAGAATAGATGAATGCAATAAAAAAGAGAAATGAATTTACTAAATTTATTAAATAACTATTGGCTGTTTATAAACACAATGAAACAGCAAAATATTTGTATACATTCCAACATATTTAAACAAAAACATGCTGAGAGAACACTACCATTTACAGATTAAAAAATAATTTACAGTAAAAATGAAAATTATATTTTGGATGGAATATTAAAGCATTTTGGCAGACCAAATGACTAGAAAATATTTGAAGAATAATTGCATTCAGTGCTTATTCTATTAAGTACTGTTTTCAAAAAATAACATATTTTGTTGCCTTGACCTAGATTCTTTTCCCACGCCTTATTGTTGCCGATACCAAAAAAAGTAGTACTCTTTCATTGTTCCCCATCGACCCTGAAATTCGGATATGAGAGAGGAATTTGGGCAGGAACAGCGTTTTACTCCCAGATTTAGTTCTCCAATTAAAATATATTATAAATATTTTATGTTGTATTACTTAATAATACGATAATAATAAAAATTCTATTTCTACAAAGAGAATGTAAAATTTGTTCTTCCAAACCACTGAATAAGAAGTTTGATTTTTCTCCTTCAAAAAGATTGTTTTTTATTTCATTTTTAAGCTTATAAAATATTAAGAATACAATCTTTTGCCAATTGTAGATAAAACACAAAAAAATATTCTTTAAAAAATTTCTTCCGAAATAATTAAGGAAGAGATGAGTTAATAAATTTTTAAAACTTAATTTAACACTAAAATAAAAAAAATATGTTAAAATTTCCGCTTAAGTACAAAGTTTATTTTTGATCAAAATTAACATTTTCTTTTTTGGTGTTAAGAATATTTACAATATCAGTTTCTTATATTCGTTCCAAATTTATTTAAAATAGCTTATGCAACCGGCATTACTAGGACCCAAAATATTTTCATAGGTCCATTTAACATTCATATCAAATGAAAGACAAAATTTCATTGATGAAATATATGAAGAAAAATATTTGAAATTTCTCGAAAATCACAAAATGTTTCAAATGAATTGTAGCGTTCACAAATGATTTTGTTTGCTGTGCAGAATGCTTAACTGCATTTTCGCAAAAAACATGTTTATTCGTGAACATATAAAGGGTTTTATAAATCCGAAATTTTTTTTGCATACTTTTAGTTTATCCCTCTCAGGGCCGGTGGTTCAAAGCTGTTGCTTCGAAACCACCTCCTTAATAATTTTTTTCATTAGTAAACTCACGATTTTTGGTGATGTAATTTACCAAAATACCATTTCTTAATAATGCAAATAATTGCAGTATGAGTTCTTTCTTCTTTTCTCATGGAGTTTTTATATGGATAAATTTTACTTTCTCAAAGAAAAAATATTGAGCTTTTTTCTTCAAACAATTTCACAAAAATGGGGCTAGGCACCTAATCAAAACTTAGTCAATTTTTTTCCACATACTCTTTTCTTTGCAAAATTGCCAAAATTAAAAAAAATTAATACAAAGGGAAAGTGATTAACCAATTTTTCGCTTATGGGCCAAAATGTCAGAACATTTTTCCTTTGAATGCTTTATGCATTATATTTGTTTGAACTGCTAAGATCAATAATTTAAAGGGTCATGTATCTGTTTCAATGGTTTTAGCTATATAATATAACATCAAAATTGTACAGCATGTTGAAAACAGCTACGAATTATCCAGGTTTTTTTCACAGTGTGCTTTGCTGTCTTATGTATATTCTCAACAAAGGCATGAAGGTATTCCCTACAAACAATGCAAACTCTTTAACAAAAGAGGGAACAACAGCAGTAAAGGGAGGGGGCTTCCACAATGTTATACGGACCCTTTATTCCTTGACCTTTTATGTAGGTTTTCAGCATTCCAACACACAATCACATGTTTACCATATGGCTGGATGAGTGGGCAATCACTAGAGACCATTTCAGAACCAAATATTCTTTCTTTTCTTAAACCAGCGGGAGTAATCTCCCCGAAACTTTCTTGCATACAACCAGTAATGCGGGGTGGGTAAACACCCAGTTGGTAGGTAAATATTTTAGGGGTATTTACCCAAGGCCTGATTATTTTGAGAAAAAAAATTATGAATGGTGATTTACAATGAAACATATAAAATTTATGAATTCCCAAAAACTTAATATTTTGCAAAAAAAAAATTCGTATGCTCTCAATTTTTACGTGAAAAGGTACCACAACTTTATTTAAAGTTTTTGAGTACGAAATCTTACTATAGATATCACATAACATAAAACCGTACCTCTGGTAATCACAGGTGTCCATCTGGAGAATGTCAAAACGTAGTTTCGTTTTGGGGTTTGCCATAATTTTTGAGGCACGTGTTTGCGGCTGACTATAATTTTGCAACTTCGTAGACCACCAAGGTCAAATGCCAACTATACTAACTTGAGTAAAATAAGAGAAACGCTCGCGAACACACAGTCGCAATGTACATTTTGAACCAAATATGTAATTTGAACAACTTTTTTTTAACGGATTGAAACGAAATTTGAGCACAGATCCATAATTAATATCAGCAAATGTCATACCAATTTTTATTTATCTAAGCCAAAGGGTTTAGGAGATATAATTTTTACAAGTATGCAATGATACAGACAGTCAACCCTTTGACGGATTTGGCCCAGAATTTTATATGGACCTACATTCATGATAATAAAACTGTGTACAAAATTTTATCCATCTAGCTATTCAAGTTTTTGAGTTATAGTGTTCGCATGACCGCGGACAGACTGACAGAGACTTCCCGTGGACGGATTTTGTCCAAAATTTGATAGAAACCTGCAAATTATGTGTGAAGTTCACATACCAGATTTCATCCCTTTATCTCTAATAGTTTTCGAGTTATCGTGTTCACAGAGACATAGACAGGCATAATTCTAAAATTGTGTTTTTCGGACTCAGGGAGGTCTAAAACGGGGAGATTCGTCAAAATCTCGAGTTCGAATTTTTTGACGATTACAATACTTTCTCTTTGTATACGAGAAAGTAAAAACATACTATTTTATATAAAAAGGTACGCATTGTCACATTTATCTTTTAAATATTAAACTTATGCCTTTTTACCACGTTTTTATTAACTCGGTTTCTTGTCTGTCTGTCTGTTCGGTACAAATTTTGCAATGAATTTTAAACTCACTTCCCGATGAGCTGGAGACTTGAAACTTTAAACATAGCTCAGAACTAGATGACAATGCAATATTAATCGCTTTCTTGTCTGTCTGTTTGTCTGTTAATTTTTTATTTCATATTTCGTGTTTTACCGACCCAGAGCTTCGATAGATGGCGCTGTCCAGGCGTCACTCGTGAATAGCGAGGAAGGGAAATCTCGAGTTTCAAGGATTCCAAGAAATCGCGGGGGAACATCGAAGAGTGGATTGAAGTTCGGAGGGAAGGGTTTGCTATACCCGAGTGACAATAATTTGTTTGCCGTTAATTCAGAGCAGTAAAATGCTGTTCGGGTGCTAGTTGTTTTCACGAAGGTTTCTGCATCAAGTAACTTAATTTTTCAGGAAAATAACAATTTTCTATTTATCATCAGGTGAAGAGAAACTGAAATAAACCTGAAATTTGCCACATGTCTCCATCATAATCTCATCAAGATGGTTAAAATCGATTGCAAAATTTCACACACAGAAGACTAAAAAGAAGAAAATAATTATTTAAATAAAATAAAAATTTCAATATACCACATTTTTAAAACGGACTAAAAAGTAAAAAATAATTTCTTCTAACCCCATACAGATTTAAAGCGAAAAACGTGGGCGCATGCAATATTTAATAGCAAGGAGTGTAGGGAGTAGCTGTCGTTGAGAAAACTCACACAACAGTTCATACAAATTCCATTGCAAAAAAATTGTTAGTGACAGAAATAAACTACTTATGCACCAATTATCTATTGCATGCGCCCAACGTTTTTTGCTTTAAATCTGTATGGGGTTACAAATCTGTATGGGGCTAGAAGAAATTATTTTTTACTTTTTAGTCCGTTTTAAAAACGTGGTATATTGAAATTTTTATTTTATTTAATTTATAAATTTCTGCTTATAGTTGTGCTATGTACTCAGCACAAAGACATTCGTAATTTTAATTTTCTAGTTTTTTTTTTTTTTTTTTCATGCTAATATCTTCAGACTCAAGACTTCTATAATGATAGAAAATAAATACTATAAATAGTTACATTTATTTATTTCAGTTTTAAAAGAATTTGTGCACGCAGCCTGTAACAAGACTATTAATTTTTTGTTCGATATTAAATGTGCCTGAAATATTCAAATCAATAATAAAGTTTATTGTTCAAACATTACCAACCATCACAAAGCACCATCTCGGATACAACATTATTCATCCGCCTTGGAAGTTCATCGCCCAAAGACTGGTGACCACCCAAATTCTAAATACCAGTGAAAACTACAAAATAGCCTTGACAAGCAGATGACCTGTCTCACTTATTATGGTCAAGGGGGAAAGCAGATTTTCTATGTCGGAGCCTGTCTATGAGTAGCATCTGACGAACAACTTTCTGCAATGGAGATGGTTGAAGAATAGTCATAGAAGAGCGACTTTCTAAGTTCCAGCCGGTCGAAGGGATAAATAGCAAAATAACAAATTAGGGTGTCGCACACTCCCTAAACTGTCTTTGTGTTACTCTTCATAACGTCCTCCCGGGTTAAATGCTCTCATGGCTGTCTTTCAATACTTTCCTGAAATGACATTTTTCATTCTAATAGAATGCCTAGGTATTACATAAAATACCTAAAGAAAGTTTATAATATTAAAATAATTAATAGTTTGTATAAAAATACCAGGTATTTTATTAATGACTATTTTTCATACATTGCCATAACATATATGTAAGCAAGCACAGCTTCTATACATAAAGAAATTATGTATATAGAAGCTATGATGTAGGGTGACCTAGGGTAATTATGGATCACGCTCTTTCTAGGGTAATTATGGGTCACCTAGTTTTTTATCCCTATGGTATCTACTAGACAAATTCTAAAATGGTGGATAGGCTCTCTCATTAGTCTACTTTATTATGTATAATATATTTTTATTTTAACTTAGCTGAATTGTATGAGTTGAGATGTTTTTGCAACATGCTATAAAATAATCTTTCAAAAAGATTGCCTGTGAAAATTGCACTTTTTGCCGAGATCCATGCCACAATAATACATAAATGTTTGGATTTTTTTTTTGTTTATGCTTTTTTAAAATACAGATACTGTAAGGTTTTTAAATACATGCACTTTTTATTCCTATTTATTTTCAAATGGAGTCTAGATGTATACCCAATTACACCCAAGATACATGGGGTAATTATGAGTTAGCATGTGTTTACTATTTTTATGGCATTTTTTTTTATTTTAGACATGCAAAGTATAACATATTTAGATTATAATATTAAGTTATACTTGTATTGAAGCAAGTTAAATAATAGATGTGAAAGGATTAAAGTAATCTAGTAACAACATTTATTCTGCTGGAATGTGAACTGCTAAGAATAAGTGGATGTTCACAGTTAAAACAGCATGAGCTAGTTACAGTTAAAAGTATACAATTTAAAGTTACAGTTTCATAGGGATTGCATACATAACACAAAGCAATTGTTAATTTAGGATTTTCAGCTGTGGATTAGCTGTGCATGAACAAGAAATTGAAAAAGAGGTGGCTCTGAAAGCACAACGGATTGCTGCTAAAGGTAAAAAGAAGTGTGTCATCAAGAATAAAAATCTGGAAGAAACAAATGAACCATCAGCTAAATGAGCCCTCCTCTTGAATACATCTAATGAAGAACTCAAAGTGCCAAATGGAAGTGGAGATATGGAACAATTAAAGAAAAATACAACTCTGGAGGAAACTAAAATATTGCTTGCAAATATCCATGACACTATAAAAGAGCAAGTTTACTTTGCTATAATGACCCATTTTACATCAGAAAAGTTACAGAAGTAATAGATGAGCAAAATGGCAAGATGAAATTTCTCGAAAAAGGAGCTGGTAACTTTCGCTGGCCTAAACATGACAAGTTAGAGATCATCAACGTAAAATACATATTCTATGGGCCAGTAATTTTAATTGGTTCAAATCCTTTTGATGTTGATAATGCTGCTATAAATATGGCATACAAATGTTATAAACAATTCTGTCAAGTGTTATGTTATAAACCAACCAAGTCCAATTGTAAACATTCCATAAAAATAAATAGCATTCTCATTTATTTATTTTTTATGTCTTTTATAAATTTTTAAAGCTCTAATTAATGAAATTCCTACTTTAGAGGTAATTTCCAGCATCATCAAAATATTTTATTTACAAAAAATATTAATACTACTTCATAAAGACAGTGACCCATAATTACCCCAGTTGTGACCCATAATTGCCCCATTTCCGGGGTAATTATAGGTCACTTAAAAAATTCAATTTAAAAAAATTAAAAAATATTTTGGGTAAAACAGGGTTCCCACTCTTACTAAAGAAAAAAATTCCAGGACATTTTACGGAAAATTCAAGGACCATAAAATTACATATTGTAGAAATTATGAATAACTGAATTTTTCACTTGAAAAACTGTAAAACTTGTCTATACACCTGATATTTCAGTTGTTCTGATTTTACAGGAATCAAACTACAAATTAAAATAATATAAATAATAATAATAAAAATAAGTTATAAAAAAATTTCAAAAAAAAAATGACCATGATTTCTTTTTTTTGATGTCAATAAGACAAGAGACACTATAGAAGCAATAATGAAAAACAATAGAATCTTAACTGAAAACTTGAAATATATTGTGATAAAATCAAAAATCATATCCAATTTATCCTGAATATCCATTAGTCAAACTCAACTGAACACTAAAGAAATTTACAATTAATAACTATTTTATGCTTTTTGGAACAGATCTTTTATAAACCTTTATATTATAGCTTTTAAGATCAAGCCTTGCCATTTTAATAATTCAATCACAATGTAACAATGAATCAAACAGAATAAAAATTAAATTTTTAAATCAAAATTAATTTTATTTTTGACCTTCTAAAGAGACAATAATCAAAAGTATCTATCAATACATGATTGATTAAAATTTTAAACAGTTGAAATAAATAAAAATAAGTCACTGAGATTTAAACCGAACATTTGTTTTAGCAATGTCTGTAGTACTTACCTTATTAAAAGAGAAACATTTAAAAATCTATGAATTTGTTTATTTCTTATTTAGATGCAAGAAAACTTTGCATTTTAAACCAATTGTTAAATATATAAAAGAAAAATATCAATAGAAAACACAAAAATTTCCATGTTATTTTTTAAAAAATTCTTCTTATCTTTTACACACACACAATAGATTTTCCATAATAACCACTGCACTTAATTTCTTGGTAATAAAGAAACGTTTGTAATAAAAAACACAAAAATTTGAACTTTATATAAAAAAAATTTCATCTCTTATAAACACACGCAAATAGATTTTCCATAATAATAACCATCACACTTAATTTTCTGGTAGTAAAGAAACCTTGGCAATACAAAACACAAATATTTAAACACTTATGAACATTTGCGGAATTCCTCAGATTTAACGTTGATCTCATTATCAATTTCTTTAATTTCTACATTTTTTTTTTCTGATTGCCTTTTTTATTGAATAGGATTTTATAAACAATGAAATATCTTTCTTTCATTCTGCTTCTTCAGTGAGATTTTCATATGTTTTATCCACAGAGGAAACATCTGTTTCCAAACACTGTCTTTTAACTTTGAGATAATCCATCTCATCTGAAATGAGCTTTTGCTTGTTACTGATTCCTTCATTTATTTTTGTCTTTTTCTTTTCCTCTAAATGTAGTATATATTTTTGCCTAGCAGTGAAAACAAATTTACGCATTTCATTACTAATGGGAATATTTAAAATTTCTCCATAACTTTTAATAGCATCGCACACTATACGTCGAGCAGCATAGGATTCTTGTGCCATATTTTCAACCTCAATTTTTTTATTTGTTGAAAACCCACGCTTGATTGAAGCTTGCCCATGAGATAATGTGAAAATTATTTTCATAACTGGCCATATTTTGGGTACTGTTCCGTTAGCCGGGCGCAAGCGAAAATCGCTAAATAATGTAGAATTCCGCCAAATTTCTTACAGCCATTCTCTATTGTCATTCGCTTCGCTTGGCGACTTGGCTCGCATTTGGTTCACAATTGGCGACATTTGCGCCCGGCTAACGGAAAAATACCATATTTTGTTATAATCTTTCACACTTTTGCTCATGTATTCATTGAAAAATATATCCAATCTGGTATTAGGTTTAAAAGTCTGAAAGGCAGATGGATACATATTCACAATATTCTGAAGAAAATTTTTGTATTGAAATATGATGCCATCTAGTATCTAGAACTATTTTCTTTTGGGATAAATGCATCAGCAGTTATTTCAAAGATTTCACACAATTTTCAGGTTGTGAAGCCATTTTTCTTGGATCAAAGCATGAGGAATTCCTAACTAAAGCATAATTAATTGAACATTTTCTCATTAGATGACATAGCAATTTGGTGACAAAGCTGCAAGACTCATTTTTAACATTGAAGGCACCTTTAAGATAATCTTTTTTCTTCACTAATTGTTTCACAATATTGTCAGCTACAAAACCCATACTAACTTTGTCAACAGAATTTAATAAGCCTTCATCAGTGAAATCAAATTTGCACAGTTTAATAGCAGAAGAAAAGTTATATTCTGGCTTGTAAACATTAAAATATTCAACAAAATGTTTATACAATTTGAGAATATCGTCCGAAAAGAAAGGCAACAAAGGGGCATCACTTTGATAAAACTCTAAGAAAGGCTTTATTGTCTTGGCAATCTATAAAAATGCATAAAACTTAACAAGAATAAATTTATCTTGAGTAGCTTCCTTTATGTTCAAATAGCCTTTTGTTTTTGTTAGTGACAAATACACCTTTTTGACATTTTGTACATAGGAAACGACATCTGGCCATATTTGAATGGCTCTTTCCACTGCAGGGACATTCTCTAACCATCTAACCTTACAAAATTTAAGAAGAAATTTTTTAAGGGTGGAAAGCATCAAAAAATCTTCTCTTCTAGCAGGGCTATCCTTAAATAATCAACAGAGAGAGGTCAAAATTTCTGAAATATTCCACCCTGTGGAACTTTCACTATATTTGAAGGAATTATGCACGATGTGGAGACCACAACTTCCAATGGATAGGGCTTCATGAGAATATTCTTTTTTTAAATCCGCCTGCAAATTCTCAAAAAATTTCCAAGTAACATTGGGACCATCCATTGAGATTTGCAAAATTTTTGAAAATTTTAACTTCTCCACACACTGGTAAAAAGCTGACAATATGTCATCACTAATAAATGTCGATGTTAGATAGCGAGTAGTGATTTGATCATTATGCCAGAATCTAACAAGTATATCCATCTGCTTCAGTTGAGTAGCCTTATTAAGGGTTTCGTCAAAAAGGACAGTATACTGTTCAACATTTTCCAAACACTTAATCAAATTGGCCTTAAAATATGGAGCCAATCCGAAACAGCACACATATGCAGTTTTAGTAGCACCACACGAAAACTGTTTGGCTAACAAACTGTCTTTGAACATCTTTTCAAAAATTTTATTATTCCCTTCACAGGAATTATAGGAATATTAACTGTTGATACATTTCAGAAAAAAAGGGATAAAGGGGGGGGGGACAGAGATATTTCCTAGAACTGTTAGGGGAAGTCCGAACATAAATTCGCCGTACTCTCAAAACTGGTCAATTAGCATTTCAACCCCGAACCAATTTCCTTCAAATAAAACCTCTTAAGATTGTCAGCTGTTATTGTAGTTTTTGAAGAGGGGCAGGGTGCTCAGAGTCTCCTATGAATCAGAGGGTTAACACTATCAATACGATGCCCACCTCAATCGCCGGATTTTCGGGCGGGCAAGGGTCAAACTAGGGGTACGGGTAGGAAAGCGAATTTTCCCCAATGGTTCCTTCGAGGAAGGGAAACATCCACTATTCATAGCTGACAGTGATGAATCGATTTCGCCTGCGGAAAGCTTCAAATGTTTTCAGAAAGAATTGCACACTGAACTTTCAAAATAAGATTCTGAAATAATTTTGACGTTATATTTTTTATTAACTAAAATATGTATTAATTTGAATGAAAAAAATATTAAAACATAAGAATACTGTTTAAAAATTTAAATTTCTGGGAAATCCATTTATTAAAGTAGATTTTTTCGAATTTATTATAATGAAGACATATAATTTTGAACGTTAATAGATAAACAATGATTCATTAAAAATGGGTTAACTTTTACACCAGAAAATATAATTAAAATGATTTACTCATGAATATGTAATTTTTTGATTCACTGGGCTTGATTGAAGGATTCAAGATTTTAAATATAAATAAACAAAAACAAAACACTCGCAAGATGTGCTAAATTTTATTAGTAATGTATACTTGATTTTTAAAATTTCTTCCAATTTTTCTTCTCGATGACAATACAACAGTTTTTATATTTTTATAACTTAATTATAAATTAATCGATTAACTGAACTAAATTTCAATTTCTTACAAGAGGCGTTTCATAATTGCAAATTTGTGTTAAAAATTATTTCAAGATTACATAATATTTATAATAATGAATTAAAAAAGATCAATCAGTAAGGAGTAATTAAAATAAAATGTCTTTTCCCTTATATACAACTAAAGAAAAGTGTACCTTTAAAAATTGTTTTTATTAATTTTTTTTTTTTTAAACATTGCTGTAATGTAAAATACAAGACATTAAATTTTATTTCTAAGCGATAAGGAATCATATTAAAAATATATCAGTGATATAACTTCATTTTTTAAAAAAAAAGTTAAGGATTGATGTTTTTCTACGTGACATTTGAGGGACCAATAATTAAAACACATTCACTCTAAAAGCTTTCCAGACTGATTTAAGATTTGAAAAATTGGAAACTGTCAGAAACATTGGCTAAAATTTAATGAATTGACTAAGCAATCTCAAAAATTAAAATTCATGAAAAAATCAACAACTTTACTGAATTCCTACCAGCAAAATAAAAATTTAGAAAAAAATAAAAATAGCTTCGACTAAAATATTTTAACTCAAACAATTTTAAAATATGATAAAACCCACTGAATCTAACGCAGTAGATTTACCACTTTCTGAGTTTGCTGTTTTTATTGCTGATAAGTAAGTTACTTTATTTTATATTCTTTTCATTTAATAAAAATTCTTTTCTTATAAATTATGTATTAAAAAGACTAGTTGAAATTCAATTAATCGCAAAGACTTTAATCTCCAACAACTAACATGAGATATAATAAATGGTGTATCAGTTTTGTTAGTTAAATCCATCTACTATATTCAATCTATGTTATACTCTTATATATAAATCACATACAGTACTCTCAATTTTCTTGTTTATTTATTTATTTATTTTTTTTGTACAAAGGAAATATAGACGTTTGCAATTCTATTTTATTTCTTACAAACATTTGCGATTTCCTCAAAAGTAAATTCCTTTAAAATTGTTTCTATTTCTCCCCTAGTCAAAGAAAGAAGCGTGTGTTTTTTATACAGAAACATATGTATCTCTATGTAAAAAGTAGTCTGTTAACCTGTTGCATTGTCATTACAAAATGTACCATCAAATCAATCACCGAATATTCACTACTTTTAGTGTTAAAAATGATCAAGAAAAGAAAACACTACATCTGGCCTTTACAATGTATTTAAGAATCATTTATGAATTAAGGAGTGGTAAAATTACATGGAGTATGTGTCAGATTTTGCTATAGAAATAGGAGTCTTTCTTTGTAAAGGAGCCTATTTTCCCTTACTCAGTGTGGATTGGACAGGACACAACTGAATTCCGAAGGGAATGTTCTAAATATTCCCTTTATTCTTAATCATTTCTGAAGGTTACCAGTTTAGGATGCAACAGGTTAATTTATCTCTCTTGAAAGGGACACCCTTTTTGTAGAAAAGAATTGTGAAGAATTACAATCCAAAAAGTTTTTCAAATAGCTAGTAAAAGGAATATAAATATTCATGGCAAATTTCATTTCCTGACTACGGTGCTCCACATTATTTTATAATTAAATAAATTGCTTGAATATATTGAGCAAAATAACATTAAAAACAAAAATATTATAAACCCCTACTATCGTGGTAACAATTGAAAAAATCCCATTATGTTCTCCATCCAGAACTGTATCATTCAAATAGCGACCCCAATCTCCACCCGTTGGTCACGCCCCAGTGGGCTTTCGACCACCAACTGTGAGGAGAAAAGGGAAGAAGGCGGACGAGTCCATTTCACCAATCCATATGTCAACAAAACCTCTGTATACAGAGGTAGTAAGATTTTGAGGGCCGCTAGGAGTTAGAGGGTTAAACCCCCACTTCCAAGAGTTTCTGTTTGTTTGAAAACCCTGAGGGATTCCGAAGGTCACGAACTACCCCTCTTGAACTATTTTACTCCGCAGAGGAATGAGCAGCGAGGAGAAACACGAGTGCATTTCCGGAGTTTTTTCAGTGACCTTCATATTTTGCGTTGAGAAAAAAATGGGGGCGGAGATTATCGGCGGTCGCTTAAAAATTCAAGGACTTTCAAGGACATCATCCTTTTTTCAATGACTATCAAGGACCTAATTTCATCAAAAAATTTTCAACGACTCTCAAGGACTTTCAAGGACCGTGGGAACCCTGTAAAATGAGTGTTTAATGCAAAAGCTATATAACTAAGTCAACTCCATCACAAATTTCTAAATTGTATCTTTTATATTTTTCTTGATATTGGGATCTTATTGTTTTTTGACCCATAATTACCCCGGGTCACCCTACCACAATTTTAAAAGAATACAGAAATATCACTTTCATCACTATTTATTAGTTTCATACGAAGAAAGGTCAGAACTTGTCTAAAAATTTTCAGCATTAGAATTCCTGCATTTGCCATTAAGTAGAAAAATAATACTAACATTTCAAGTTACAGATAAAATTTCTTACATCAGTTCACAGTTATCTATAAAGAAAATTATTAATTTTTTATTTTATAATTATTAATTATTATTTAATCTTTAATGAACATCACACCTGTAGTTTTTTACTTTCTCGTATACGAAGTAAACAAAAAGAAAGTATTGTAATCATCAAAAAATTCGAACTTGAGATTTTGGCAAATCTTCAAGTTTAAGACCTCCCCGAGTCCAAACCAGCGGGAGCGGTCTCCCCTAAACTTTCTCGTATACTTTCTAAGTGGAGATTCGTCAAAATCTCGAGTTCAAATTTTTTTGACGATTACAATACTTTCTCTTTGTATACTTCGTATACGAGAAAGTAAAACAAAAAAGCAAACAAACCTGAAATCAAATATCTGTTGCCACTTTTCAAAAAATTACTTTGAAGCATGCGATAAAATAGGCAATGCAATGAATACTAAAGCGAAAATTCTGCTTTGGAATTGAATTCCCAAGAAAACAATTTATACTACCACAACCGTAACAATTGCAAAAGCGCGAGGATGAAAGATTTGCTGAAATAATGAGATTGGTTTGATTTACAACAATAAAAAAAGGTTAACAATTGATGTTTGAAAACATTATTTATTGTTGTAAATAAAATTTACAACAATAACAGATTGCTACCAATACGCATGAGCATGAGAATCGGATTAAAAGAAATTGAATATGCAATTTGAATGCCTCTTTTTGACGGATTTGGCCCAAACTTTTATATGGACTTACATTCATAAGGATAAAACTGTGTACCAAATTTTTTCCATTTAGCTAATCAAGTTTTTGAGTTATAGCGATCACATGACCGTGGACATACAAATAGACAGACTTTCCATTGACGGATTTTGTCCAAAATTTGATAGAAACCTACAAATTATGTTCAAAGACCACATACCAAATTTCATCCCTGCAGCTCTAATAGTTTTCGAGTTATCGTGTTCACAGACAGACACACACACAGACAGACATAATTCCAAAATTGTGTTTTTCGGACTCAGGGAGGTCTAAAACGTGGTGATCCGTCAAAATCTCGAGTTCGAATTTTTTGACGATTACAATACTTTCTCTTTGTATACTTCGTATACGAGAAAGTAAAAACACAATTTTGGAACTATGTTTGTCTGTGAACACAATAACTCAAAAACTATTAAAGCTACAGGGATGAAATTTGGTATGTCGTCTTTACATATAATTTGTAGGTTTCTATCAAATTTTGGACAAAATCCGTTCACGGGAAGTCTGTCTCTCTGTATGTCTGTGTTAATGTGAATGCGACAACTCACAAACTTAAATAGCTCTAGGTGGATAAAATTTGGTACACATTTTTATTATCAGGAATGTAGGTTTGTTTGAAATTTTTTTTATTGGGATATTTTATTTTCTTCTCTTATTACTGAATAAGAACATTATGTAGATATATTTAAAAAAAGAAATTGAAATTCAACAATATTTTTCCAATTAAGGAAAAATATGTAAATACGTTGATTGTAACGAGAAAACTTAAAAATTATAATGCTGACTTTCAAGAATTGATTCCATATTAAAAAATTTAGTTAAAACAAATATTTTATCTCTTTTCCTACGATTTAACTTATATACTTTAATACTGCATAAATAAAATACATATACAAGTTTTTTTTTTTAAAAAATGGGGTTCAGAGGGTTTACAGTGGAGAATGACCCTCAAGTGGAATTTTTATTTGGAATCTCTTTCTTTCCAATAGAAAAAAAAATGTTTACTTAAATAGGATTTCTACAAATAACAAAATAACTTGCAAATTACGAGAACTTTCAAAACAAGCATTATATGCACTACCTTCTAAAATTCAACCACCTGCAACACTTTAATATTAAGAAATGGAAGAAAGAGGTCAATGACTTTAATGAAAATATGGAAAAATGCTATAAGTATTTTACAGAAACAATAAAGTCATCAATTTTAATGCTAACCAAAATCTACAATTGAAAAATTACAAACCTTTTGATGTATTCGTATGAAATTTCGCGACGGAAAGAAATATTTTAAAATCAATTTAACTTCATTTAATAATATGTATTAAATGATCATTCTTTAATGTGTAAATTTGCTAGAGAAACTTCACATGTTAACATAAATTAACTAAGATTTTAGAAAGATAACGTGCATATCGCCCAATGGAAATTTGATAGATGTTTATTGAAAATAATGTTGATTTCTATTTTGCTCTTGGCTGGAATTTTACTTCACTTATCTTCTTCCAAAGCAAATAAAATTGATCTGAGATATTTGAATAATAACAGAATGGGAAATAGTGTCCTTTTGCTGTACTGTAAAATTGAAAATCGTGAATATGGTAAAGAAACGTGGTTTCTGGTATTTTAATTTCCATCAGGAATTTATTTTCAGATTCTAACTCGTTGTGCATGGTACAAGCCTCAAACAAAACAAACAAACAAAAAGTGGAGTGGAATGAAATGCATTAATGGAATAACGTATGAGAGTTGCAATTCATTTTAGATATTAAAATAAGTGACAGTTTAACGTTATTCTTTGGAATAAAGATACTGTTTCTGTGTGTGAAAAGGAAATATATTTATCTCCTTCAGTTGCACTATGTTTGAGGTGAGTACGAACATTTAAAAGTACTGAAGTCTCCTAACCGCCATTTTCTTTGTACTGTGCAGTATCAACTTGCTCGTGAAAAAACTTTGGTATATGTTTAACATCTCGAGCATTATAAAGTGTGTCATTAATAACAAAACCATTGCACAAAACGTGCTTAGTTTTATGTGAAGTTTCTTTATTGATTATTTTTGGCAAACCTGTTTAATAGTAGTATCGTTTGCAAATGGCGGACGCCGATATAGATTTATATGCTGATGACATAGATCATGATTTCAATCAAGAAAATGATTACAATCATGACACTAATGTAGATCTCTATGACGACGTCATAACTGCACCATCGGATGACCATCATAACAATGAAGGTAGGCCCTCATCTGCTGGTAGTTCACCTCCGCACCATTCTAAGCATACCGGTAAACGCTATGCTGTTTATGTCGGAAATTTGACATGGTGGACAACGGATCAAGATTTGACCGAATCTATGCAAAGTCTTGGAGTAAATGATATTTTGGAAATAAAATTTTATGAAAATCGTGCTAATGGTCAATCAAAAGGATTTTGTGTTGTTGCTCTTCGGTCTGAGAAATCACTTTGCACTCTTATGGAAAAATTACCTAAAAAAGAAATACATGGTCAAAATCCAGCTGTTACTGCCTGTACTAGGCAGAATTTAAATTATTTCGAGTTGCAGTCGAGGAAAGGTGGTCATGGGGGCGGTAGTCGACATGAAAATTCTAATGAACGGCGAAGTAGAGACAGGGATAGGGAGCGTGACCGTGACAGTAGAGATATGCGTGCTGATAACAGATCCATGCAGCAAGAGAGATCAAGGAGTCGTAATAATACTCCTCAAAATTATCAACAACAACAACGCATTCCTCCTGGGCCACATGTTCATCCTCCTCCACAGGGGCCTCCACCTCCTCAATATCAGCCAGGACGAACACCCTGGATATCAGCTCCTCCCCCTCAAATTCATCAAATGCCACCACCTCCAACTCGTCCCAATGCACCACAAATCAATACTGGTGCTCCTCCACCACCTCCTGGATTACAGGCTCCTCCTCCTGTTAGACCTGGCCCTCCACCACCTAATAATATGAGACTTCCTCCTCCAAGAGGACCTATGCCTCCAGTAGGACCAAGAAGTATTCCACCACCTGACACTCGTGGACCACCTCCTAGTAATGATTGGGAAAGACAACTTAGTCAACCTCCACCACAGCATGTCAGCATTCCACCTCAACCAGTTGGTCCACCAAACAGACCACCTCCACCAGTACCTGCTCCAGGACAAGGAATACCCCCTTCTTTACCACCTCCAGCACCACCTATACCTAGTCCTCATATTAATCCAGCCTTCTTTCATCAACAAGGTGTTCCTCCTGGTCTTGCTCCCACATCTCAAGGTGGAGACTTATATAGTCGTCCTCCTCCTGTTCAGTTTTCTGATTATAGATCTGTAAGTGAAAGGGGAACTGAATCATCAGCTCCTGCTGTTAGTGATCAGGAGTTTGAAGAAATCATGTCACGTAATCGTACTGTGTCCAGCAGTGCCATTGCAAGAGCGGTAGCTGATGCTAGCGCAGCAGATTATGCCAGTGCTATTGAAACCCTGGTTACAGCAATTTCACTGATTAAGCAGTCGAAGGTGGCTAATGACGAAAGATGTAAAATCTTGATCAGTTCTCTTCAGGATACTCTGCATGGTATTGAATCCAAGTCATATGGGTCCAGAAGTAAGGAAAGGGCACGTTCTCGAGAACGTGAAAGATCAAGGGAGCGCTCTTCAAGGAGAGAAAAATCTAGCAGAAGAGATAGATCCCGTAGCCGAGATAGAGAATACAGGGATAGAAGCAGAGAAAGGGATCGTTACCATGATGACCGTTATCGAGACAAGGATCGTGACCATGATAGAGATCGGAGAAGCAGTCGTCATTGAATGTAATTCTTTCTTTTTTTCTCTCTTCCTTCAACTTTTAACTACATATAATTCTAGTTATGATTTTGCCTCAATTTCTAGTATTTGTTGATTGTTTTTGTAATCTGAATTGTAGTCGAATGTCATGCTTTGTTTTTTAAATCATTCAGCGTATGTCACCAAAAAGTTTCTTGTATCCCTGGAAATGAAATAAAAACTTGAAAAATAATCATTCAATTGTAAAATTATTTATGTATGCGGCATTTTTACTGTCTTCTGTATTGTCTTAAACATTGTGAACTCATGTATGTCAAGAAAATTATACAAATTCTTCATTTGATAGACCATTTTAATTTATTACATTTGGTTATTTTTCATTAAACTGAAATCTGTTAGTAAAAACAGAAAGTAATATTTTTCTTTGTATTTTAAAAGGATATTTTTAAAAGTATTTTCTTTTCATTGATTTGTAATTATAAGAATCATTTCATGTCATTAATCTAAATTTAACTAGGACACCTGTAAGAGTTGTAATTCATTTGGGGTAAATATTTTATTTAATTGTAATCTGGATGTTTCTAAATTTGGGAGCTTTTGATTGCATTTTAAGTATGTATTACAACTTTGTATTTGAAATATACTTTTTTTTTTCCTTGTTCACCTTTGCCTACAAAGTTTGTTAACGTAAAAGAAAAAAAACAGTGCTTAAATTTCATTCAGGGAAATCGTCATGAATGTTATATTGAAATAATTCATCTGTTGATTATTGAGCTTTTCAGCATTTACAAGTTTTGCAGTTTAAAGTAAAAAAGAATGAAATGGAGGAGTTCTTCACAGGAAATCTACATTCAAGGATAATGGAGATGTAATTTTTCCTTGTATAATATAACATTGATATTACTTTAATTTTGTTTGTAAATTTTTTTAAATGCAGTTTCATGGTTATTTCTATAAATTCTTCTCAAGGTTGGAGTATGTAATCTTTTATCGCAGATTATTTCATTCAACATGATAAAACAATTAGGCGATGATTGTTAATGCTGTTTCAAGAGTTTTTTCATTTCTGTATTCCATGTACATAAAGGTATTTGGGTGAGTATATTGTAAATCTTAATTTTTCGAGTGTATTATAAACTTTTAATTTTAAGGCGTTGAAGTGATATATTGTTACCTTTCAAAGATTTTTTTATTGCTTTATTTTTGAGCAAAATAAATTAAGTTCATGCTGTCTTAAATAAATGTAAAGTGTTGTATAGCTTAAAATTATGAACAAATTTATGCCTTACTTACTTGGGTACTATAAATACAATAAACCTTTAGCTATGTTGTGAATATTACATATTTGTAATCTGTCCAGGAAAAAATAATCAGCTTGATTTTGTTGTGTATCAAGGAATGTGCTATCAATTGTTTATTTTGGAGATCTTGTGCCATAAATCGAAATATTGTTATTTTTCATTTTAATTTAAAATCATTCTGAAAATATGATAGAGATAATTTTGTCTTCATATTTGGAAGCTAGAAACTCATTATAACTACTGTAAATTCAAAAAAGTTATTTGTTTAAAATAGTCTTTTGAAAGTTAAGTGTTAGATGTAGTAGAATACCTTCTCCCTTTTTAGGCTTGTTTCGTAACTTATTTATTGTTTTAGCTACCAAAATCATTTTACAGTTTTCATTAGGGAAACTTTTTTCTTGTGAAATGAAACATATGACCAAAAAGGATTATACTTCATCTGTACTAAAAGCTACATTATTGTTAAAACATGTTAGCTTTGTGACAAAAATTGTGCTTCCTACATATTTTGCCATAAATGAATTTTTATTGTTTGGATGTTACATTTTATTTCTCTTTTTAGTCCAGTATCAAACTGTGCATTAGACATATTTAATTCTTTTCTCCTACTAATTATGTTATTCATCTTGCCTAATGTATTGAGGACAAGTCTATGTGCTGAAGCTAACTGAAAAAGAAATGATTGTATGACTTGTGTATCAAAAATTAAGGTAAGGTCTTGCTTTTTATGTATGATGTGTATTTGTAAAATAATACTTGTAAATTTATGTAAATCCTATTTTTCTTTGGTTATTTTCTTTAAAAATGTGAACAGAATTTTAACAACATACTATTTGAAATGTATGAGTGTTAAGAAAAGTTCTAGTGTAACAAAAAAAAACATACAAAATGCTAATTATTGTTGTTGTTTCCTTTGACTGTATCCTTTCATCACAGATCTTTATTGTTGTCAAAGGATGCAACTGTGGTATACATAATCAGTGTAACATTTTTGTTCATTCTTGTTTATCCATTGTAACAGTTTGTCCCTTTTTTTTTTTTAAATTTAAATTTCATATTTTTTTTTTTTTTAAATCCTATAAAATTTATAGTTAGAAAAACAACTAAGCGGATTGTTTAATTGTATAAACAGTCATCTGCTGTTTAAAGAGTATAACTTTGGTTTCTTTTACTTCTATGATGCAAGGTGGCATTTTGTTTATTTTTTTGAGACCAAACTGAGGATTTTCTTAAAATTTGGCTTGTATATTCTGTATTATCAGTTTTTGTTTTTAAGTATTTTGTATTCTTCAAAAAAAAAAAAAAAAAAAAGGTTTTGTGTTCGTATATTTCTGTCCTTGTCTTACTTATTTTTTATTCTTCCAAATTTTTGCATCTCCTGTTGTAAGTGCCATTGTAGAACTAAATATGTAAGTTTATATGTTTTTGTGAATGACTGTACAGCTGGTTAGTCTAGATTATAATGCATGCTCAAGTTTTTTTTTTTTAAAAAACCTTAAATTTTGATACCAGAAAATCTCTTTAAAGTAGTAGCAATCTTTTTTCCTATTAAACTTCTGCAAGAACCTAGATTGGCAATTTTGCATTTTCTACTGCATTTCGAGGTTATTTTTATTGCAGTGTTGTGATATTGTAGTTAAACAATCCCAAACATATCTGAAGATTTCGCTTGAATAATTGTAAAACTCCTGTGTTATATAATAGTCAATCATACAAATGAGTGCATTGTTTTTAATATATCTGCATGTCCTATACTTGGGAAGATGATTATGATAATTATTCATTGTACAAATTATTTAAGAAAAATTGAAATGCAGAATAATTTGTTTTAATTGGGCAAGAAAAGAAATATCAGCAATTGTGTTAGTGTTACTTTTTTGTAAGTTTCATTAAGTTAATATTTTATCATAACTTTCCACTATCTGCTTAATTTTTTTTTTCTTTTTGTAACTTTTTAAAATTCATTACTTGATTTTTAAAAAAAAGCACCTGTTGCCAATCTAGTTTGAAAATAATGGTTTAGTTTTTCTTAGGAATATGCTATCCTTTGATATTGTCTTGATTGTAGGATTTCATAAAGTATCAAAATGCTTCCTATTATTTTATGCTTGTTTGTTATTGCATGATGGTATGCTATACAACTTTAATCTACCTTTGTTAAATTGTTTTAAAAGACATACTTTAACATAAATATTTGTAGAATATAATGAAGTTTTTCTGGTGTTGGCCTCATAAATTATGTAATTTTAATGTGTATGTTAAGATAGGATTTACGTATATTAATATTTAGTTTTGGGATGTTGCTATAGTTTTCTTATAATATTTTGCTTCATAATATTTGGATATCTTCAATTTCTTTTTAATTTTCCTCTCTATACAGTTTAATAATTAATTTTGATAACTTTTTTCTGGGCGATAAGAGCCATATTCTGTGATGGATTCTAAATCATACTTAATTTCCCTAACATATGATGGATATGTAAACAAAATTATGACTTTACCTTCATTGGTATTTAATCAGATTTTATCATTTTGTACACAAATTATAACTGAAGAAGATGCTTGTTCCAATTTCTTTTTTTTTTTTTTTTAAATATTATTTTCAAAAATTTTAATAATCTTTTCAGTTTTCCCTTCTTAAATGTATTAAATGAAAGATTATACTTTTTTTTTTTAACTCGCATTCATTGTTTCTTGTGTAATACAGGATAATTGATATTTAGAACAAAAATAATTTCTAAAAATTTATTTTTGTTATGAGAATTGAGTTTTATGCACTGAATCAAAATTAAAATGATTGGAAAATAAATCTCTCCCTTTCTGAACAATTAAACTCACTGAAGAAATTGATATATTAGTAAACTAAATGGGTTATATAGTCTTTTGTATGAGACTTCCTAGCAATTAACATGGCGGATTTACTTATAAGTATTTTTTTATATATCTTGTATCTGTGTGAAAGAATTTTCTTTTTAATGTTATTCTGGTTCATTTTGAAATATTTTAAACTTTTCTTGACGTTTTATTACATTTAAAAATCTCATATCTTGCAAGAATGTTGTATTTAAATTTAAAATTTTCATTTGTTGGTCTTTTATTTTTAACTTCATTGCTTCTGATGACAAGGTGTTCACATTTGGCTAAACTGAATGTTTATCAGTTTAAAAATGTGTTTCTTTAAAAATTTCATCGAATTTTTTCGATGTGCTCCAATATTACCTACATGAAAACTTATACATATTTGTTCAGTTTGTGAAGAATTGTAATCACATATATTTGAAATTTTATTTTTCTGTGCTGATGAATTCTTTGTATTAAGTTTATTTCAATGTCAGTGGAATTTTTTTCTGTTATATTTCGAAATAAGTGTGAAGTATTCAGAGGTTGAACATTCTAGAAATTGCTTCTTTGGTAAAATAATTGTGTAAAATATTTTATTCCTTTTTTTATAAATGAATATTATACTTCTGCATTTTTTTTTTCAATTAAGTCGTATATGCAGCTTAGAATTAAAACTAAAAAACAAACTAACTACAGAATTTAAAATTAAAACTGGAAAAATAATAACATCTAATATTCATTTTGTTTTACAGATAGTTTTGATTACCACATGACTGGTATTTCAAGACTTTGGAAAAATATTCTGTGCTTCATCAGCATGGCAGCTTCAACATCTGGAAGACCTACTAAACTAGGCAAGGTGGATGGATACCAAAATAAGAGCAATGCAATAACTTATCACCCTTCTGATTATCACTCGCCTGTGGGGTGTGTTGTATTTTTTGGAGGTGATATGCAAGTAAGTAAAATATTTTCTTGCAAACAGTTTCTGTTCAAAGTAGACTTTTTTTTCATGACTTAAAAAACTATTTTAAAATTAAGAATGGATATGTAATATTTTTATTCATCTTGGGAATAGAATTAATTATTCATAAACAGTAACAAAACTTGCATAGAGTAATACCAATCCTTTGTATGAAATGCAATTTTTCTGTTATCCGGAAGCAGTTGTTACCAAATATAAATGTTGGCATAAAATGGGAATGGCACCAATTAGTTTTAAAAAAAAAAATGAAGTGATGAAAATAATTCTCTCTAACTTCAGTGCACAGCGTAAGATTCCAACACTTGGCACATATATATGTAATGATTTCTCATTTTCCTATTTTTAAAAACACTTCTTAACTTTTAAATTATAACTTATTATTTCTACTTCAATTTTAATATCAGAATAACTGTCACTGTAGCTTGAAGAAGTCTGAATTCAACTGGCTCTTAAGCGTTGAGGGATTTCCTGTTTATCCAGTATATATAGTTTGGAAGCATTGTGATATTTCTTTTTGTTTAAAATGCCTGAGGTGGCCTGCGCTTTGTATCTCTCTATACTTTCATCATGGCTTGATATATCTCTAAATTTATCTTAAAACTTATCTATTAAAAAGTGATTAAACGAAATAAACTGTTCTTCGTTCGTCAATAATTGATGTCTTCTTTAGCTGTGAATTTACATACTTCACCCTCAGAATAATGTTACATATGAGGGACATTCCGAAAGTAAAGTTTTGTCATACTTTTTCATAAGGAAACTTGATTGCCAACAGAAAAACACAGTGGCATAACAAAAGACAAATGTTTGGCTATTTTTCCACATATTCACCATTGTTTCATCTTGAAATCAATTTCCAAAAACCATCCTGGTAAAAGTAAAAATCGGTGCCCAGCGATTGATGGAGGTTTTTCACAGTCTTAGTGCCAGTTTGATGAGTTTGTTCAGAAGTGACATTCTGGTAGTGCTGACTTCAGTGCCGGAAAAAGGTAACGGGACAAGATAAGGGCTGTAGGCTGGGTGATCCAATCTTTCCCATCCCAGGCGATGCCTGTGTTCTTTTTAGCCCCTTTCTGTGTGGGGTCTTCCATTCTCGTCCAAGAACAAAACCCCTCGACTCAAGAGTCCTAGTTGGGCCCTACAGCCCCATCAGACTTTCACCTTTTTCATGCATTGAAGTGAGCACTATCGGGATGTCACTTCCAAACATGCTCATCAAACTGGCGTTAACCCTCTGATTCCTAATGCCATTGAAATAAAGGGACCTCAAAATACAGAAACGTCCAAGCTCCTCTATCAAAGATAAGGGAAATTCACTTTCCTCCTCAAATACCACAACGACAGCTGGCATTGTCTGAATTGTAAGAAAACTCCCCTCTTCCCCAAACACATCTGGGCGGCCGCTCTAACGAAGAATGCACGCACCACGGGTGTGAAATCAATCACACTTAACGAAAGGGGGTGGAAATTTCAGAGTGACGTTTGGAAGGCTATTGTCTTTTACTTGAAGGGACGATCCCGTATAGATAGAGTTAAGGCTGTGAAGAAGTTCCTTCAGTCGTTGGGTTCTGATTTTTGCCAGGATGGTTTCTTGAAATTGATTTCACGGTATGACGAATGTAACAATGTCAGTGGCTCATATGTCAAAGAATAGCCAAAAGTTCCTATTTTGTTATGTCATTGTATGTTTCTGTTTGTAATAAAGCTTTCCTGGTGAAAAAGCATGTCAAAACTTACTTTCAGAACGTCCCTCGTATGCATTTTGACACTTTTTCCATTAATGAAAAAAATAACATTTACTTTAGTTGTTTTATAATCAATATCAATTAATTCCACAGAATTCCATATGATTTTAGTCTCTTCCAGTTAATTGATTATTTTTAGTATTTAAAAAAGTTTCTTAACCCTCCAGCAGTAAGGCTTTGAGATTGCTATGTTTAATGAAATTGTCACGCTGAAAGAGAAGGTTATTCTCCAAATTGTCAGGTTTTGAACAAAAGGATTTCAATCCCCTTTTGCAGTCATTTCTGCGCCATAGGGGGGACTATTAGATCTGTTATCGGGCAGCAGTGACATATGGCTTCTCACCTCGATTCTTTGTGACGGGATCCTTTGTTAGAAGACCCTCCTTTGAGTATTCTCAGAAAAGTTGAGAATGTCTTGCAGTTTAAAATGCAACATGTTAGAATGGGAATCGGTGAAAGATTTTAGATTTTTTCTTAAATGTCTACAAAACCCTTATAAGAAAAAAAAATTTACATTTTTTTATATGAATCTTATTGTTACAAATTAAATGTGTACATTTCATTGTTTTCTCACTACATATTTTTTAAAAAAATATTTTTATCACATTAAACTATGAAATTATTGATCGAATTTAATTCTTGAAACAAAAATATATATTGTTCATTCAGCACATTGCAAATGTTTTGTAGTACTTAAAAACGTGTGTTTAAAACAATAATCAAAATAAGTAATACCATGTTATAATTTGTTTCTTCAACATTTAGAAAAACAATTTTGTAAATAGGGAATCTCTCGCGACACATTGGATTTCGAGATAACGATCTATGGTGTTTATTTGCATGTGATTATGTTTTTTTGTTGAATTTTCATAACTTAGTATTTGTAATCAAGGGTGGATCTAAGAATTCGTTAAATGGTGTGCTACTGTGGGGAAAAAATCTTAGAAATTAATAATAACTTAATTAAAATAATTATTGTAATATTTAATTTGCAAATGGTTTATAGTACTTAAAGCTGTGTGTTTAAACAGGGATGAGATTCTTCCGCTTTTTTGCTATTTTGGAGAAATTCTGCCCTTGCAAAAATTTGCTTTTTCTTCCGAAAATTCCGCTTTTACACAAAGAAAAGAGACCTTCCTATCTTCCGTTTTCAAAAGAAAATTCTGGGAAAATATGCTCAACAGTGCAGCTGAACTCCACCCTCCAGGAAACTATTTGATTCATCTTCTACTGACGAATCAACATTATATCGGCAAGCTCTACAAGGATGAACATTCCAACATTCAGTGCCATTCAAAGTATTAAGTACCATCTTTTTGCAGAAAACAAAACTTCTGTGGCATATTTTGCAAAAAAAAAAAAAAAAAATGCATGAGCGTGTGTTGAAAAAAAATTAGTTAAACTTAAGGTCATCTTGTAGGGCGTACCAAGATAAAGAAATAAAAAAAGGGAACAAAAACAAATAAATAAACTACATTAAAAAAAGAAAAACTGTCAAGAGAGGCAGCTAAAAAGCTGTGTGCAAATGCAGCAAAAAAAGCAGAGAAAAAAATCTTTTCAAAATAAAACAGATGATTTACCTAGGCATTCTAGAGATCATGTAGTCCCAACAAGTATGCCAGTAATTAAACAGAGAGATACTAATGAAGACTGTACAAAAACTTTAGCCTTTATTGAAAATAAACTTGCAGAGGACACATCCTTTATTGAAGAAAAATCTGTCAAAGATAGGAGCCTTCCAAAACAAGGGATGAAGTGTGTTAATGGAGATCTGCTACCAACAAAAGCCACACAAATAAAAAAGCGAAAGAAAACCACTTCTTTAACAATTAAGGAAATGTTTCAAATAACAATAATGCTAAGTGAATCTGTCATTGTAACTGTACAATTTCTCGACCCCTCTCACTTTATAAGATGCAAAATCATTGTACTGTTACTTTTGCAAAAAAAATGTATAAAAATAAAAGAAATAAAGCAGAATTCACACACACACACAGTATATGATACATTATTATAATTTATTGAGTTAATACACTTTACGCAGTTGCATAAAGCAAAAGAAATTATTTGTCCTTATTTTTATTTATTTTTTGAGCTAATTTTTATGAAAAGGCTATTAAATATAATTCTTCTCAGACTTGTGTTGGGTGTATGTTGAATTGCAGTGATGTACAGATGGTAAATGTTTTAATGTCTAATTTTGTATTTTCTGATGATGTGTTAAACTTGTTTGTTAACTTTTAATGTGAATGATTTAATAATAATTTGATATTCTTTCTTATTTATACATACTGAATTATAAATAATTAAGTTAATAATTATTATAGTGTAATATTTTCATCATGTTGCATGCTCTGATGTTTTACTTTTTTCGCATATAAATTATGGTACAAATTTGTTGCTCGCGTATGATTTCAGTCTTTTTGCTTTTTTGCCAATTTCATCACTGGTTTAAAGCAATAATCACAATTAGTAACATTATGTTATAATTTTGTTTCTTCCACATTTGGAAATAAGGTAAATGCTCCAGTAGTGGGCCACTTAAGGGTATTTCCTCAATTACCATCTAAACTTTTGAGAAGTTTCATTAATCTCTATTTTTTTATGGTTGTTCAAACTTTTATCTAAAATAATAATCGCCTGAAATATCAAAATAATTGTAATATAATTTTTAAAAAATTAAAAACTTTGATCACTCCTATGCACCAGAAGTGGGCATAGCAAACTTTTGATGTACCAGTAGTGGACATACCAAAAGTGGGCCACCCAGATTTGTCAATTGTGCCAAAGAAAAAAGAATAAAAGATTATATATAGTAATAATAACAATATATTAACATTATACACTATAAAAATGCAAGAAAAATGGCTTGATATAGGTGAAATCTTTTATTTATAGATTCTAGTCACATGAGATTTACATTTTTTCTCCAATAGCCAATTTTTTTATTAAAGGTATATGGGTCATTCCATGTCAAGTGATCCAGAAAAAAAATAATTGGTTGCTTGACCATTTTATAATCAAATGATTTTTTATATGTTGATTCCTACATAATTAGAGAGTCCAAAAAGACTAATTTTAATTTTTTATCTTTTTCTGAATTCCAATGGCAGCCATTTTTGTTTTACAAAACGTGCTGATTTTTGCATTTGTAGGGGTTTGCGTTAACTTATGTTACTCGGAACTGGTGAACCCGAGGTTGATGAAACAAAAACCGGTTTATTCAGGAAGATACAGCCTTTATTATCTGCAGCACACATTTAAGGAAAACTGTATCTCAAATAGCAAAAATCAGCTTAGAAGTTTGACTTTAAAAATGACAATTTTTCAATTTTTGAAGGCATATAATTCCCAAAAGGAATCTGTTCTCCATATTACTTTTTTGGGGATGTGTAGCTACCTTAATGTACAGTATTTACAAAAAAATTCAGCCCTGAGATTTACTTCTTTTAAGAGCTACGGGCTTTCAAAATCCGAAAATTTCAAAAAAATCCAAATTTTGACACCTTATATCTTTGTTGGGGCAAAGTTTAAAAATCTGAAATTTTTACAGATGAACCCTCTATAGTGTATTATATTGCTGTAAAAATTTCATGTTTGATATTTATCTACAAGTCAAGTTAGAGGACTTTAAAAATCTCATAAAAAACGTATTTTTTGCCAAAAATGACGGAGCATAAATTTGACTAAGTACTATTTTTATCATTAATAAATTATAATATGATATAACTACTATTACCTATTACATATAAACTTATTTTTTTACATGAATTAGCTTATGCACACTTTAAATGTATAATGAAGTTGTAAAATTTGAATATGTTTCATGGTCACTTTAGGGTCCACAGTATAATTGAGGCTTCTCTATTCACTTATTTTATAACACAGTTTTTACTATGGTTACCGTTATCAAAACACTTTAAAACTTCAAATAAAAGTATCGATATATTATTTACAACTAACAGATCACAAAAGTATGGATATGCTATATGAGTCAGGTTTATCGTTCTACCTTGATTTATATTCATAAAGAAGTTTTGATATTTCTTCACTTAGTTTTAGGGAAATGTTATGTGTTCTTCCAGTAGTTGTTGTAGTTCTAAGGCACTTAGATTCCTTAAAACATTGTTCATAGACACCCAAGTCTAGTCTTTCTCCTTTTTCTTAAAAGCCGCCCTTGGACTGGCAGGGTGGATAAAATGTTACAAGCACATCTTTATTTATATCACTAATGTCATTCACCTCTGCCAGCCACCATTGACAATCATGAAATAGAATCTCTTGTGTGAAGTGTTATTTGTACAGCTTTTGTAGTGGAATGAATTTCATATTCCGTAGCTTGTGAAGTAATGAAGCACTTCAAGTTACTCTCTGACACAGGAACAAAACAATGGAAACTCCTTGTGCCAGTAATTGCCACAGAGTTTTCAAATCGGTCAAGAAGTTTATTGTTATGATGTTGAATAATTTCTTCATCTTTTACGTAAGTGAAGGCGATTCCTTTTAAATGTTCATGACAAAATTCAAACATTTCTGCTGGTGTCAATATTTGGTTAGAGTACGGTCGCTGGAGACTTGCTTTGGTTTGTTGGAGTCTATCACAAAAGTTTGTGAACAGGTCTGAACATCCACACATTTTGTTGAATAAGTGTATTAGGCCTACAGCATTTTAAGAGATTATCTTATAAATAGAAGCATGACATAATATAATGTTATAACTTAACAGAATAAATACGAAGTAAAATTAATATACCAAATGGTGCATTAATTAAAAATATAAATGCCATAAAAATTAATTTGAATTGCAATTTTAATTACAAATATTACTTGAGGCATATTATAATTTATTGATGATAGAGAAGCCTCAATTATACTGTGGACCCTAAAGTGACCATGAAACATTCAAATTTTTGAACTTCATTATACATTTAAAGTGTGCACAAGCTACTTCATGTAAAAAAAATAAGATTATATGTAATAGGTAATAGTAGTTGTATCATATTATAATTTATTAATGATAAAAATAGTACTTAGTCAAATTTATGCTCCGTCATTTTTGGCAAAAAATACGTTTTTTATGGGATTTTTAAAGTCCTCTAACTTGACTTGTAGATAAATATCAAACATGAAATTTTTACAGCAATATAATACACTATAGAGGGTTCATCTGTAAAAATTTCAGATTTTTAAACTTTGCCCCAACAAAGATATAAGGTGTCAAAATTTGGATTTTTTTGAAATTTTCGGATTTTGAAAGCCCGTAGCTCTTAAAAGAAGCAAATCTCAGGGTTGAATTTTTTTGTAAATACAGTACATTAAGGTAGCTACACATCCCCGAAAAAAGTAATATGGAGAACAGATTCCTTTTGGGTATTATATGCCTTCAAAAATTGAAAAATTGTCATTCTTCTAAGCTGATTTTTGCTATTTGGGATACAATTTTCCTTAAATGTGTGCTAGAGATAATAAAGGCTGTATCTTCCTGAATAAACCAGTTTTTGTTTCATGAACCTCGGGTTCACCAGTTCCGAGTAATATAAGTTAACACAAACCCCTACAAATGCAAAAATCGGCACGTTTTGTAAAACAAAAATGGCTGCCATCAGAATTCAGAAAAAGAAAAAAAATTTAAATTAGTCTTTTTGGACTCTCTGATTATGTAGGAATCAACATACAAGAAATCATTTGATTATAAAATGGTCAAGCAACCAGCTCTGGATCACTTGACATGGAATGACCCATATGCTAATTATCGATCTTTCATTTTAAGTTCTGTTTGGGGCATTATGGATATTAAATCTTGATATTTTATGTTGAATAAATCTTTGTCATCATCTTCCCTCTGCAGCCAGAAAAGAGCCCTTTTAAATGGTGATGGAATATTTTTCGATGATCCAGCAATGTGATAGCTATTATTGTCTGCCTCGTTACAGAGCCCAACTAATTCTTGAATATCAGTCTTCCTCAACAGTACTATAAAATATTTATTATTGAAGTAATTGGTCAGAATGTTCCATTAGTGGATCATTAGTGTATCAGAAGTGGGCCATGTGGCCCACTACTGGTTCTGATAAAAAACAATAAAGCAAATCTAATTAAATAAAAAGACTTTACAAGATATAACCTTCTTATTAAACATCACAAAACAGTCTATTTTGAGAGAAAGCATGTGCTCCAGTACTGGCCTTCCTAGGCACACTACTGGAGCATTTAGTAAAACACTGATCCAAAAGTGGGCCACCCTTCACTATCCATAAATTATCAATATTATTTAATTTAAGGATAGTTTATAATACATTCATTATACAATCAAATAATATCAATAACAATTCATTTTAAAAACAAATAGAATGTATGCTAAAAAATAGCTGAATGAAGAGTTACCTCTTAAGGAAATCACTAAGAATAAGCTAAAAATGCTTCTCTCAGAGACCAACTTCAGCAACAAACTTTCTAGCTTCTAACTAAACAGGAAATAAAAGCTGTGCCTTTAGTATTTAGTTGATAAGGGTTTCAGCCTACCGGCATATCTCTTATTTCATTGCAATGCTCTAATTTCTTGTTTTTCAACTTAAAAATTCAAGTGGCCCACTACTGGAGCACTTACCTTACAATATTTTAAATAAGGAATCTCGTATGGTGTTTCAGATTTGGTGATAACGATTTACGCAGTTTATCTGCATGCTTACACTTTTTGTTAAATTTTCTTAAATTAGTATTTGTGACCAAAAGTGGACTAGAAATCTATTGGAGGGGGGGGGGCAGTGGGAAAAAAATTTTCCTATTTTTGAAATCTCAAAATGATAGACTCCTTTAGATTATGCACTACATTTATAATGTTTATATGGGATAAATTGTCTTGCTACGTTGTCATTCAATTAATTTTATCTGTCTTTATGTTCGTGTTCATAAACACAAGGAAGAAAGTTATTTGATTTCACAATTCCAGAAGTAGCCCAAGTAAGAATCTTATGTAATGCTCAATAAACTTAAAATTCCCAATTACATGAAATTATTATGTTAAGAAAATATACAATTTTATATAATCAATGTTAATCTTTTCACAATTAAGCAGTTCAAGTTGATTACATAGATTTTGTCCATTATCTTTTTTAAATATGCTAATAAATTAAAGCAAATAAAAAGTTTTTATTTAAAGGTATAAATGTACTCATATGTTAAATAAATCTTGTATATATGTATAGTATTTTGCATTCAAAAATTAAGTTACAAAAGCAATTTGAATTCGAATGTCCTTAAATGAAAGTAATCTTTAAAAGAGGAAATTGTCAACTTTGAAATTTTTTTATTTTATGTTTCTTTTATTTGTGTTTTAAATTAAAAACATTTCTTTAGTTAGAAGATAATAAAAATATGTTTATGTGCATATTCAAGGTTTATAGACATTCAATTTTATGCCCGTTAATTGACACTAATTTTGGATACACATTTATTCTCTAAATGTAAAAAATAACTCAGAATGAGCTGCAAATTTTACGCAGGAGATTTCTGGCTCTGATTTTACACTGCTAAACGCAATACGACTTAAAAGACTAGATCTGTTCAAACTGACCCTCCCCTGACCACAGACACTCCCTTTCATTATGACGCCTGGGGGGAAGAGAAAAACTTGTAGAAGGAAAATCTCGGGTCTGACAAATATGTGGAACTTTTCTTTCCCGAGAGACTCGGGTCTGCCGTTATGAGAGGAGAAGAGTTGACGCACATATCTCTGGCCTGACGCTAAGAGGGTTAAATTTATATTGAACGCAGTACGCACACGGCGTTGCCCGTCGTGGAATCAGGTCTTCAACAAAATGAAAAGAAAGAAATGCCCACAGTGACACCAAAAAGTTTTGAAAATCAAAGCAAAGGATACACATTCATTTTTCCGCTTATTTTTCTTCACGATAATGGCATATCATTGTCATAATTTTACTTTGATATTATTTTGGGATTTTTTTTTTTTTAACGAAATGAACTTAATTCAATTCCTACTATTAGTTCACACTCCCTATATATATTTATATATTTTGTTCAAATTTTTAATCCTTAATAAAATACTTTTTATTCGTCCACTCAAGTTCAATTACATTTAATAATTTCATACATAGTAGGAATTGACTTAAAATTTTTTTTATATATTGTTTTTTGAAAAAAGAACATACTTTCACATCTTTATTATAATCATGCTTTTGAGGTACAATGTTTATTTTTAATCAAAAATAAAAATATATATATCTATAAAATTTGCTTTATTTCAGCATTGGCATTTCATAATTTCAAGTCAGAACCTTCTGGTATTGCTTGCTGTACGACAGCTTCCTGCGAAGGAAGAGAATAAACCACGGCTGTTTTTTTTCCCACCAGATGGCGTAGCCAGGGTGAAACGGCCCGCTTCTTCACTATCGGCATTCGAGAAAAATTCTCTGATCCCATCCAGAAATAAATTAATTTAAAATCAGAGAAATAAAATATTTTAACCGTTCTTGTTTTAAATCGGAGAAAAATAATTGATTTACTACCAAAAAATTTTGAAAATATTTTTATTACAGGGATGATATTCTTCCGCTTTTTTGTTATTTTGGATAAATTTCACTTTTTTTTCTCTCTCTCAAGATTCCGTTTTTTCTTTTTCTTTCTTCAGATTTCCGCCCCCCAAAAATTTTCGTTTTCTTCCGAAAATTCCGCTTTTACACAAAGAAAAGAAACTTTTCTGTCTTCCGTTTTTAAAAGAAAATTCTGGGAAATATGCTTGACTACGCGATTTAACTCCACCGGCTAGGAAACTAGCTGATTTAACTTCTATTGATGAATCTACAAGTATGAACATTCCAACATATTCTGTGCCATTCAAAGTATTAATTACCACATTTTTGCAGAAATCAAAACCTCTGTGGCATATTTTTCAAAAAAAAAAAAGATTTTTTTTTTTTTGCATGAACATGCTGAAAAAAAATTAGTTAAATTAAGGTCATCTTGTGGGGCGTACCAAGATGAAGAAATAATAATAATAAAAAGGGTGGAACAAAAACAAATAAATAAACTACATCAAAAAAAGAAAAAACTCCTGTCAAAAGTGGTAGCTTAAAAAGCTGTGTGCAAAAAAGCAGAGAATCAGACGTAAAAAAATCTTCTCAAAATAAAAAATAAAACCGATGATTTACCTGGACATTCTAGAGATAATGTAGTCCCGGCAACTATGCCAGTAATTAAACAAAAAGATACTAATGAAAACTGTGCAAAAACTTTAGCCTCTACTGAAAATAAACTTGCAGAGGATGCAAACACATCATTTATTGAAGAAAAATCTGTCAAAGATAGGAGCCCTCGAAAACAAGGGGTGAAGCGTGTTAGTGGAGATCTGTTATCAACAAAAGCCACACAAGTTTTTTAAAAAGTAAAAGAAAACCACTTCTTGAACTATTAAGGAAATGTTTCAAATAACAATAAGGTTAAATGAATCTGTCGTTGTAACTACAATTTCTCGACCCCGTCTCTCACTTTATAAGGTGCAAAATCATTGTGCTGTTACTTTTGCAAAAATGTATAAAAATCAAAGAAATAAAACAGAATTCAGTATATGATACATTATTATAATTTATAAAGAGCTTACTTAACACAAAAGCACCAAGTGTGTAGAGAGCACTTCACACAATTGCACGAAGCAAAAGAAATTATTTGTCCGTGTTTTTATTTATTTTTTGAGCTAACTTTTAGCTATTAAATACTAGCAGTACGCGCACGGCATTGCCCATGGGATCAGGACTTCAACAAAATAAAAAAAAAAAAAATGCCCACATACAATTACATAAATGAAAGTTTTAAAAGCGAAATCAAAACAGAAATATGTATATTATTGAGTTGGTCCGCCTCTTCTTCCTCTTGACCGAGTACCGTTAAATCCAAAACAATGTTAAAAAATTACAATGTGATATTTATTACACCACAAGCAAAGTATGAAAGGCAAATAAATAAGTTAAGATACACTTAAAAATAATAATCGAAGTCATCGAGTAAATAAATCATCTCCTTGCAGAGCGCGAAAGTAATGACGTCACCCTGGCCCGTCAGCCAATGAAATTGCCCGTAACGTTCCGGAGAGCTGTCGCGGGCGGAAGCTTCGCTAGAGGAGAAATATCGTTCAATTACCAGGAAAAAATTAATTTTTAAAAAAAACGAAAAAAAGATGTTTTAAATCCAACAGAATCATTGCAGTTATAAGCTGAAAAAGTTTCAAAATGGTATCTTTATTAGAACATCGGATGCAAGAGTTTTAAGGATTCCAGAAAATTTTATGTTTGAAAAGTGACTATTTTTTAAAAAATTCCCAAAATTCAGTAAATTACATTAGAAATTCGAAACTAACTTCATTAGAATGGAAATCGTGTGCTCTTTCCAATGGTTTATCTTTTTTTTTTTTTTTTTGTACTATTATTCAAAACCATTCTATTGAGAGATTAGTGCTAAAAATCAACCAAAACAACACAAAACATTAAATAAGAAATTTTCTAGATTAAATTTTAAAATTTTGGCTTCGAGGTGCATTGCGTCACCATTACGACTACCTGTGTGCCAAATTTCATAGCTGTAAGTGCGATAGATTCGTCTGGACATTGCAGACGCACACACATAAACATTGCCTTTTATAAGTATAGATTGTCATAAATATGTATAATCGTCCAAAAAAGTATGCAAATACTTCTTGTTATGCACAATTTATGAACATTAAAATGAAGTAAAATATTTAGCTTAATTTAGTAACATGTCCTCTGATAAATACTCATGAAAAACATTTGCATGAAGAGCAGTCTTTATATTTCATTCGATATAACTTTGAAATTTTCTATGATCAACCTCTTTTGTTTTGTAACTTTTTATTAAGTATTTCTGCATAATGAAATGTTCTCATATATGGAATTTTTGAAAAAGTTATGCTAATGGAAAACATGACCTTTTATGTAAGTAAAAATTATATGGAGAGATTTTTTAGACTTTTTTTGTTGTTGTAATGTGTGGTAATTAGTTCTAAACTAAAGAACAATGAAGTGATGTATTACTATTTGAAAGGCATCCTGGGCTATTATAATTTGGCATTTAAAACTTGCTCACAGTTATTCTACTAATAGTTGAATGAAAGGAAATATCCTCACAGTTAATTTTAGAATCTCAAACATTTAAATTATTTTTAAAATGTCCATTTTATATGTCTGTAATGTTTCTTATAGTTATTTAAACATTTCCTTATACCATAATGAACACTTGTTAAATATTGTGATGATTCAAATGAGAGATGAGCTAGACTTGTCATTTTGCACCATAATCAAAAGTAGCGCCCAAGGAATGTCAGCCAGCAAATGCTTGAAAAAGTAACTTATTAACCATAAGTCAACTGGTTTTTAAACTGATGTGTCAGTCATAGATAGTATTTATGTGAATTGACTTTGTCCCTTCATAACTTAATAAATTGTAATTACTTCTGAATTTTTTTTTTCTTAACTAAACCTTCCATATATTTTTTTTAGGATTATGAAGCAAATATGCGTGCTCATCGAGATAATAAGCACTATTCTAAATGGAATTTGGAGTTCACTGCAGAGTTGTTACATAAGCATTTTCCACAACAAGAAGTAATAATTGTGAAGCCAGTAAAAATGTCATTGATGACATTTAGTTGCTATGAAAATTTTGTCACAGTGAACAATTTTGGGGCACCTACTTATGAAAAAAATGTTGATTCTCTGAAGCATATGAGATTACTTTTAGCTAATATAGGACAAGTTTTGCAAAAACAATCTTGTGAAACAGGATCAGAAAGTTGTGATGCCAATTTTTCCGTGCCAACGGCTTTGAATTTACTAGAAATCCCTTTAACAATCATTGGTTTCAGTAAAGGTTGTGTTGTTTTAAATCAGTTTCTTTACTCATTTCACTCATTACAACAAAATAAAGACCATGAATTAGAACTTTTTGTTAATAATATAACAGATATATATTGGCTCGAAGGGGGGCATTCAGGTTCATCTAGTACATGGGTTACAGATAAAAGTGTGCTGCAGAGTTTAACTAATTTAAAAAAGAATATTCATATTCATGTCACACCGTATCAAGTTTACTGCGACACAAGACCTAGAATAGGAAAAGAAGAAAAAATATTTCGTGAAACTCTCTCTAGAATGGGTGCAAATATCACAAGGAAGCTCCATTTTGAGGCTGAGCCTCGTTCATTAGATAAGCATTTTGAAGTTTTGGAAGTTTTCAAAGAAACTACTTAAGTATTGTGTTGCATTTTTTACCATTTTTCTTTGAATCCTAACATGTTTGTCTTTCAAAGTTCATTTAATAAAAAATATTTTTGATAATAAATAGAAGTGTGTCTTTTCTTCTCATACATATTGTATATAGCGCATCAAAATTCAGAACATTAATGAGTTTAAGTGACTAGTAATTACTTTACTTCAAAACTGCAACTGTGTAGAAAATATTCTGCTGTATTGAGTTAAAGTTCGTAAATAGATTTGTAAGTATGGTCATATGTTACCAAGTTATATCCCAACACTTTCATTTTAAGATGGATGTTTAGAATATATATTGCTATAAAAGCACTATTTTTGTAATATTATTGGTTTTCTTAATTTGTATTGGAAAGTTTTTTCAATTCTCAATTAATTCCCTTTGAGATTTAATTGAAAATTTTGATAATTATTCTTTACATGATTTATGGAATATATCTTTTCTTACAGATTAAATTGAATAAGATTGAATTATTTTAAAGATTCAAAAACAAAAGGATAAATAAATATAGCTTATTAAAAAATGCATCTTTATTAATTGCATGATCAATTGGTATAAATAGTAAAATATTTTAAATTTAGCCTAAGCAGTGCTAATTTCATAATTTATTCAGTCTTCTTTTCTTCTGATTTCTTTGATGGGAAAACAGCAATTAAACCCAGCTGAAGTCCAGATATTGTTGCACTCATCAAGTTTGGAACCTAAATTAAAATGGGAAAGAAAAAAGACTATGGTATCCTCTATTGCCAGCTATGAAACATACACATTTTATGAAATAAATTGCCATGATGTGTGTCAAATGATTGGTAATGTGTATGTTTCTTCTGGGAAATTAATGGAATTTTATGCTGCAAATAATGAAATAATTCTGAATTGGCAACCAGTTCAATTATTTATCTAATAGTTTACTTTCTGATGATTCAGCTTTTTAGTTTAACATGATAATCTTTATAGGCTGGCATACTATCTGTAAATTGCAACATGGGCATGATGCAGAAATCATTCAAAATGCTCTATATGACAGACCATTGGACCTAGAGCTATCAAAATTAGATGGACAATTACTTATTGGGTAGTTGGTACCCATTAAGGAAGGTTTTTCAAAATTTTATATTTCTAATTAAAAATTAATCAAAATTTTAATGATTTTTCCTTAATAAATTTGAAGCATAGATTATCACATAAAAACCATTCTCGTACCACTTTAAAATGCAAAACTTAGCTTTTCAGTGATGCAAATTTAATTCTGTACCTTTTTGTTTGTCTAATTTTAATTTATTAAAATTTAATTTGCGTATGTTTTAAAACAATACTGTTCATTGTTTTAGTTACTACATTTATACACTTCCAAGTTGCAATTTTGTGTTGCTATATAATTGTGAGTAAATTTTTAAAAATAATATAAAGACAGGCAAATCAAGCCTTAAGCATTATCATGTTACAATGCTTCGAAATAATAATTTCAATCTTCTTTAAACTTTTGTCAGTAGAGTCAGTCAATGATTAATTTACCAGTATTTTCTTAATACATACAATGCTTCTCGGAATTCTTCAAAATCAGCAAAAATAATTATAGAATTCATTTTGTTTGGAAATGTTTTAGGAACGATTGCAAATCATTTCATAAATCCAGAAAATTTAATAAAAAATGAAATGGACGATAACTTTTCACCTAATACTTCAAGTATTGAATTAGAACTATATTATGCATAATGTTGCAAAGCTATAAAGTCATTTCCCTGAGATGCTAGACTTGGCGACAAAGGGAATTTTCTAGAAGGACCTCAAACTTTCCACCTATTTCTACTGGTTTCATGAACTTTCTAGAGATTACGTCACTTCCTACATAATGAAGTCACTTCCTGTTCAAAAGTATAAAGGCAAGCTCTCAAGCCATGAAGAGTTCAGTTGGAATTTGACCTGCAAGCAAGCTGGTGAGTTAACAAGAAACCTTTGAGCGTTGTGTTGAGATTTATTGGTAGTCTCTGTTGTGAATCTTTACTAATGCTGTGTTAATACTTGTGCTACGTTTCTTTGCTTGGGAATATATGTAAAATAAAGAGCTTTATTTTTTTAATCCTGCTTATTGGATTGCATTCACGTACACCCACAAACCAATTTTGTTACAATATTAACAGATGTTGGGGATATAGAACTGTAGTAAGAAAAGTATGGTTCGTGGAATGTAAAGAACTTTACATAGCTATTTAATGAATTATATGTAAAACCTTCGCTAATATGGCCTTGAAAGGAATTTTCTGACCCTAAAACTTCACGTGACAAATATGTCTTAGTTTGCTCTACATCTATTATTATTAATGGGTGTTCATAATATCTCTGATATAAGTAGTTTCTGATTGCTATATTTGTTCTAAAATAAAATCTGAGAAACATAATTTAAAAAACCTGCATCTTGCAATTCTGGAAAATCCAGACCTTGGGGACATAAAAAAAAATTATGAATTTCATTTATAACCAGATAACAGCTACCCCCTTACATTCATTAAAATTTACTAAAGTTTTAATTAAAAATTTTCTTAGTTTTAACTAATCTTTTTTTGCCTTTTTTTTATTTTCAATAAATATATACAGTGGCTCCCAAAAGTGTTCATACACTTACGATTTTCAGTGAAATAGGGCTTTATACATTAATTGAAATTAATATTTCAGTATAGGTATTTAATTATAAGATCTATAATCTATTCTTAACAAAACTACATGAAATATTTTAAAAACATAATAAAACTTTATTTTTAAGAAATTAATAATCAAAAAGTAACAAAAACTTTATCTCACAAAAGTCTTCGTACACCTTAAAAAAATCTACATATTAGTAAATATTCTAATTTTTTGTTAAATTAATATTTAGTAGGATATCCTTTAGCATCCACAAGAGTTTTTAAACGTTTGGGAATAGATTTCGCTAGGTTTTTTTTTTGCAATTTCTGCATTAATATTCTTCCATCGTTACTGTTTTTAGTTTGCTTTTCATTTTAATGTCGTGTTTTTGTACGCTAATCTCCGGTTATCTCCAACTATGGGGTTTAAATCTGGCGATTGAGGTGGTGTTTTCAAATTTTGTGAGCAATTATAGAGACGAACACAGAGTCGTGGGCTTTGGATTTTTATCTTTATTTAAAAAAAAAAAAAAAAAAGTTGTTTTCAGTACCCAAATTTTGGGCTGATAATTTTAAATTGTCTCTTAAAATATTTAAATAAAGAGCACGATTCATTATGCCATCAATAAATACCAAATTACCTAGTCCTGATGCTGACATGCATCCCCACACAAGGACACGTCCACTGCCATACTTAACTGTTCCAATTAAGTTCTTCATTTTTTTTCTTCTCCATACCATTATACGTCTATCGGAACCAAAAATGTTAAATTTGCTTTCATCTGCAAATAAGACATTATTCCAGTATGTTTCGGGTTTATTTAACTTTGATTTTGCGAAGGAAAGCCTAAGCTTTCTGTTTTTCGCACTAACAAAAACTTTTCTACGGGCAGAATGCCCATTTAATCCAGCTGCTCTGAGAACTCATCGAACAGTTTCAGGTGAAATTGAAGTAGAAAATTTTTCATTAAATTCTGCAGAAACTTTTAAAGCACTCAAAAGTGGATTTTTCACAAATTTTCTAATTATAAATCTCTGATCACATTTTGTTAACTTTGCCGGTCAACCTTTTCTTACCTTGTGTTCGATCCAATTTTCTTCTTTAAAGCGTTTTAGCACATACTGCACTGAAGAATGGGATAAATTAACTAATTTAGCGATATTCCGAACTGATTTACACTGCTATGATGAAAAATAATCAATTTTCGAATACTGATTGTTTCTTTATGACTACTAGCCATTTTTAAATAATAAATAGAATGTTATGGTGTAAGCAAGCAAAAATTAAAGCCAAACGATTTTTTAAATGCCACCACAATGCAAAAATAAAGCGACAGATGATAATTTAAATTATGAATTTATCCGAAAATATTTCAGTGTACGAAGACTATTGTGAGAAAGTTTTTGTTAATTTTTTATTATTTATTTCTTAAAAATAAAGTTTTACTATGTTTTTAAAATATTTCATGTAGTTTTGTTAAGAATAGATTATAGATCTTATTGTTAAATACCTATTCTGAAATATTAATTTTAATTAATGGATAGAGCCCTATTTCATTGAATATCGTAAGTGTACGAACACTTTTGGGAGCCACTGTATGCTTTTGGATATGGCAGAAGGGGAAATCTGTTTGTAAGATTATTTTTCTTTTGAAATGAGGTTACAAGAAATTCAAGATAAAGATTCTTGGATGCATTTGTTAGTATTTCTGGAATCCAATTTTAAATAGCCTGCTCAAAATATCAGAATTAGGATAGAGGTAAGGAAAACGGTTTTTTAACCAAAAATATAAATGTAAGTTGAGGTAATTAGTAAAGTTGCATTTTAGAAATCACTCATTGCTTAGAAAAATCTCAAAAAAGAATGAAATTAATGTAATCTGGCATTAGACAAGAATTAAGTTATTTTATCTTTTCTAAATGTGAAAATTGAAATGAGAATGCTTTCAAAATCAGCTTTTTTTTTTCTTGTCATGAATAAAATAGACTGCAGATTGAATGCATGTGCATTTATATAAATGTACTATATTTCTGCATTACATAAATAGGAGTTATTTACTGCAGTGCATTTTTTTGAACATTTTAAAATTTCATTTTATTTTCCTATACATAATACTGTTAACTTCTAAATACCTGAACAAAGCTGTCTTCTATAAGGATTCCATAGATGAACCATAAGACTGTCACCACAAATGTTGAAAAGATTATTAGAAAAGGCAGAGTTTCAGAACTTTTTGTCTGAAATACTTCTGACTGAAAAAAAAATAAATATGCAGATTATTAATGTGTGTCAAATAATTGAATCTTGTGTATAGATGGATTTTATGGCACAAGAGCTACATATCTTTTCTCAAACATTATTCAATAAAATTATTAAATTACTTAGTTTGTGAAAAATTGCATTTCATACAATTTATAGATTCTATCTGTGAAGAAGAATTGTGTTTCCATTTATCTGGGGAGGGAATAAATTCTCTACTATTTTAACCTGTTTAACAAGTATGAGATGAAATATTTCATTGTGAAAGCAGTTGAACAAAAGTAAATTTCTGATCAACAGGTTAAATGTTGGGTTTGTGAAGAACAAAAAAAAATGATTTGATTATTATTGTGAAGTTAAATTAAATATGAGCTTTGTAATTGCTTTACAGTGGTTGTGTGTTACTTTCAATTGCATATATTTTGTGTAACATATAGTATTAGTGAAGTATTTAGTACCTTTAGTATTTTAATTAAGATTTGAATATTAAATCAGATATTACCATGGGCATTTAACTCTCCCTCAGTGCTATTTTGGAAAGTAATGCCATTTTTATAATTGGGAAATTCACCAGAAAGGATATGAAATTATTTGGCTCGTTTAGACTGTTTATGTAATGATGGCGAGTCGGGGGTGGGGGCAGTCGTCCCCATACTTTTTAGAGAAAAATTAAATTTTTATTTCATTTTAGCTGCCTAAAACTAGGAATTATAAAAAAAGCAACAGTGTTCCAGAGAACTAGCTAATTTTTTAAACAATATATTTTTTTTAATTTTGTCTATCTCCTTACTCCCTGGTATTTTAGATGTCTATGAATTTTTTTGCCCCTCACTTTTTCCACCCAATCGCCACCACTTTTTTTTATCTATTGCAGTGGTGTAGCTAAAGGGGGAGGGGGCAGCACTTCGAGAAGAGCGGCAAAATCAGAGTTGCAAGGAAAACAATTTTATAACAAAGATAAGCAGCGGCATTGGCTCAATCGTGTGCATAAAAAATCACTAATGTAAGTCATATTTTTCGCCTTCTATCGGTAAACTGCTGACACATGAAAGTTTTGTGGTGATTTGTAACAAAGACTATAAAAGTACGCCTAATCGTATGAAGGTCCTGACCTAACAAAGAACTCGAGCGCTGATCTTACTCATGGCCTGTCATACCTTTCCGTAGTAAAATCGTACAAAAGTGCTAGTCTGAGGTTTTTGAAGTGAACAGTAGCTATTGCCGTCAAATTGCGACCATTGATTTCGTTCATTAAGGAACATAAATAAGAAAAAAACTTGCACCAATTTTTATTGCAATAGAATTTCTGGGAAGACTGGAAGTCGTTTACAAAAAAGCAATAAATACTTACCGGTGAGTCATGTCATCCTTAGCTTCTGTTCTATGAATCCCTTTCCTAACTCGAAGCAAAATTTTTACTTTAAATTTAGTGCAGCTTTTGGTTTCTTATGGACGAATTTTGTTTAAAAACCTTGACTTTATCAGCGTGGATTTTGGACTTCCGTTTTGAAGATTCCATTGTCTTAGCATTACACCGGAATTATGTAGTCACCGCATTTCAATGTAAATAAACAAAACAGAAAACTCGTCCATAGTGATTATATCCCTAAACAGACTTCTTTAAGTGTGAAAGAGAAGCTCAGCTTAATAAAAGACATAGAAGGTGGGATGAAAAATAAAGACGCAGCAGAAAAGTATAAAATTTCTTGTACGGTATCGAGAATTTTCAAAAGTCAGTTATTAAAACTTTTGAAAGTGTTGGAGGAAATCGGAAAAAGTTCAAATTTGAAAAAATGATACGAGACAAGAACATGCCTGTGACTGGGTTGCTCATTGAGGATAAAGAGGCTGCATAATCTGTAAATTTCGATTTGATAAAGGAAATATTATTTATGAGAGCTTGCTGCACATTAAATCTGACTTTGAGATAAATTGCGAAGTTGGAAGGAGTAGGCGGCGAGGTCACTCCCTTTTTTGTAGTCTTCAATTCGAGATTTGTTCTCAAATTTTTTTCCCTTGGTTCGAGACAAAAGAATATATTGTGGCCTAAACATCTCAGTTCCACAACTCAGCGATAACATATCACATTACGTCATTACTGATTAACTATATGAAGTAAAATAATTAGTGAAAGACTCATTAATAATTTGAAATAAAAGTTCTTGGTCAATAGCTGTCTCATTAATGTTGTCACCGACTTGACACAACTTTTATAAAACAGTTTGAACTTTCTTCTTTTCCTATTTAAATTATTTTAGTGTAAAATAGGTACTTACGATACTTGCTAAGGGAGCTGCACTTGCTAAAATGCTTCCGATTGCTGCTAGGAATCCAAGGGTGTTGGATCCTGTAGATATGTCGGCAACATGAAATCCGTATAAGTAAGTTAAAATCAAAAACGTAAGAACAGTACCTACCATTTGTTGCGTTTTTTTCTGAAAAATGTACAGAAAAACTTGAATAGTGATTAGAATTTTAAAAAAAAAATTGACATTGTTGTAAAATAAATTTTACATTTGTTGTATTTTAAAACGTTGCTAAAACATTTTGGGAACGATTTTTTATCTTAAATTTAAAACTAACTCAAGCAGAAAGGCCTACACAGGAATTTTGTTAAAAAATAAAAAGCCCTCTGTAGAAAATAGAATAATCTCTGCTGTATAATGTATATAAAAATAAATACTGGTTAGAATATTGTACAGGGTGTCTGAGAAAGATCTTTATTATTCTAAAAATTAATAACAAAAAAGGTGAAAAGAAATGCAGTTTGCGACAAAAGAATGAAAAAGTCTAAACAATTTTTTCTAATATCAGTAGTTTGACGTAGATAATGCTAATTACTTGGCGACTTGAAAGTGATGTGTGTAGTGGAGTTAGCGGATACAAAATCACCGAAAACCGTGCAAAGAAAGTTTCACCTGTTGTACCATGGAAGTCCACCAAGTGTGCCTTCAATTTAGGCGTGGATGCAACAGTTAAAAGACACTGAGAGAGAGAGAAAATATTAAAAATCACTTGGTGGGAAATCGAATACAGATTGAACGTTCTTAGTCCTATTAAAGGAGCTCAAGTACAGTTACACTGAATATACTGTAAAAAATAATTAGATTTCTTCATTCTTTCGCCGCAAGCTGCATTTCACTTCGCCTTTCCATATTTTTGTTATTTGTACCCCTTATTTCTCCAGTCTTTGCGCCACTGCCCGGCAAGCAGAACCATGCTTTATTGTTAAACAAAACAGTATTCAAAATTTTAATATTATAGCACGCAAATTCTATCTCCTGTCGGACCATCTGCTTCTCATTTTACTCGGCAAAGCTAATGGATTAAACTATCATAATTTTGATTACTTATTTTCATTGAATGTAGATCCATATAGAATCCGGCCCCGCATTTCATGGGGTGGGTTCTGTGTTTATATAATCTTGTCAAAATTCTTTCCAAAATGTTTAAACACTGTATTTTTTTTAAATGCTTTACTATATTAAGTGCAATTTGTACATTGTGAGACTGAAGTCAGATAATCTAATAATAATTCATTTTTCTAATAACTACATATTTAAGAGTATATAATGTGTGATGAAAATTTTGCTTACCTTATGAACTGTGTTTACATAAAAACACCCAACATAAATAGTCTGCAGAATGAAACATATCCAGTTGACTGTTTGCATCATTGGATCATTCATGATAATGCTATACTGCAGCCATAGACTTGTGCTGGATATGAAAATTAAAATTTTTGTGAACCCCGTTTTCAAAAATGTTACATCTTCTATAATAATTAAGGACAGAGATGCTAAAATAGTATGAAAAAAAGTCGTGGTAAAAAAGTAAAATGATCTGTACTTGTCTCAATAATGGAAATTTTTGACTGATAGCATTGTGCACTGTGATATAATAACGACCAGAATTCTAAATCGATTTTTAAAAAGAAAAATAATAAAATAAGGTGATTTTTATACAAAAATATATAAAGCTAATAATTATCAACTTCGTCAAACATTATAAAAACAGTTAATTGAAGTAAATATTTTAATATGTTGTTACAAAAGACAACTGAGTCGCTCAGATGCCAATGTGGTTAAACCCAGAAAACAAAAAATTTAGATTTCATGTATCAATTAATATTTTTAATACTTTAATTAATATTTTAATTTTTAAAAAGTTTGGTTTATTAATTTGATTGTTAAAACTTAAGGACACGACAACCGTCCCAAAACTGATTTTGAGCAACTCATTAATTCCGTGATTGATCTATCCTATTAAAATTCGAAGGTAAACAAGCGTATGTATCTATGCCTGGCTATCTTCTCACGAACCGTGCCGAAAGTACCAAAAGATGGGAAATAAGCCAAGGAATCCATTTCGACCTTTTAAATTTTGAAATTTTAATTAGTGAAAAATATTAATTAAAAACTAATTTACAACAATACTTTTCATTGCTGCAATGCAATTCAAATCGTTTTCATTGTTTAAAAAAATATTTAATTGCATGTTTCTCTTGCATTGTTGAAAGTATCAACAATACAATATGGATCCCTCAACAATGCAATATGGATGGCGTTGTGTGCTGGTTTTGGTAAGTGATGCAAAGAAACAGGGAAATCAAAATCGTTCAAATAGGGTTTTTAATAAAACTGTTTTTTTCCCGTGAGATTTAACTTTGAGATTTCATGTATGCAGTGCATCTTGCTTCATGCGTTTATAAACTGGAGGCGGGCTTATGAAAAAATATGGATTTGGATCAATGCTGGGTTATCTCATTCCTTCCGTCAGAGAAAAAAAAATAATTCCGGAATAGAAATTTTACAACATAACGATTTTTTTTTTTTTTTTTTCGTTTAAGTAGATTTCGACGCGTTTACGCGGACGGAATGATTGAACCGCTCTTTTCTCCTTATTTATTTAGGAGAGAATGTCGAGCATGTGTCCTTCCCTCCGCACAAAGTCAGACAAAAAATAATTCCGGAATCGGTTAGACCATTCATTTCGAAAAATACAGTATAAAGTTGTTTTTTTTTTCGACAAAATAACGGTATAATTTTTTAAATAAGCCGGTTTCGTAGACGGAATGTTTGAACCGCTCTTCGCATTTATTTATGAGAGAATGCTGGGACATGACCTCACTTCTTCTCTTCGCCAGGGAATGAGCAACGCCGGGTCACGCAGCAAGTCTTGCTGAAATTTCTTTTATCAAAGGCATATTTAGCGAACAAAAAATATAACAGTTTCAGCTGTCGATGGGTGTCTCGTCTGCAGCTTATGTCCATTATTCTGCTTTGCCTTGGGTATGTGGAATATCTTGCTACCAATAACTGGACTTTTCTTTAGATTAAATACTCGCTACGGATTGGAATAGAACACGAAGACTTAGACGACTGGTTATAAAATGCCGTTCCTTGAATCTTTATTGTTAGCACTGGAAAAGTGACATCTTTTTTCATTCATTTTTGTAAATATTTTAAGAATCATGAACACTGGTATTGCTCTAAACTGCTATTTACTTCCATTAAGACATGTCTACATCTAGACTGCTACCCAGATAGCAAAGAAAGTTGCGGAAAACATTTCGGGAACGGTTTGCGCGAAAACATTTCCGCGCAAACCGTTTCGGAAACCATTGCTGCAAGGTTTACATAGGAAAGCTTTTTATGAACTACCTCACCGATAAGGTTTGAACGACAAGTCCGAGAAAGCATTTCTGCGCAAACCGTTTCGGAAAACATTCCCGCAAAATTGACGTTGGCATTAGAATCATAAATTCTTATCAACTTCGGGATAAATGAGCTGACGCCATCTCGCATAGTGGAATAATGTAAACAAGCTGTTGATAGTAATATGACGTCATCTGACGAGCGACTAATCAGATTTTCTTTCGGTAATTTCCAGTGTGCGGGATGGCATCGGGAATGTGTAAATCGCCCAGAAAGGGTGAATATAAGTGCGTATTCTTTCTCTGTGAATCAGTAGGTAGTAAGAACCGGTGTGTTTGTGTATCTTTGCAGTGTGACTTTCACAGTCCACAATGTTTTCTCATCTGTATATAGTTCATCAATAAATGTTTTCCATCAGTAATGTTTGTTGCCTTCTGAGAAGTCTTCCACACCAAAAATGTCTCTAAAGATTCCACTGACGCGATTAATGGTTACTCTGCTAAACATTCAACGTCATTTGACGATGAAAGAGCTAACAGTGGTTATGGGCCCAGATAGCTTTCTTCTAACAGTGGTTCATGGTGTGGAAGTGAAGATGTTGTTTTCTTTTCTCAGTTTGGAGTTTTGTTACTGAGACAGGATTGAACTTTATTTCTGACTTCCTTGTTTTCCTGGAGATCGCCGAGACGGGGGCCGATTATGGATTTTCCGGATATAACCCTATTAACGGCTGACAACTGGGATCAGTGGAAGGTGGAGATAAGTCTTACTACTTCATTATGGAGCCTTACAATTTATTGAAGAGTCCAACGGGTCTATTCTCGTACGCCGGTTGGGTTGGGAGCGTTTCGCCTTTCGACCGCGGGACGTTAATGGCTTTTTCTTGACCGAAAGAAGGGGTCTGATTCTCGTACCTCGGTCTTTTCGAACATCTCGCTTTACGCTAGGAAGTGACGTATTTCTGCTGCGCGCGCAGCAAATCAAAGTGCTATTTTTGTTTCGAATCGCCAAAAGAACGACACAGTGGAAAATAACGAATCGAACATCTGCTTCCCAATTTGCAATAATGTTGGATAACTTTGATAAATATCCACAGATGTTAAGTGGGAAAGTTGATCCCATCTTTTCGAAGGACAAGAGATGGGAAGATTTAACTTCTGCTCATATAAGATGCATTATAATGCATCTTTCTTGCTTTCATAAGTCCATTGTTAAGGGGGGGGGGGCAAACCATTTATCTTTTACAAAATGTACATTTATAATAATAATATACATTTATAGAACATAAATTGCAGTCTTTTTTTCAATATATTGATGTAATTTTACCAGTTTTCTAGAGAGAGGAAAAGTAATAAACTTTTTCCCATGCCAATTATTTTAACATGAATGAATCTTATAAATTAATATTACAAACCATTTGTTTATTTTTCTAATTACATAAGAAAATAAAACATGAAAAAGTTATTAAATTCAGCATGTTTTCACAACATTAAAGAAAATTACATCTTTATCAAGGAACAAGAAAAATCCTCTTATTGTCAGATTTTGCAATTACTTTGTAAATATTTGACAAATTTCTTTGAATTAAAACCCAAATAAAAAAAAATTGTAATGATATATACGGAATGAGGAAAGTCATTTCACACTCAATGTTAAAAAGAATGTTAAAATGTTACCCTAATTTAATTAAATAAGAAAATATTAAGTAATTAAATCTTTAAATGTAATTGATCTTACCTAATTATCAACTATCATTATTGACTGTCTTGATGGAATAGTAAAAGATTTAATTACTTAATATTGTCGTATTAAATTATTAGATTAAATTATTTAAATTCGATAAAAGATTTAACTACTTTTAAAAAGATCTAAAGTAATTGATAAATTCTTCTTCAGATTGGTCAAATGGATTACATTTATCCCTATAAACCCTTTCAAAACACAATTAACATCTTAGCAGCCTCCATTTTAAACGAAAATTTGATAAGTTCTGATTTCGAAGTAACACTTCTCGCTAGCGAATAGCGTTTACGCCAGATACAGAGCTTGAGAGAAATCGGAGTCCTTTTTTCGACCGAACGAGATCCCAACCGGTTGGAAAAACGGGTACGAGAATCGCACTTGTCGTTAACGGGCGGAAAAAGTGACGTCTTCCAACCCAACCAGGGGTACCAGAATAGACCCGCAAGACGGAACCGGCAGAAACATCAGAAGATTCTAAGATGAGAGTACTGGAACGTTGGAAACATCGGAGGTCGCTTCCGCGAAACAAGTCCTAAGCTGGAGGGAAGAATACGATCTTAAATTAAGAAAGGATTGTTCCTACATCTTAATTATCAATCCTTGAGTCCCGAGTTCAAGCCCTTAATTTCGCAAACAACAGACGGCGCTGAAGCCCGGCGTATTCTTAAGAAGCATTTCGAGCCGACCACAATTTTTTAACATTTTAACACAAGATTCGAAACCGGAGAGGCTTTGGAATTGTTTCTTTGTCGTGTCAAGCAGGGTGCCGAACGTCTACGGAAAATTGGTTATCAACTACAGCCACTATATCAAGGATATCAGATGATTAGAAGTTTACCAGCTGAATATCAGTCTATAGTACAGACTATTTATCGGTGGACAGATGCCGAGTTTCAACCTGACAAGATTGAAAGTGAGCTGTTGTTAGAAGAAAATCGTTTACGATTAACGAGAAAGGACCTGGATACTGTAAGTAGCATTGCTTTTTCTACTGAGATGCATCGGAAGGAAGCAGGTAATTATTATAAGCAAGATGAAAAATTAAAATCTAGAAGTTCTAAAGTGAGAAGGTTTAAAAATGAGACTTCAAATGTGAAAAATAAACAAATTGGTCCTTGTTATTTTTGCAAATCATTTAATAGCTAATTGTAAACATAAAGCTGCTCTTTCCAATCCTAAAACTAATGAATCCAGTAATACTGAATTTAAAGTAAAAAGTGCCTTTTCCGAGCTTGAGAGTAATTTAATAGAAACATTCCCAGATAGTCATGAGGCAAATTCATCTGATTTCGGTCAAAATACAAGCTGGGTCTTTGACACAGCTGCTACTGCACATTTTTGCAGTAATAAAAGTTTATATTATAGTTTTGAACGAGTTAGTAATATGCAGATGACACTTGCTGTTGGGGAAAATGAAAGCCCAACTGAAGGAAAAGGCATAATTCATTTCTTAGTAAAAGATAAGGATGGTAAATTTAGCGATATCATTTTAAAGGATGTTTTATATAATCCTAATTTACGTAGAAACCTTCTATCCGGAGGTAAACTAGACAGATTAGGTATTAACTTCGTTAGAAGTGAGGGTAAAATTCATGTATATGATAAAAATTGGAATAAGCTGTTTTATGCATAAAGAAAAAATGATCTGTATTTTTTAAAACCTTCTAAATATATAACCATGAGTAAAGTTAAAAACGAATCTGTTAATTTATCAGCGAATCAAGTAGAGAAAGTTAATACTAGTGATTTATGGCCTGAAAGATTTTGTCACGTTAATAATGATTATATCTTTAAATACAAGTAAGAATAATAGTGTTAAAGGACTTCCAAAGTTGTTTGGATTAACTGAGGATTGTATTTCATGTAAACTTGCTAAGTCAGGGAGAGTGTCTTTCAGATCAATGGGACAAATAAGGTCAAAACGTCCTCTTGAGTTGTTACATATGGAATTATATGGTCCACTTCCAGTTTTAATGATTTTTCTCGTAAGGTTACTGTTTTTCCCATCAGGAATAAATCTGATGCTTTTCAGACATTTATAAGATTTCAGAAAAGAGCCGAAAGGTTCTTAAATAGAAAGGTAATTTCTGTTAGGACTGATAGAGGACTCGAGTATTGTAACCAAGAGTTTGAGAAATTTCTTGATAAACTAGGGATTCGTCACGAAAAGACTAATCCGTACAGCCCTGAAATGAACGGTGTAGCCGAAAGGTTTAATCTGACAGCTTTGGATGGTGTTAAAGCTTTATTAAAGTCTGTGGTATGTCTCAAAAATTTTGGGCATACCACAGGACTTTACTTCACTTACGCTTGGAACCGAGTTTGCCATAAAAACAAGAAAACTCCATTTGAGTTGTATTCTGGTAGGAAACCCTCAGTCTCTCATTTAAAGAAATTTGGTTGTGTAGCTTATGTTGAAGTCCCTAAACAGACCAGAAAGAAGCTCGACATGCTAGCTAAACTAGGGATAATGTGTGGGTATGCACAAACAACTAAGGGTTACCGAATTTTACTATTAGAAGATCAAAGAGTTATAGAAACTATTAACGTCAGGTTTGATGAGACTAAAAGGGGGGGTTGAGTTAGTGCCAGATTCTAAAGGTTCAAGGTTCACTTTATTTAAAGATTTTCCAGAGGATGGTGATATCTTCTCATTGGCAGATGATGATTTAATTAATCGGTCAGAATCTCCTAGAGTAGTTGAAAGTACATCTAAACCTATAGTTGAGAAATAACTAATAAGGAGCCTAGTTTAGGACAAAATGTAATTCCATGCAAATCTATTGATTGGGTACGTAAGGTTGTTCCTCGTAGTGATGGTTCCAGAATAGATATTTATTATGGTATTGAGGGAACCAATGTTAGACTGAGATCATTTAATGACGTAATGTGTTATTGTGAGAGGAATAAAATTCAGTGCGATAAAAACTTATTTAATTTTAGTGGAAAGAATACCGAGTCGGGCAAAGTCACGGACTTGTTAAATTTAAATGAAATAAACTTATTAGAAGTAAGAATCCCGAGAACTTATGAAGAGGCTATTAAAGTACCCGAGGCATCTAAATGGGAGGATGCAATGAACCAAGAATTAAAGGTTATGTATGAGGTTATGTTTGGGAGCTCGTAAAACCTCCAAAAGATGCAAAAACATTGGGCAATAGATGGGTATATACGTTAAAGAGAAATGAGCAGAATGAAATAGTTACTTATAAGACTCGTTTGGTTGCACAGGGATTTAATCAAATTAAAGGAGAAAGTTATGACGTGGTTTTTAGTCCTGTTGTAAATTTCTCCGATTATCAGATTATTTTTTACTGTATTTGTATGCTTGTATAAATGGTTAAATGTTCAAATTGATATTAATAATGCCCATCTTTATGCAAATTTAGATGAAGTAATTTACATGTCCCAACCCGAAGGTTTTGTTCTAGAAACAGACAAAATTTGTAGACTGAAAAGAGCGATTTATGGACTGCACCAAAGCGGTAGGCAGTGGTTTTTGGAAATGGATAACGTACTCAAAGAATTGAACTTTTTAAAACTTGAATGGTGCAATTGTGTTTATATGTATAAAAATGAATTGATATTGTTGTTGTATGTAGATGATAACATTTTGTTTGCCAAAAACAGAAAAGACTTGGAATTGGGAATAGATTTATTAAAGAGACATTTTGAATTAAAGGTTTTAGGCAAGACTAAGAAGCTTTTAGGTATAGAATTTATGGAGGTCGACGGCAAATTTTTTATACATCAAAATTCATATATTGATAAAGTTTGTAATTTATATTCCAAATTTAAATTTCCAATAAGCTCGTGCCTATTCCTAAAGGACAGTTGTCCAAATTAGATTCACCTTGTACTAAGCAAGAAGTCGAAGAAATGTGTACTCTTCCTTATAGAGATTTGCTAGGATCTTTGGCTTTTATTGCTGGAAGAACTAGACCAGACATAATGTATGCGGTGAACCTATTATCACAATTCCAGTCTAATCCTGGCATTAAGCATTGGCAAAGTTTGTTAAAATTGTTAGGTTATTTACAAAGTACAAGAAATTATAAATTAGATCTGTCTAAAGTTAATAATTTGAATCTTAAATGCTATTCGGATTCAGACTTCGCAGCTAATAGGGACGATAGAGTTTCTATTGGTGGGTATATTTTGTTCCTGGATGAAACTCCTATTTCATGGAGAACGTTCAAACAAAGGTGCGTAAGTTTATCCACAATGGAGGCTGAGTATGTAACCCTTACGGAAGCAGCTAAGGAACTGATCTGGATAAAGAATGTTTTGAACATTGAATGTTTAAATTTAAACTTAAAGGATTGTTTATTATATTGTGACAATCAGGCGGCAATTAATTTTTCCAATTCACCATTTGAGAACCAGAGAACTAAGCATATAGATGTAAAGTATCATTTTTTAAGAAACTTAGTTTATGACAAGGTATTTGAATTAAGGTATATACAAAGTAAATTAAATTTGGCAGATATTTTTACTAAGCCTATGGTTAAGGAACAATTAATGAGATTTTGTATGGAGATTTTTCAAATCTAAAATTTTAGAAAAATTACAATTTTTGGTCACTCTGATCACTGCCTGACCAGTTGTTTTGACCTGGTACTGATCAGACTGTCTATTTCAAGTTTTTGAGATTTTTCAAGTTTTTGTGTTTTTTCAATTGAAGTTTTTGTAACTTAATTTTTGTAATATCTTGGAGTTGATAAGAAGGGGGCCGATTGTTGGCATTGGAATCATAAATTCTTATCAACTTCGGAATAAATGAGCTGACGCCATCTCGCGCAGTGGAAAAATGTAAACAAGCTGTTGATAGTAATATCACGTCATCTAACGAGCGACTAATTGGATTTCCTTCCGGTAATTTCCAGTGTGAGAGGTGCCATCGGGAATGTGTAAATCGCCCAGAAAGGGTGAATATAAGTGCGTATTCTTTCTCTGTGAATCAGTAGGTAGTAAGAACCGATGTGTTTATGTATTTTTGCAGTGTGACTTTCACAGTCCACAATGTTTTCTCATCTGTATATAGTTCATCAATAAATGTTTGTCATCAGTAATGTTTGTTGTCTTCTGAGAAGTCTTCAACACCAAAAATGTCTCTAAAGATTCCACTGACGCGATTAATGGTTACTCTGCTAAACCTTCAACGTCATTTGACGATCAAAGAGCTATCCGCGCAAACCGTTTCAGAAATCATTTCTGCAAGGTTTACATAGGAAAGCTTTTTATGAACTACCTCTCCGACAAGGTTTGAACTACAAGTTCTCAAAAGCATTTCTGAGCAAACCGTTTCGGAAAACATTCCCGCAAAATTGACGTAGATAAACTTTTTATGAACCACCTGTCCCATCGTGTGGAGCCCTGTTCGGTGTAGTGGTTATTGCATTTGCCTTCCATCTCTAGGAACGCGGGTTCGATCCCCGGCTCGGAGGAATTTGACGTGTGTAGGAGTACGGCTTTGAAAAGGGGGTGTAAAAAGGACGGTTCTTCTTTGTAGGGATACAGCTTCAGAGGGGGTAGGGGGTCTTCTTTTTTCCGCCGAAGGAGGGCTCTTAACAACCTTTTGAAAAGGAAGAAACAAGCTTTTAATAAAAGCTTGGGGAAATCTTACAGAAAACCTTGTTTCTTGTTGACTAGCGAACCTTTCCACTACCTTGCCGAAAGGTTCAACCCTTGTCATGGAAGCCTTCTGTTTGTTTGACCGATCGCTATTTTGTAAACATTGATCGTAGCGGTGTGCAGGGTTGCTAGATCAAAATAGCAAAATAAGGCCAAACCTACTTAAAAATAAGTCAAATTTCACAGATTGATTGAAAACGTCATTTGCTAATAGAAAAACAACTATCCTTCATGGAAATGAATCCCACTTGATAGGAATATGTTCAATGTTCTATTATTAAACTAAAATTTAGGTGAAAGAAATTTAAAACATCCGTATTCTATTCAGGAGCTATTTCGTTTCGTAAGTAACTAAAAATTGTTCTAAAAGTCATTAACCAAAATAAGCCATAAGTCATAAAGCCAAAAATGAATTTAAGGCCAAATAAAAATTCCTATGGCCAAGAGCTTTGTAAAAAGGCCAAATCTCCATAATTTGGTCTTAAGAAGGTCAATATGGCAACCTGGCCGTGGTCGTATTCAACGCTTTTTCCTTTTCCTTTTGTCGCGCGTGCACAGTATGTATTTTTCTGCGGCAGCTGCGCTGGCTGTGTTGGAAACGTTTGACGCTCTCGGTTTTCGAATCGGTACTCTTTCTCGGTAATTCTGTGTGAGGCACTTTCCCGTTCAGAGTTCCTGTAACTTCGATCTCGGCGAGGGGAAGAAATGTTCAGTAAACAGGGCCGGCCGGAGGGGGTGCGACCGCACTAGGATACCCTGGATTTTGCAAAATGTGAGAAAATGCTTCCTTTTTTATTAAAACCAAATATACTATAACTATAGTAACTATAATTTTATATTTATAAAGTGGCTATTATTTTATATTTAGTTAAAAGAAAAAAATAAATTTAGTTAAGAAAGCTAAGCATTTTTCTTACATTGCATTCCAGGCGTGAGCTATAAAGAATAAATATCTATTATTTTAAGATATGTTAATGTAGATGACTCTAAAAGTGATATGAATATACAAGCAGGGTCGGTTTTAGGCCTGTAAAGGCCTATAGACAATACAAGCTCATTCCTTCCTCAGTTTCAAAACTAAATATTTTTTATTGATTTTCATACGAGCAGTTATTAAGTACAAACACAGAAGACTAACTTAAGACAGACTGAAATAAAAGAAATTATTTAATTTGCTGATCAGAAATAAAAAAAAAAAGAAATTTAAAGTTAAAAACAACTTTTTTAATGAATAATGAAACAATTGCATAACATTTTTAAACAGTCTAAATAATCAAATAAAAAATCTTCATTCTTATTTTGCAGTCAGCAAAACAAATTGACTAACACTGATCTGCTTGCGAATTTGAAAACACGAAAAAGAAAAAAATCCCAAGAATAATGTTTTGAAATTTAAGCGGTACCTGATTTTAATTTGGATAAGTTCGAGTACGTGGCTCTAGTAAATTGAATGGAAATTAAATTACACTGAAAGTAATGCATGAAAAAGATCACGAGGCATTAGAAGCCTTCCAAAGTTATTGGATCCCTACTTTACCTATTTGATAACCCGGCCCTGTTTAAAAGAATGATTTGCGATAAAAGATTTGTCAAGAAAAGATTGTCGACAAAAAATATCGTGAATCATATCTTCTTTTAATAACTGCGAAGGAAATATTTGAATAGTTAGTTGAAGGCTACATCTGAATTTAAGAATAAAAAAATTGCATGAAAAAAAAAGCCCCTTTTCTTTGAAGCAGCCTATTAGGCCATACATTTATAAATAAAATTACAGCTATTTTCAAATAACATTTGTTTACTATAGAAATATATATATATTTATATATATGTATATTACTGTTTTAAAGTATAACTAAAAAGAATATCATTAGTCTTTTACACATAACGATGCATTGTTTATATTTAGTATTCAAAGAAAGTATTCAAAACATGTTTCATATATGAGGCGTTACGGATACGAACAAATGAACTCAACAAATGTTGGTTTTCAGAAAAACGCATTTGAAAAGTTTTCCATAAGGGCGAACTCAACAAAAAAGGTATTCACGGTATTTTCGTAGTGGTATGCCTCATTTTGCGAATTTTCGAAGAAAAATTAGCTATTTAGATCGCTTCAAAATTTTGAACACCATGCATACTGTAATAGAACACAACCAGCGCACAGTGGGATATTTGACGAATCTGGGCGGCCAAAAGTCGATTTTATAAATTACGGCGCAAGATCGAATGGATGTATATATTATAAAGCTGAATAACTGGGGAATCAGGTGGTACCATTTTTAACTCTCTTAACTGACCTTGACCTCTGTATTATTAGCTCATTCTGGAGTGTTGTGTGAAGTGTATCCTGCGTCAAATAGTTGCTGTTTCAAACGTTCCATTTTCGAATGTGAATACCTTCATTTCTAGAAGTAATTAGAATCTAACAGTTATGGATAATGATGAGGCGGGTATGTGTTGATATTTTTTATGGATTTGAATTGTTACAAAATTAGTTTTAATAATTGCAAAAGTAATTGAAAATAACGCATTTTTTTTTTCAAAAAAATTTTTGTATGTTGCGAAATCTCGAAGGTTTTTGTTATATTTCCAAACATTTCCACGCTAATTTTTTTTTTTTTTGTATCAATAAATTTAGACCTTTATGTTTGTGTTTTTGTTTAAATTAGCTCCTGATTTGCCCAACTTTTGAAATGAAGGGATTTCAAACATTTCTATTCCAAATTTTCCAGTAGGCATTCTAATTACTTTGCATTTAATCTCTTATCATATGAATTGCAATTTAAAGAAAATTGTTATGAATATTTTCAAAACGATCATATATGTGTAATTTTCTGACATTTTGATTGGAATAAAGTTATATGAATTATAAATATTACTTAAAACATTGCGTTCCTTCCATTTTATCTCTTTTTAGGATTTTGCAAAAAATACTGAAATTGTTCTTTGTCAACATTTAGTTATCTAAAAAGAAGTCGAGTCAAAGTTGCTTATGTTTTTGTAAAAAGTTACCACACACTAGTGCGATTTTTTTTTAAAAAAAAAAGAGGTTCAAAATTTAGATATTTAAATTGCATATATTTACTGTGCACTTTTTTGTTTCTATTTTACTCTAGGGTCATCAGGTGTCAAAGTAATGATTCGAAGAGAGTTATTTAACATTATACAACAACAAAATTGACCAAACATACATGACAAATTAAACTCGAAAATTATCTTGTTCAAAATTATACTTTTGATGACGATGAAATTTTAAAAATAAAGCACCATTTCTCCCATTTTAAATCTCAGTTAAAGATCAGATGGATTGCTTTAATATATCGTTTTAAAGTAATTCCAGAAACCATATCCAGTGGTCACAAGATTAATTTGCAAAAGTTCAAAGAATATACAGAATAAACATCTGAGCTCTACGTGCAATTATATCCATGGTACCCAATGTCGCCTACTATGCACAAGATCTTAATTCATGGTCCGATTGTAATAGAAAATGCTATACGACCAATAGGCCAATTGTCAGAAGAAGCGGCAAACATTTCCGATCATTCCGTCAAAATTGAGCCCGAAAATTTTCCAGACTTTCTTGTTATGAGGATGTTCTCAACAGTTTACTTTTGAGTTTGGACCCAGTGTGACGGGTATGAGACCCACGATGAGAAAAAAGTCAAAATCGTTCTTAAAAGAGACTTTAGAGATGCTACTGCCAATGGAATTTTCTGAAGTTCTTGATGAAGAGGACTCCGATCAGGAAGAAACAGATAATGGCATCAATGATTTATCATCAGACGAATAAATCGCACCTTCCTCATGAATTATTAACTAATTTTTTACACAATTATTCAATTATGTTTATCATTTATTCAATTATTTGTTATTTTTCCGATTTCTTTTCTGTAAATATAATTAATGTAATATTATTAATTTTGTTCAATGTACAAGGTATGATCATAAAACAATTATTATTAATTATTTATGATCGGGTCTATTTAGAGGCCTCTGGTGAGCACTGCATTCAAAATATCAAGATGATATATTCATTAATAATAAAAAAATGAAGGTGCTGGTTGTGTGTGTGTGTGTGCCATTGAAAAAATTATGATATTTTTAACTGTAACCGAAACCATAAGAGGTGGTACATTCTATACCTAAAAAATTACAAGCGCATATCCCATAATACTTAGATCCAAAATCTCGTCTTGATACTCTAAATGCAGTGCGCAATACTTAGATCCAAAATCTCGTCTTGATACTCTAAATGCAGTGCGCCCCAGAAGCCTCTAAATAGGGCAAGTTACTTTATGACCACCCTGTATATAACTATGAAGTTATAAAATATCAATTATTTTTAAGTTATAAAGCAATATTTTCTACAAAAAGTTCATTAATTTACTAACTAATACGTTTAAATTAGTTTAAAACCGAAAAATAATTTTGGCCGCCCAGATTCGTCAAATATCCCACTGTGCAGCGGGAGTGGTCTCCCCTAAACTTTCTCGTATACTTTCTAAGTGAAGATTCGTCAAAATCTCGAGTTCGAATTTTTTTGACGATTACAATACTTTCTCTTTGTTAGTTAGTTAGTTGAAGAGGCTTATGCTACACGAAAGAACGGGCTTTGCCAGTGATCCTTTAAATAAAATTTCTCAACTCAGTAGAGCAAGAGTATCACGAAACAAACAGCCTACGTTACAAGCTGCTTAAAAAACAAATAAAATTGCCATCAGGAGATGGACTAGAAAAATTGCCGATCCAATTCGGTCAAGAGAAAAAAAATGGCATCCTCCTAGAAAGGCCTCCATATTCTTTTTCTTTCGCTTTGTATACTTCATATACTAGAAAGTGAAACAAGCAAACAAACCTGAAATCAAATATCTGTTGCCACGTTTCAAAAAAATATTACTTTGAAGCAGGTGCGATAAAATAGGCAATGCAATGAATACTAAAGAGAAAATTCTGCTTTGGAATTGAATTCCCAAGAAAACAATTTATACTACCACAACCGTAACAATTGCAAAAGCTCATAAATAAAAGATTTGCTGAAATAATGAGATCGGTTTGAATTTTATTTACAACAATAAAAAAAATTGTTACAATTCATGTTTGAAAACATTATTTATTGTTGTAAATAAAATTTACAACAATAACAGATTGCTACCAATACGCATGCGCATGAGAATCGGATTAAAAGAAATTGAATATGCAATTTGAACGCCTCTTTTTGACGGAATTTGTCCAAAATTTGATAGCAACCTACAAATTACCACATTACCTACAATACCACATACCAAATTTCATCCCCGTAGCTCTACTAATTTTCGAGTTATCGTGTTCACAGACAGACATGATTCCAAAATTGTGTTTTTCGGACCCAGGGAGGTCTAAAACGTGGAGATTCGTCAAAATCTCGAGTTCGAATTTTTTGACGATTACAATATTTTCTCTTTATATATTTCGTATACGAGAAAGTAACCAGCGGGAGTGGTCTCCCCTAAACTTTCTCGTATACTTTCTAAGTGGAGATTCGTCAAAATCTCGAGTTCGCATTTTTTTGACGATTACAATACTTTCTCTTTGTATATTTCGTATACAAGAAAGTAAAACAAAAAAACAAACAAACCTGAAATCAAATATCTGTTGCCACGTTTCAAAAAAATATTACTTTGAAGCAGACGCGATAAAATAGGCAATGCAATGAATACTAAAGCGAAAATTCTGCTTTGGAATTGAATTCCCAAGAAAACAATTTATACTACCACAACCGAAACAATTGCAAAAGCGCGTGAATAAAAGATTTGCTGAAATAATGAGATCGGTTTGATTTACAACAATAAAAAAATTGTTAACAATTGATGCTTGTGTGAAAACATTATTTATTGTTGTAAATAAAATTTGCAACGATAACAGATTGCTACCAATACGCATGCGCATAAGAATCGGATTAAAGGAAATTGAATATGCAATTTGAACGCCTCTTTTTGACGGATTTGGCCCAAACTTTTATACGGATCTACATTCATAACGATAAAACTGTGTACCAAATTTTATCCATTTAGCTATTCAAGTTTTTGAATTATAGTGTTCACATGACAGCGGACATACAAATAGACAGACTTCCCGTAGACGGATTTTGTCCAAAATTTGATAGAAACCTACAAATTATGTTTAAAGACCACATACCAAATTTCATCCCCGTAGCTCTAATAGTTTTCGAGTTATCGTGTTCACAGACAGACACACACACAGACATACAGACATAATTCCAAAATTGTGTTTTTCGGACTCAGGGAGGTCTAAAACGTGGAGATTTGTCAAAATCTCGAGTTCGAATTTTCTGACGATTACAATACTTTCTCTTCAAAATGTTGTACTTTGTTCAGTGTGTGCTGCAGGTTTGGTATTTGGAGTTTATTCTTTATTATTTAAAGCCTTCCAAAAGTTGAATGGTTATTGCAAATATTTTTTTCTATCAACTTGAGCCTTTAGTCTTGAAATGGAATTTCTAATATTTTAAAGTGAAGATTTGTTGAAAATCTCAAAGTGTAATAGCTTGAAATTAAATTCTTTTCTTTATCGTAAATGCAAATAGAGAATATTTATGTTCTATAGTCTCTCTTGATTTGTTAAAGGACTTGCTAATTTTTCTTTTTCCAAAGGGAATTTCTTTTCAGGCTTAATGGATAAACTCAGGAAGTATAATTTTGACTTTGTAGTCGTACCCTATTTATCCATATTAGAACTCCGTAGCAGTGGTCTTGAAAAGTTCGCCATTCGGTTCTTCTGCCATTTTAATTGCTTTTCTTTCATGCTTCCATGTCACCACAGTGAAGAAGACACTGCATGTCCCAACACTTATATTTTTGAAATCTTTATATATAATATATATGAATCAGCTTTATTTTGCTATGCTTTAACTAAATAAGCACAGAATAAAATTTTCTAGCCTCAAAAAATATTTTTTCAAATAAAAACTTTCAAGAAAATTATTAAAGTGCATAAATAAACAAATAAGAGTTGCAAAATTAAAAAATATAATTATTCTAAAATTAATTTAAAAAAAATTATTTAATATTATTAATAAAGAGATTGTGGTGTGACATCTATAATCTATGAACATGAAAAAAGACCAATATTATTAATAAATAAAACCTTAAGAGCCGTTTCCTTTAATGCTTTTACCTTAATCAAGAAGAAATTTTTTTGGGCATGAACCTTAGCCTACCTATCTGCAGGTACGATGTGTTCAATGAAACGTTATTTGTAGGCACTGTGCGATAGAATAGAACGTTGTAAGTATTGACGGCAGATAACGTTATTGCAGGCACAGCAGATGAAAAAAACGTTATTTGCAGGTACCTTATCAAGCAGGGAATTAAACGTTATGCACGGGTACTACATCGGAGATGTAATGATGTGGTGCGGTACAGGTAACAGGATAAAATCTATTTTACAGACGCCTCTGTTAAGACCATGTTTTCTCGCTTATGATTTAACAAGAAATTGTTAAAGAATTTATATTATAATAATGAATTCTAATTGAAATAATAAATTCATGTTACATTTTAAAGATTACGAAGTTTCAGATTGGGGAAGGGTTTGATATACTTGTGATTTTGATCAAACTTTCTTTGGGAGTAGAAATCCAAGTCGCTGACTTAAACTATCTTGACTTTGACTTGAATCCCAGTTTCTAGCTCTCATAAAAAAACATCTCCCTTCATTTTTAACTAATCTCTTTTAAATCATTTCATTCAAAGTTTCATTATATTGTCAAGAAAGATAGTGAACTGTGCGTCTAAATAATTTGTTTTTAGAGGAAAAAGTTATTTTACCGCAACAAATAATAATAGGCTATTCTTATGGCGTTATAGCAACATGGCAGGACTTCGGTTTGTTTGGTAGCAGGACTTGACCATCTACAAGGAGAAATTAACTTTTCTGCTGATCACGTCACTTATCCGCCTGCGTTTGATATATATAAATTCTTATTGTTTTTCTTCCATGTATTTTAAGTTATTGTATCAAGGTTTTATTGTTATTTAATCTCTATCACCGGTGAATGTTGGACAGTATTTTTAGATGTCAATGACTGAATGCTGCTTTGCATGCTTAGCATTCAGTGTTTATCATTTTGTTACAATTCTTCGTTTCTTATGTATTTTTTTTTTTTCCTTTTTTTGCTTTCTCTTAGCACGAAGTGTACCAA